>BTPG01000001.1:275883447-276310947 GCA_036245525.1 Semisulcospira habei
TCTGCTTTCAGAGACTCCGCTGGGATGCCATCTGGGCCTGCTGCTTTGCCGTTCTTCAAAAATGCCACTGCTCTTCTGATCTCTTCCCGGCTGGGTCTGTCACAGCTGATGGGTAGGTCGGTCTCTGCCGGCTGGATGTCGGGGGGGTCGGGTGGGCTAGGTCTGTTCAGTAACTCTTCAAAATACTCGGCCCATCTGTCGAGTTGGTCTGCTCTGTCTGCAATAGGCTTGCCTTCTTTGTCTTTTACTGGTCTTTCTGTATGGCCATACTTGCCTGACAATCTTCTGGTAATGTCGTAGAGCTGTTTCATGTTGCCGCTGCCTGCTGCCTTTTCTGCCTCTGCTGCCAGGCTGTCTGTGTAGGCCCTCTTGTCTGCCCTGATACTCCTCTTCACCTCGCGGTTGGCTTCCCAGTATTCCCCCTGTGCCCTTACTTTGGCTGCTCTCGTGCGACTGTTGTTGACAACTGCTTTCTTCTGCTTCCTCACTTCTATCTTCTTCAAGGTCTGTGCCGACAGCCAGTCCTTGTGATGGTGTTTCCTGAACCCTACAGTGTCTTTGCAGGTTGAGTTCAGCGCCTCTCTAACTGCCTTCCACTGCTGCTCTGTGGTGACCTCCTCCTCTTCATTTACTAGCTCCTGTAGCGCTTGAAACCGGTTGGACAGCACCAGTTTGAACTCTTCTCTAACTCCAGTTTCTCTCAGGAGGCCTACATTATAGCGCTGTCTTCTTGTTGTCTCTGTGCAGCTTTTCTTTAGCTTGAGCTTCATTCTTAAGGTAAGCAGATGGTGGTCTGAGGCGACATCTGCTCCCCTCCTCACTCGAACATCTTGAAGGGATCTTCTAAATTTCTTGCTAATGCAGATATGGTCTATTTGGTTCTCTGTTGTATGGTCAGGTGAGACCCAAGTTGCTTTGTGTATTCTTCTGTGTGGGAAGATGCTGCCTCCAATGACAAGTCGGTTTAGAGCACAAAAGTCTACAAACCTCTCCCCGTTCTCACTCATCTCCAAGCCTGGTCCCTGTCTCCCCATCACCTCTTCGTATCCGGTGTTGTCCTCCCCTATTTTGGCATTAAAATCGCCCACGACGATGGTGATGTCTCGCTCCGCACATTTGTCCAAGGCACTCTGGAGTCGGTCGTAGAACTCTTGTTTCTCTTCCTCGTCACTGTCATTAGTGGGCGCATAACACTGGATGACGTTCAGCTTGAGCTTTTTCTTGGTTCTAAAGGCTGCTGTGATAATTCTTGGCCCAAGAGGTTCCCAGCCCATCAGCGCTCTCTGTGCCACTGATGACAGCATGAATGCTACACCTTCTGTATGGGGGGCATTCTCCTCTTCATGACCTGAATACAGAATCATCTCCCCACTTAACAGCCTTTTCTGGCCAGACTGCGTCCATCTGGCTTCACTGATACCTAGCAGGGAAAGGTTGTACTTTTGCATTTCCGCTGCTATCTGGGCGGCCTTGCCATGACGTTCCATGTGCCCATGGTTGTATCCCTGGATAGAGAGAGGCGGCTCGGTCCTGTGGCTTCCGAAGACTTCCGGCTTTCACCACAGGACGTCATAAGTCTTCTGGTAGAAGAACCTTCCTCCTCCAGGAAAGGAATTACTGTTAGTCTTTTCGTCGGCGTTTTGTAGCTATTTCCTTTTTTGCAGGGTGGGGAAGCTACCCCCACGCCCAACCCCCTTACTAGGAGGACCAGGGGTTTTCTGTCGGGGTCACCTTCCCTTAGACCATGTTGGTTCACGGCACCTTATTTCATTCGGTGCACCCCTCTCACGAGGGACCCCCTATCCACCACCCAGGGGACGCGCCTCAACGCCATAATTATGGTCCCAGCGCGAGGTCATCTGGCAATACCCTTGAATTATCATGGTCAATTCATGTTACAATTACACGGTTGATCCATCTCCTGCAACTGGTAAAATCGTTAGGTGACACATCCCCAAAAACATTTTTGCAAATTTGTCCCTCGGGTTAAATGCATATAACACTGGTACTGTTTACAGTACTTGTGGCAACTGGGTTAATGATACAGTGTTAATCTGAAAAGCCAAGCAGACCTGAATGGTTGGAACTGGGGTGGTTGGTGCAGAGACTGAAGGAATGGGCGGTGCCGGACTTGTCTTTATCTTGATTTTTGGACCTCGTCGCTTTTCCCCCAGACTCATAGGACGATGGCGCCGTTTTTCAGACCCCAAGCCTCGTGACTGTGAAGGACAAAAGCAAATAACAACTGTTCAGACTTTGACCATTTAAGAATACAGTGTAACATTTAATGTAACAAATGAGCATTGAGATATGGAGAAGGAAAAAAAATCCGGATGATTAAAACAGTAAGAAACTATTAACCCCTTGATTGCTAATGATGCTACGACTCAGTGGAAAATATGTGGTCATGCATCCTTCTCGCAGAGTGGCATCATCAGTAGCAGTCAAGTCAAGGAGGAGGGTAAGAGGCAAGACTTTTAAAGTAACAAATGAGCAACGAGAAAAAGCAAAACAATATCTAGGACGAGGACTAACACTCAGGCAACTGTGCACGTAACAGAGAGACACTGAATCAGTGAATGGCTTCATAAACATTGACTAAAAATATTTGATCACATATTCGTACAACTTGTTACAGACGATCAAAAGAGAAGGTTTACAAACACCAAATATTAAAAGGATCATTTCAGAGGGAGGAGTTTGCAAATCTGATTGTGATTCAAAGTAGTCAAATGAGGTAGGTATCATAATACCTTACATACCACTTACCAGACAAAACTTACAGTTTTAGTAGACAAGGTAAAAAATTAAAAAATGAGAGACCATGAAAGAGGATGCATGATACCACAGCATGTATTTCCATGCAAGGATGCAAGAGATGTTCAGAAATCAGAAGCAGGTGAAAACTGCATGTGTTCTGACCAAAACAGATGATCAAAATGTGCACAATAATAATGCATGTTTGTGTGGGCTTTTAGCCCTTTTGGTGTCGGTAGCAATTTCAGTCGTAATGATTCCTGCAGGAATCATCACACCTAAAACCACTACCGTCACCCAAAGAGTTAATCCACTGTTTGTTTCAAAAGATGCACTGTTTCTTTCACCTACTTCTGGTTGACAGGACACCTCTATTAGTTTTAGTGCAAACCAGGCCACCCATGTTTCAGGTGTTACTTATCACCTCTGTCTTCTCTCAAACTTTCACCATCACCCAATCACCAAACCACAACATCCAACCACTTCTGTGATGATGGTCAATGTCCACTATCAACGAAACAGATGAACTTTGAATGGCAAGTTGTGTGAAACAGTGCTACCTTTGGTAATCAAAAGGTCTTCAGGCTGATATCAGAAATATCTGACATATCAGAAATGACTGACCAGCACACAAACTATGAATAAAGATCAACCTGAGGACCTTTTGTTAAATGGGCACCTCATACTTCTATGATGAATCAATGACTGCTGCATGGTATATGGTAGTGCTTGACTAGCTTGGTGCCTGAAAATGTGATCAGGCTCTATCACTGAGGTACCAGGGTCAATTTAATTACAGGAGGCAGCTCTGAAAGCAAAACCTAACCCTTCGGCGGTCGGTAGCGCTTTCTGTCACGATGATTCCTACAGGAATCATCATGACAAAAAGCGCTACCAACCACCAAAGGATGAATCCATTGATGACAGTCCAAGAGTAGTGCCTGATTAAAAATAGCACGGTTCTACTCCATGAAACAGCACCATGATAAACAGGTCCTAGCCTGGAGTTACACCTGTTCATACATCTCTTGCTGGAAGAGACTGCCTGTAACCTCTGCATAAACAAGTTTATCAAGCACATTCAAGGTCAGGAAACAGAGCAAATGAGTGAGTGATACAAGTTCGCAAGTGTGATGAAAACTGAAACCCCAGGTGCTCATTTGTTCGCTTACCCGCGAGCGGCCCGAGCCAAATTTCTTGCGACTGGCATAAAGCTTCCCCGTTCCTGTATACAGTTCATCTCTTTCTTTGTGTGGAGTGTAAGTCTGCAAACACCCACAAACACTGTTACACACAACACCACAGACAGACACAATGTTAGTAGAGTGACCTGTATGGGCTCCCATTAATGCATCGACTTGAGCCCTAGACACACTACTATTTGGAAAGGATGCACTCCAAATTCCTAATGTTTATTTTCTTTCTCCTCTACAGTATGTGTGTGGTCAATTCTGACCTTTGGTCATGCCCTAAAGGAACTAAAAAGGTAATCAATATTTCCAGCAGCGCATCCTCTTAACCCCTTCACTGCCAAAGCCAAAGGACACAAAATTTTGTCTTTAAAAGCAGGACACATTTAACACCAAATAATCCCATCAACCCAACACTGATATGGAATAGGCTCATGAGGTTCATTGCTTCTCGTAGTTAGGTGGTGTTCACATTTTTTCTGGCAGTGATGGGGTTAAAAGTGACATTAATGGGAGCCCTCAGGATGTGTGAAAATTAGAGTGAGACAGGGCAACCAAGACTGCTCTTGGTTGGTACCAGATCAGCATGGCACACAATCAGAAAAGCACCAGGATGATGAAGGCACCACCTAAGTGCTGACATTGTTGATCCATCTAGTACTGGCCAATTTCCACAACACAACAGGCACAATGTCATCAGAGAAAATGATAGAACACGGTTAAACAAAGGTAAGTGTGCACTGTGCTGGTTAGAATCTAACAGGCAATCAATAGAACATTATCTGTATAACGGTCTGATTCTGGACCTTACAGCTTCAAGCTGAAAGGTCCGATATCACACTCGAGCATACACTTAACTCATTCAGCCCCGACACAACACAGCAAGACATGGATCGAGCATGACAGTTCAAGGATGGTGCCAGAATAGCTTGGCGCCTATGGCACCACCCTTGAACTATCATGCTTGATCTGACTATAGAATTGTAATACAGTCGTTCAGAGGGCAACTTTAAAATTTGGAGATTTTGGTCCTGGGTAGAATGTGTTAACACCTACTACTTCTTATTTTTTTTACTCACAGACATTGAAAAATGTGCAGGTTAGAATTTACATCCTCAACGACTCATTTCATAAACATAAAGGCTGTTCAATGATGGACAGCCTCGCGCTGGGACCATATGGCGTTGAGGCGCGTCCCCTGGGTGGTGGATAGGGGGTCCCTCGTGAGAGGGGTGCACCGAATGAAATAAGGTGCCGTGAACCAACATGGTCTAAGGGAAGGTGACCCCAACAGAAAACCCCTGGTCCTCCTAGTAAGGGGGTTGGGCGTGGGGGTAGCTTCCCCACCCTGCAAAAAAGGAAATAGCTACAAAAACGCTGACGAAAAGACTAACAGTAATTCCTTTCCTGGAGGAGGAAGGTTCTTCTACCAGAAGACTTAACTCCTGGCGTCGAGACCTCCAAGCAGACATCAAGAGACTGGGAACCACCTGGAGTAGAATCGAAGGAGAAGCACAGGACAGGAGTTGCTGGAGGTCTCTCGTCGACGGCCTATACCCGGGTAGGGGTGACAGGCGTAAGTAAGTAAGTAAGTAAATGATGGACAGGCAATAAAGTGTGCAGTATAGATATTGGCAAGAGACATGGATCCTCATGAGCCCCAGTAACTACGAGGATCTTGCCGACACCATTTTGCACCCATGCTCCTTGGACAGGTGGTACTCTTTAGATTAAATTTATGAAGTTTTCAGAAGCACGGTCTGGAAGGGGTTAAAAAATACAACAATGAAGGAGAAAAACTGTCCCCTAGAAATGATACGACGCAGAGGAAAATGGAGACAGATGGTGGAAGAGAATGCTGGACATTTGTTCCAAGTTGCACAAGTTAACGATTCCCACGACCCATAAGAGAACCTATGCCTTTAGTATGTATCAGCCCCAGGGGCCAGTGAGTTGCATGAGGAGCTTAGTCCTGTGCTAGCCGCTAAGCAAGGTGCTCCGATATAGTGGAGCACCTTGCTTAGTGGCTGGCACAGGACTAAGCTCACTCGTGTAACTGACCCATGGTGTTTAAAGCCCTTGTGCATGTAGCTGCTAGTGCTTAGCCCTGAGATCAAACTCCCAAATTCAGGTGTCCTCTCAAGGTTACAGTACAGTTCAGGACAAGATCGACCATGAAAAACTCAAGGGTGCACCTGAATAGCTTGGTGCCTTTAGGCACCAAGCAATTCTGGCACCACCCTTGAACTGTCAATCCATGTCTTGTTATAGTGTATGTTCAGCACACAGCTGCATTCACCAGAGGGTTAAGAGATACTCAGAAGAAGCCACGGAGAAATAAATTGCGACTTCCTACCTTATCTGTGTCGTAGTCGAAGCTGGAGTTGGAATCTTCGAAGTACAAGGACTCCTGGGAGCTAGCTGCCGTAAGAGATGCCTCTGTTAAAACTGGGTTCTCCCGCAGGCTGATCTCAGAGTCTGCCGTGATGTCAGACCCTAGTATGGGTAATTTTACTTGTTAGCACATTTAGTCTCCGCTTCACTACTGCACCTTATTTAGTAATTTACCCCATTTTGCAATCAGTCACTGGTACTGTAAACTGTACCGATGGCGCATGCACAAAGGGTTGTCCACTATCTGAGCAATTGCTCACAATCAGGCGTCAATTTTTGTCATTTACATAGCCATCACATCAACAACCACCTAGCCACCTCACTAACATTCTCTCAAACCATGCACACACACACTCAAACCAGCTAGTTTCCCATACATAGTAACGTCGAGGGGACAGTAAACCGGACTTAGTCAGTCACACACACAAACTGCGACACTTGGCTTGGCTGCTACTTCTTTGCTTTGATAGTCATCTAGAAATGCTGACTTAAGTATAATGCAAATGTTTCTCATATATATAATAGTCCCAAAGTTGAAACTTATTCAGTTATCTTACATAGATACAGATTTTACAGAGCGTACTGAATGTTATAATTATTATATATAGCTGGATCAAAAGGTTAGCATACGACTAAGAGTCTAGTAAACAATTCTAAAATAAGTGTACTCTGAAAAAGATAGCCAGGTAGGTATATGCAAGACATGAAAGTCATTTTGCAAAAGAGAGCCAAGGTAGGTACATAAAAGACATGGAAGTCACTTACCTTTAGTCAAGGGGAATGATTCGAGTGATTCATCAGTGCCCGATGGTCCTGGCATTCCGAATGGCTCAGTCTCCATCTACAGAATACATGCACATTGTTCATGTAATACTTTTGAACTGAAAGTACAGTTTATTGTTTCTACAAACTCACACATACAGTCCAGAAATAGTGAGTGAAAGTCTCTCTAGCAGCAACTGACATGTAGAAGGGTTTCTGTGCTGATGGCTAGCCAAAGGAAACCTACACTGTTTGTTTTAGGCAAGGGGCCCAAAATACTGGACAACAGAGGTAATCAATTCTTTACATGTTTAAAAAGGTGTGTAGAATGATTGTGTGTACAACTACAAGATTTTTTTTTCACTGTGCATAACTTGTAGAAGTATAAGTGTAGAATGTGAGTAGGTTCTCCACATATTTAGTAAGATTTTAGTAGAACGTTTGTAGCTTTCTACACATGTAGTAGTATAGATGTGTAAGAGATTCTTAAAAAGCACTCACGTTAGGTTCTTCTCGGCAGACTTGGCAGATGTAGTCAACAGCAGCCCCATCCCTGACTAACTGAAGTAATGGACTGTCAATGGCAGTGTCGCACTCACTGTGTACATGTCTGGAAACCATGACACAATTAAAATCAGCACCACAGTGAAACAAATCAGGGCTTAAAATTAACAGTCAGTGCCCAAACAAAGCACATATCCAAGAGGCATATATATCCTTGGTTGAGTTAACCCATTTAGCCCTGCAGCAGGAGATGGGTTGACTATGATAATTCAAGGGTAGTGCCAGATTAGCTTGGCACCCTTGGGCACCAAGCTAATCTGGCACTACCCTTGAATTATCATGGTCAACCCATCCCCTGTAACTGGTACTTAGTTGTTACCAAGCTGGTTATCTCCCTCAATTGATTGTGCTGATCTCTGGCACAAATAGCTGACAAACTGTGTGAATCTGGGCAATTCAATGCTATACTGAGTTTTGCTCCTCCACTGCGCATTCAGTTTATCTCAAACTAACAGTAGGGTTTTATTATAAAGAAAGATTAAATATTTAGCTTCACAAATGTATCAATTTCCGCTTCAAACAAAGAACTACTTTTTTTGACAGTGGAGCTCTTTTGCTGCTATGTAGTGCGTACTTCGCGTTTCTAGCAGATAAAAAGGAAATCACACCTTTTTTTCCATAGTCATCTGGCAAAGAAACTAACTTGTTTTGTGGTCTGTCACATATTTCAATATTTTAAGCAGTTTCATGTTCAATTTAAGATTTGGGCTGTTTTCAAGACGATATCGCTGACTTCATTTCAAACTCCATTGTGAATCTGCTCACCACAAACCACTCAAAAGTGGCCACATCTGCCGGCTGTCTAAGTATGCTGTATTGCGGTTAGCAGACAAATGCGCATTGAGATGCTGGCAAGTTGTTCCAGAGATCAGTAGTCTTCAGAGGACAACTCCCAAATATGAAAGTTTAACCCATTTATTTTAACACCACAGCCACATTTCTCAAATTTTGAACTACATACTAGTTACAAGAGATGGTTCCACCATGCTATTTCAAGGGAAGTGCCAGATTAGCATGGCATCATCAGATGTCAAGCTAATCTGCCACTACCCTTGAATCATCATGGTTAATCCATATTGTGTCAAGACTACAGACACAATAATTGAATAAACAAAAAAGACATGCTCACTTTTTACACGAGGAACATGGCACCATCATGGTTTTGTGGGTGTGCTGGAACTGTCTGTAGGCCTTTCCACACAGTGGACAGCACAGGCCCTTGTTTCTCTGCTGGTAGCAGGAGTCGCACACAGAATAGTTGAGATGCCATCGTGAGCTCGGGCCATTGCCAGGGGTTCGCGCTCCACAATCACTACAAACTCGGCAATTCTGAAATAGTATTCAGGAGAGTATAGTGTAATAAACAGACATAAACAAAATAACACAATAAATAATGCAGTCACAGCACTGTAAACAGATCCAAAGATTGAAAGAACAAAGAGTGATCCCTGGTTCATTTCCATGTCAGTTTTGTCACCATACATTTTCCTGACTGGATGATGTAGATGAAAGCAATGCAGAGAAGACAAATCCACAGGAAATCTATGAAAAATTCTCAGCAAGCCTCTCACTTCTGCAAATTAATGGGGGATCCCTAGATTCCTCTGGCTGGAGTGATAGGAGGTCCCAGTGGAACCTTCGGGGTTCCAGTGGAACTTGCAAATCACAACGCTAGCCACTGCTGAGTTTTCAGACCACCAGCAATACAGATTCATTGCTGAGGTCCAATCAAAGACTGTGTATGCTGGTTTGACGTCCGAACATGTATTTCAGTCTTCGGGGTAGAATATGAACCTCTCAACTCAGATTAATTTATTGTGTTCTGCAGGACCCTTTCTCCATAACTATATTGCATCCTTTGCTGCTTATACTTATAGCACGTCAGAGACACACATTTAGCACCAATGCCCTGCAGCCAGGATAGACTGATCATGATAATTCATAGGTAGTGCCAGATGAGCTTGATGCCTTTAGGCCTCAAGCTCATCTGGCACTAACCTTGAATTATCATGATCAACCCATCTCCTACAACTGGTCATTAGAAAACACCTCCAAACTTTGGGAAATGCGGCCGTGGGGTTAAATGAATTAATGGGGCCCTGCTTAGTGAGGAAAAGGACCTCAGGTGCTCACCAAGCTTACACTTTA
Organism: Semisulcospira habei; assembly: GCA_036245525.1. Lineage (NCBI taxonomy): Eukaryota > Metazoa > Mollusca > Gastropoda > Semisulcospiridae > Semisulcospira > Semisulcospira habei. The sequence continues at coordinate 275,893,263 of BTPG01000001.1, forward strand.
CAGTTACACAAAGGTTGATGTCAACATGCCTTTTTGCTCAGATGCAATTTGGAAATGAAAATTGTAGTAAAGTTCTAAAAATAATGTTATTTAATATAAATAATACATAATAATATATAATTTAGGAAAAAACACGATACCTTGCACTTCCATCCATTTTTGGGAATGGTGGTCATGGCGGGCTTCAAGCAGAATGTATGAAAGCCCTTGTCACATGTATCACACACCAGCATTTTGGTATCATCCCCTGGTTGTCTGCACATAAAAGTAGCAACGCAGCATATTAAAGGGACTGTCAAGACGAGACAAATAATAGACATATACATCTCAATGCACACATGCATGTAAAAACCGCTTCTTACTTCTCCCACAAACACTTCTAGGCTAGCATATGTCTTACTTGTGGGGATATTGAGATTCCTAACAAGATTCCAACCACACAAAACATGACTTACCTGCACGTTTGACAGATCTTGCAATTAGGGCACTGCCACCCAGCTCGCACGATGGGCTTGACCTCCACAGGAGGGCATAGGCAGTTGCCATGGTAATGCTGCCCACAACTCGTGCAGAATAGCTGCTCTGACACACTGCCGAGGTAACCACACTGGATGCAGAAGGCATCGTTCCCAGCTGGAAAATAAATAAATACCAAATTAAACAAAGAGCATTTTAAAAAAGTTAAAAGATAGTAAATATCATACTCATAGGCTCTCAATGGCGACTGTCAGTAAATACGTGCAGGTCTGTGATTTTGGATCTTATGGCTCTAAGCTGTTGAACCCTCGAGTACAGATGCAGGCAGTGCGTTGCTTTCACGTTTATGACAAGAATCCAAATGTGCCAAGACTGTGTGAACGTAACCCTTTCAGCGCCAACACCCTACAGCAGGAGATTGATTGACCATGATAATTCAAGGGTAGTGGCAGATTAAATTGGCGCCTGAAGGTGCCAAGCTAATCTGGCACTACCCTTGAATTATCATGGTCAATCCATCTCCTGCAAGTGGTACATAGTCATTAAGTAACACTTCAAAAATTTGGGAAATGCGCCCATGGCGCTAAAAGAGTTAATGTAGACTGGCAGATGGTTTTACTATATTTACTAATAGTGCCTTGCTCATAAAATGGACCATCTTATGTTATAACTGTCAATTGTCTCTTTAAAGTTGCCAGTTTCAGTCAAAATTACACAATAAACATGTTATCAATGTTGTCTTGTCTAAGCTAAGAATTTTCTACCCTTCTTGTCACAAAATCCATGTGAGCAGACACATGAAACAGATGAGTACTACTACCCCTTGTGCGCAACAGTAGCAAAGGAGAAGACGAGCACAAGTCAAGTTAGTCCTTTTGTTTCGCGTTATCAAAAGTTATACCAAGAACATTTATACAAGAGAAACTGAGAACTATCAACCCTACATTGCTTGAAGGTCACTCACCAATAACTTCTGCTTGACTAGTGTGGTCTGGACACAACAGTGACAGTGTCTTGAGATCCTGCAACAAAGTCATTATACCAGCTTGTATTCCATGCAAACAGTTCAGTATTTATGAAATTTTCACAAAATGTATTTTTCTCTAAAATGTATTTTTGGGAAAAATACTTACCGACGGCATTACTATTAGGAAGGTACACTTAGCTTACCGATTTCAGCCTAAGCATCCTGTAACGATTGTGGTTGTGTCGTTCTGTGAGAGCGTTCATGCATAAATCGTAGGAAACGATCCGATGTTTTATTTGATCTATCATGATTACGAATCACGTACCTTTTCAGTAAGTTTCACTATCGTTCACGTTTAGTGCAGAATCGATTATCTTTTGACACACGGAGTTGAATCCCGAAGAATCTAGAAAACGCTCGAGTATTTACCATTGTTTACTGCGCGCGCAAAATTTATCGGTCAGCATTGTGCCCCAGTCGTGTACTTTCCAGAGGTTGCGCGCAAGGTCGTGACCTGTCGGGCCTACTTTTGTGTGACGTCATAGCGCCGGGATTTCCAAACATAGGGACTGGAAATAGCGGCCAGATTTTTGTAGATTATTCTGGTTCTCTTTAATATTTATGAGTTTTAGTTACGTAGTTTGTTTTGATTGGTTGCGTTGTACGATTCTGCTCGATTGTTCTAGAAAACATACTACTATAAAAGATCGTATTACGAAGCGCGTGTCGTACATTGTTCAGTTGTATAATTGCAGAGTATCACAAGCACATCGACTTTGAGCTACGCTAGATATCGTGCTTCATTGTCAGTGACGGAGTTATGCAGTGTATGGTGATGTACATTGTGTGAGAGGCGCATTGTGTCAAAGTGTGGACATTTTGCAGAGAAGACATTGTTGGTGCATTTGTGAACGTATTTCGTGGAGATCGCATCGCTGTAATAAAATATTGTTGGAACTGTTACTCCAGTGTTGTCTACAACCTTAAGCCACGTGTGACAGATTGCAGCTGAATGAAGTTTATTTAAAAGAACCTTACGTGCGTGCCGTCTGGTGTGATATCATACTACGACCACGATTCTAACACGTAACACATCCGTTGTGTACCCTACACAACCAGGGAGGAGACTCCAGGGAGTCGTTACCAAGAAACCCTGAGTGGCCTCCCTTGCCTCCCTATCCTGTCACTTGCCTGGCCGTATCCCACCAGTCTTTGCCTTTGCGTAACTAGCGGCAAGCGGGGCGTGAGAGAGGGCCCTTTGAGTAATGCCATCGGTAAGTATTTTTCGAAAAAATACATTTTAGAGAAAAATACATTTTTGTTTTCTCAAACTCTTACCGATGGCATTACTATTAGGAAGAATAGCGAAAAGAAGGTGGGTGCTGCCCACAATGCAACCCCACAAGCGTTAAATCATCGAGGCTCTCCCATGCGCCCACTCCTGACGATTTCAGCTATACGTACCTATGGCGCCGAGAGGGAGTGTTGGGCCGCCGAGATGTCCCCCGCTTGGGCCAGGCTGTCCCGCTGGCTGAACAGGTCCCGCAGGTAGGAGCGGGTGAAGGTAGATTCAGCCCGCCAGCCCACGGCTGCCATGATTTCCCGCACTGCGGAGTTGCGGTCAAATGCGATACTCGCTGCCACTGCCCTGACCTCGTGCGTCCGGATGCGCATCTTCTTTGTTGTCTCCGGGGCGAGGACATTGTACACCGAGCGGATGACCCAGCGTAGCCAGGACTAGATCGTCTGCGCAGAGATGTCATGTCTGCCCGGAGCCAAGGGCAGGAATAGGCGGGAGCGCTCTTGTCTGAGTGGCTTAGACCTGCGCAAGTATATCTGTAGCACTCTGACCGTGTCCTGCTGACGGGACTCCCGAGACTGGTCCGTTCCACTGAGCGAGCGGATGGTTAATACCTGGGGCGCAACCGAGGGCGGGCGATTCTTGGCCGTGAGGAGCTGCAATGATCCGTCGGACCTGAACTGCAGGTAGGCGGGGCACACTGAGAACGCGTGTAACTCGCTCACCCTGGACACTGTGGCGAGGGCCACCTGGAAGCAGGTCTTTCTGGTTAGGTCGCTGAACCGAGCCAAGGGCAGAGGTTCGAAGCGGTCCGAGTTGAGCCACGTCAGAACCCATGCCAAGTCCCAGCGCAGGATCAGTGAGCGAGAGACCGGTCGCTGAAGATCCAGGTGCGCCATCAGGTCCAAGAGGTCCTTGCAGGCCCCCGGGTCCGAGCGGCCCAGGTGGCGGTAGGTATCTGCAATCATGGCCAAGTAACCTCTGACAGTAATGGGGGCTAGGTTCTGTTGGACGAAGAGCCACAGAAAGAACTCGGCCAGCTTGGTCATAGTCAGGGCTGTGGGGGAGTGCCGCTGGGCGGAACACCAGGACTGCAGGACCCTCCATTTACCCTCATAGACGTTTCGGGTGGAAGCTCTGCGGGCCGTTGCGATCGCCTCCACTGCCGCATGCGAAAAGCCCCTTGTGGCGAGGGCCTGCCGTACAACCTCCAAGCATGTAGGAGCAGTCTCTCCGGGCACGGGTGGAACAGATTCTGCCTGGGCTGCTTGAGCATCGTGCGAGGGCAGGGGAGCCGCAGGGGGGAGTCCGTGGCCAGGTCCAGAAGGTCAGTGGCCCAGGTCCTGGACCACCTGAACGACGCCACCAACAGCAAAACCATGTTGCAGCCCCTGAGCTTCTGGAGGACTTTAAGTACCAGGATGGACGGGTGGTACGTGTACGCCAGCAGGCTGTTCCAAGGGATGGAGAGCGCGTCTACCGCCCAGGCCAGGGGATCCGGATTGGGCGAGACAAAGAGGGTGAGCTGTTTGTTCCACCGGGTGGCAAAAAGGTTGATCATCAGCGTCTCCCAGGGCGCGCAGATTAGTCAGAAGACGTCCAGGCATAGCGACCACTCCGTATGGAGAAGCTAGCCCCGCCGGGTGAGGGAGTCCGCAACACAGGAGGACCTGGTACAGGAGGATGCAGAGTTAGGGCGAGCACATCCCACCCCTGGTTTTGGACGTAGGCGACGACCGTGGCATTGTCAGAGAGAACCTGGACCGCTTTGTGGCAGAGACCAGACTCCCAGGCGATCAGGGCAAGCCAGACGGCCTTCAACTCCAACCAGTCGATGTGCCTGCCTGCATGGTTCCGCAGCCAGCCGCCTGATGCTGTGGCGAACTCCAGCAGCAGGTAAGCTCCCCAGCCGGAGAGGCTCACTATCCGTGCAGATGGACAGCTGTGGCGTGGGGGAGATGAGGGGGACCCTCAACGCTAGCCAGGACCGGTCTGTCCACCGCAGGAGGTGCGGCCGGACCAACAGCGACACAGGAACCGGTTCCGCTAGATCGCCGGCAGACGGGCGCCAGTGGAGGAGCAGATGTAACTGGATCGGCCGGGAGTACAGCCTGCCGAGGGGCAGGAGATCCGCCGCCGCACTGGGCGACCAACAAGACGAACGCATCGCATCCTCAAAGCTCAAGGAGGACTTGGGGACGAGAACCGTCGGGGGGTAAGCGTACGCAATGAGACCGTCCCAGGGAATGGAGAGCGCATCGACCGCCCAGGCAAGGGGGTCGGGGATCGGGGAGACGAAGAGGGGAAGCTGGCACCTCGTAGCGAACAGGTCAAAAATAGAGGCCTCCCAACGATCGCAGAACATCGGAAGATGTCCCTGTGGAGCGTCCATTCCGTGCAGAACTGGCCGCGTTGGGAGAGAGTCGGCCAAAACGTCCAGGTGTCCTGGAATGTGTTGGGCTCGGGGAGAAATGCCACGGTCCTCGTACCAGCGCAACAGACGCTAGAGGAGCAATGCACAGGACAGGGAAGTGCGTCCCGCCATGTTTCTGAATGAAGGACGCCGCCGTCATGTTGTCCGTGAGGACGAGTAGCTCCTGGTGAAGGAGGTGAGCTTCCCACGCCAAGAGAGCTTGCCAGACTGCTTGCATCTCCAACCAGTTGCTGTGAGTGTCCGCCAGTTCCGGTGGCCAGGGCCGGACGTCGTGAGGAACCGCGGCAGTAGTTGGGCACCCCAACCGGCAAGACCTGCGTCGACACAGAGGGGGAGCTGCGGGAGCGGAGAGGCCAGGGGGACTCCCGGGGCGAGCTAAGAAGTGTCCGCCCAACGCCAAGATGGGGACGCAGCATCTGTGTCACTGGCACCAGGGCAGCTATGTCGCCGGAGGACGAAACCAGGCAAAGTAACGCATCCCTGCCCGTCAGGTCGGCCTCCGACTGGTCACGTAGGAGGAGGTCGTCTAGGTAGGTCGACGTCGGACTGGAAGACGGCTGTCGGGCCTTGGCCACTACGGCGTCCATGATGCGGGTGAACACCCAAGGGCTGAGGTTGAGAGCGAACGGGAGGGCCCGAACTGGTAGACGACCCGTCGACTGCGAAACGGAGGTATCTCCTGGAGGCCTGGTGCATTGAGACATAGAGAAACACGTCGGACACATCCAGGCTGACCGCGAAGTCTCCAGGCTGCACGGCAGCCCTCCGGACCCTGGCGGTCTCCACACAAAAGGTCGGGGCCGAGATATGCTTGTTCAGAGCCGAGAGATCTCTGATGGGTCGCCACTTCCTGCTTGGCTTTGGTACGAGGAGGAGGCGGCTATGGAAGGCTGGAGCGTCGGAGCGCCGCACTACCTCTGTGGCGGCCTTCTGCAGAAGGGAGGTCACCTCTCCACGCAGGGCGCAGACCTTGGGGTGGTCGCTCGGAATCTCGTTCCAAGGTGGGAAGCGTCATAGCGGCGGCGGCGATAGAAAGACAATCCGGAGGCCGCAGCATAGCAGGGCCAGCGGTTGGAGAGGTCGTCCTTCACCGATTGCCCGAGTCGCCGAAGAGCAGAGTACCTCCAAGGGGGGCGGGACGCAGCTGAGTACGCAGATCGGCAGGCATCCCATGGCAGGCTTGAAGCAAGGAATCCCGACGCATCAAGACGCAATAGGCGGCAGCTGCCATGGCGTTGACCGAAGGATGGTACGTCACCCGGTTGGCCACTACCGCAAGAGCGAGGAGGACTCCAAGTCGGGGCGTGAGCGAAGGACGCCAGGGGTCCTCAACTCGGCGAACGAAGGCTTGGGACAGGAGCTCCAGAAAACCCGAACAAGCCAGGGTGTTACGGACGAGGGTAGCTATCCTATCCGACCCGCGGGGAAGGAAGTCTGAGCAGAGTGGGGCTGCCCGCTTGTGACAAGGCCGGAGGATCCACCGGAGGGAGAGTGGCGGAGAACGACAGGGAATGGCCCGCGTACCAGTCGCGGGGGAAGGAGACGTCAGGTCCGGCTGGCCACCTACAGTCCGAAGTAATCAGCATCGCAACGGCGGCTTGCTGGAGGCTTGAACTCCTACACATGACGGGACGCGTCGACGAAGACCTTCCTCTGGGGGGGGAGGGGGGGGGGGGGGGGGACGCGGGGCAGGCGTCTGCAGGAAGGGTCGCAGCGAAGAACCGAGCCGTCTTGTCGAGGGCCAGCAGTGTCTTCACACGAGAAGCTGACAGAAACCTAGGGGAGTCCGGGTCATTGTGGGAGCGGGGAGTAGACTCAGGGACTCGTCGTCCAAGGGGCTGGCAGGCGCGTGGGAGGAGCCCTCAGTAGCAGGGGCCCGACAAGACGTAAAAAACGGCTATCCTGCGGCCCACGACTCTGCAGGGACAAGACGTGTCGACGGCGAGAGGACGACAAACACAGTCATTTGCGCGAGGCGACGGGGGGGCTGGAGCGCGGCGGGCGTCTGACACGGGGAGAACGACTGCGATGCCAGGAGCGGGGACGACGATCCCTCACAGGCGAACTCCTGACGGGGCGCCTCCGGGGAGAAGACGAACGGCGCCGAGGCGAGGGAGCCAAATGTTGGGAGGGAGCACGCGATGAAGCGGCGTGCGAAGAGGACGAGGAGGGTCGGGGGCTGCGGCCGCAATCGGGGTGTATGGTCCTGTCCTTCCGACGGAGCCCGTCGGGCGAGCTAGAGTGTCTGGAGCTGGTGGAGGAACAGGAGGTGTCGGGTCCGTGGCTGGACTTGAACGCCGGGGCGCTAGTCTCTGCTGGCCGGGCTCAATGAGGCGGGCGTTCTGCCGGCATTTAGACCCCTCGGAGGAGTCAGCGGGCTTTCCGAGGAGAGACACAAGAGGACTGCCAGTTACTAAGGCATGGCGCAAGGCACAGTGAGGCGGGCACTCTGCCGGCAGTTAGACCCCTCGGAAGGGTCAGCGGGCTTGGCAGTGGACGCAGTCTTGTGGTAAGCACCTTAGGTGTGTGTCCGACATGTCGTCCGTTCCAAAAGGTCGGCTCGGGTAGGAGCGGTCACTTCTCCGGAAGCAGAAGGGGGCGGCAAGGGAGCCGGTCGTTCGTTAGCTGGCATTGGGCGCTTGCGCCGGTAGAACTCCAAGGTGAGACCACCGTAGCTCGGGCCAGGACGAGCAGACATCACAGAGGTGGTCCGAGGAGCAGCCAGCACATGGGAGGCAGACCGCATGGTCATCCGTCGGCCACTGGGAGTCGCCATACAGGGAGCATGTAAGCACCTGGGAGCTGCAACACATATCAGGCATGCTAGGCGACCGAACTTGGGCACCTGAGAGCGTAATATCAGCGACAAGAGGTGCCTCTGGTCAAATCAAAAGCGACACATGTCCGAGACAACACGCTAAAAGGCGAGGGCACAAGGGGCCACGCCAAGCTAAGACGATTGTCGGGGGCACAATGGTACAACAAAGTACAAATGAAATAAAGCGCCGCTGACCAACGGTGGCGCTAACCATCCGTAAACGGCGAGGGCACAAGGGGCCCCACCAAGCTAAGACGAGCGTCAGGCACGTAATGATACAACAAAGTACAAGCCAAAACGTAGTGCCGCTGAACAATAGGCGCTAGCCACCCGCTAACGACGAGGGCACAAGGGGCCCTGCCAAGCTAAGACGAGCGTCGGGCGCACAATGGTACAACAAAGTACAAGCAAAACGTAGCGCCGCTGAACAATTGTTGCTAACCAACCGCTAACGGCGCCCCAGGAGCAGCTGGGGCCCGGCTCGGGGCCCAGCCAAAGTCTGTTACCGTTACCTTACCTCTCAGGCGAAGCGGGGACAGGGGGGAGGGGTGGGGGGAACCTCCATAACACCGGCCCGGCGCAAGGTGGGAAGCGGGCCAACCAGGCGGGCGCAGAAGAGGCAACAGCCCCGGCAAACGAAGCCCCCCTCAGCAGGAACCCGCAGGGGAGAAGCACTGCAGCACAGGCAGAGGAGAACACGAAGTCCGAAGTCGTAAGCAGGACGACTGGTCACCGGTCAAAGCAATACAGGTAGAGTCCTAGGCTAACACTGAACACGTCTTCACTGGCGCGAGCTAAGTAGGACAACTGGTTGGTCTACCACGCGACCCGGAACCGGTAGGGCAGGGACGGGAGACAACTCTCGGCCCCTCTGGGGGTTCCCCAAGTGCCTCCCGGGTTGTGTTGTAACACAACGGGTTCTCAGGCTAAAATTGAGCAAGTAGTAGACACTCCCTATTAGTCATGTCATCGGTAATGTTTTTGAGGAAACAAATGATGTTTTCACTTGGCCAAAAAGGATTTGAGTTACACCCACTTGGCCTGCTGGGGGGCATCCACCATAGCCGAGGCCTTCCTCTTGAGAAGAGGGGACGGAGGGAAGGCATCCGCTGGAAGAAAAGACAAAATCACCTGGGCGGCCTCATCCAGGGAGTGGACGGTCTGAGACAGCGGGGCTACCAATGCCGATGGCGAAGCAGGGGACGACGGAGCGCTGGGGGACAGTGAGGAAAGGTCCTTCCGCAAACAGGGCCGAAGCTGAGGACCTCGGCAGCATTCGCAAGGGGCGGCTGTTGAGGGGAGCAGCGCGCCGATCCTGAAGAAGGTGGTCCTGATGCCCGCGGCCGCTTGTTCCGACAACAGTCGAGAGACCCAAGGGGGGGGGGGGGGGGGGGGGGGGGGCAGGGACCAAGGGGAAACCCTGCGCAAACACGGGGAGTGGGAGTCCTGTCGGCGATGCCGGTTTCGGTGAGCCGCAGAATGCAAACACTGGCATGTCCCCCGACGGCTTGATGGGGAGAGAGAGCGATCCGTGGCAGAGGGATGCGACAGACGGGCACTGCGCGACAGGGGGGAGGGGGCGGGAGGAGGAGAAGAGCGAGACGAACGGGACCTGTACCAGGTACTGTCCGAGCGACCAGCGTCCTGATCCCGCAAGTCAGGTCTGCCGGGCGTTTCTGGCCAATGCCTGTAGCGCGACTGAGGCCACCAAGAGGCCCGCTCGGACGAATCAGAGCGGTGCGGCAAAATAACTGCCGGCCTGGCTGGGTGCCGGGAGTCCTCCGCCGTGTAGTGGGAAGACCGGGTCCGCCGCGGGTCCCGCCCGGCCACATAGGAGTGGGAGGGCAGCGTGTAGTCAGTTGAGGCCTGTACTGCGGGCCGTGCTCGGACGAATCGGAGCAGGGGGACAGCGATAAGAGGGCTGAGTTGATGGAGGCCTGTACTGCGGGCCGCGCTCGGACGCATTGGAGCGGGGGGCATAGGACGAGAGGGCGTAGCTGCTCGAGGCCTGTACTGCGGGCCGCACTCGAACGAATCGGAGCGGGGGGGGGGGGGGGGGGGGGGGGGGGGGGGCAGTGGACGCGAATCGTTTGAGGCCTGTACTGCGGGCCACGGTCGGATGAATCAGACCGGGGGGGGGAGGGGGGGGGGGGGGGGTTGTTTTGAACGAGAGGGCATGGTCGATTGAGGCACATCCTGCGGGCCCCGCTTGGAAATATCGGAGGGGGGGGCCGCAAAGTTCCGGGGAGCTAGTCCATTTGACGCCCGTCCTTGACAGCATGGTGGTGTGACCAAGGTCGCTGCCAGCCCCACTTGGATGTATTGGAGCAGGTGGGGGGGGGGGGGGTGGGGGCACTGGTCCTGAAGGTGCTGCTTTTTCCGAGACGGCTTCGCCAGCAACTGTGCGGCAACTGCCACGATGTTGGAGATGTCGGAGGAGACCGTCGGACGTCGCGGGAGGGGGGGGGGGGGGGGGGGGGCTGGGCCCGGGACGGTCGCTCCCTTGTATAGAACGCCCATAGCTGGGATCAATGCTCAGGCCACGGGGCGCAGGCCGCCGTGAAGCACAGCCAGCACACGGGAGGCAGACATCGTGGAACTCCGTCGACCACTGAAAATCCCCACAGTGGGGGCAGGTCATCACCTATGCACTGCAGAAGAGAGCAGACATATGCGCCGGTGATAGTGCGAGGCCACCCAAACGACCACGTGTCTATTGTCTCCAGATTAATAAACTCAACGTCTACGGGGTTAGAACCTGGGTAACCCGTGCCGCAGAAGTAACGTACCGCTGCGCTAACGTGGCTATTCGTACGTTAGATATGGCCCCCTTCTTCTGTATTCTTTGTTTTCGGTCACCGAGGCCTTACCTTGCCATCGCCAGCAAAGCTGTGAGGTAAACCGCCCAGACGAGCGAGGTAAAGTAATCCGAGGGAAAAACCGTAATCCAAAGCACAACACAAACACACAGTAATCCCACCATACACAGCCAGAGCCACGAGGCTGAAACCAACCGGTCACGGTGAGCTAAGCGCAAAGACTGGTGGGATACGGTCAGGCACGTGACCAGATAGGGAGGCAAGGGAAGCCACTCAGGGTTTTTTGGTAACGACTCCCTGGAATTTCCTCCCTGGTTGTGTACGGATGCTTAGGCTGAAATTGGTAAGCTAAGTGTACCTTCCTAATAGTAATGCCATCGGTAAGAGTTTTGAGAAAACAAACACTGAGCACTTCAACTTCAAACGTTAGAAAAAGAAATCAGATTTGGTCTGTGAGTTGGAACTTTACGACTCTATCTTACAGAACAGATTCTGTTTAGAGTGATCATCACGAAAGACCATCATTTAGGTGGCTGTTAACCCCTCCCCTGCCACTGGATGCATAATTTGTTTCTGAACTCTGTTTATTCAAAAACCATAAGAAACAACCACCCAAGAAATATGAACTCACTGCCTTTTGTAATAAGGGCAGAAGAAACATAGACCTTCATGAGTCCAACTTCTGCTGGGGCTCACAAAGCTTTACACCTTTGGCATTTGGGGGTTGTTTACCATGTTCCCTCACAGAATGGTTCACATGGTGTGCACGGACTCCTGATCTTACCTGAAAGCACCCCCCAGCAGAGGCACAAGGAAAGTGGTATTTCTTGGAGCACCGCGGGGATCTGCAGGCTAAGGAGGCACCAAACCGCCGACAGTAGCCACATTTCTGTCATAAACACAAGAAACAAAACACCCATTCATTTCTCAGTAAGCAAAGGTCCTCGGGCCCATGACAGCCACAGAGGGCCAACGCATGGCCATGCGTGGGCCCACTGCAGCTGTCACGGGCCCAAAGATGTCTTGCTATTGAGGTACCGAACTGACACATAAGCTTGTTCCTGACAATGCCATCACTGTTTCATAGTACAGTAAGACAGTGTGTCAGGGATTTGTGCATTGTAGAAAATTCCAATTTCAGGGGCATAGAAGTTACGGACAGGTAAAACTTTTTGGTCCATCAGTCTAGTTACTGTGTTAATATCGTTTGGTCTGGCATCACTTGTCTAAAACCTTCTCATCTTGGCCTGAGCAATATCATAATTATATACACGATGCAGTACAGTTATTGATATCTCTTTATACTACAGGGTTCATAGCCAAAAGGCATCACAAAATTCACACAAACATTTAAGGCCATTTATACATTTTTCCCAAGCCTTCACCGTGGCCCAAAAAGGTACACTAAAGCAGAACATATAGTGACCAAAATATAGACTAGGCCTATATGCCTACTGTTCAACAGACTGCTTACCTTTGTCATGACTCACGATGGCACCTTCACCCATGCTTGCCACATCAATAGATTTTCGACAAGTGGCACAAAAAGCCGACCGCTTATTTGATGCTACTTTTCGGAGCCAGCTTTTATATAGCGGATTTTCCAGCCATAGATCATTGAAAACACACGAAACGGCATTTTGATTTTTTTTGCGTGGAGACCCCGGATGTCTTCAAAGGGAGGTAATTTGCAGATCTCATTTCCGGTTAGAAATCAAAAGTCGTTGATCGGAATGCCTGCTCTTATTCACTCGCTTTTTGTATTTATTTATTTTCACTTTTATGTTGAATAAACATGGCTGTGAGTGATGTACAATGTGGATTCCATGTAGCTGTAGCAATCATTTAAAATTCCCAAAAACTTTCACAAACCATACTCACATTTTTCATTTTTCAAAGACTTTCCAGGGCCTGGAAAATAAAATCCATTTTCCCCAAACTTTCCCAAATCTTCCCAAACGCTACAAACCCTGTACTAAGACATACCTGCCAGTTAACCCACTTAGCCCCAATGCCCTGAAGCAGGAGACAGACTGACCATGATAATTCAATAGTGCCAGATGAGCTTGGCGCCTGAAGGCACCAAGCTCATCTGACACTACCCTTGAATAATCATGGTTGATCCATCTCCTGCAACAGGTACATATAGCTGACACTTCCAAACTTTGAGAAACGCAGCTGAGGAGTTAAATGGGCTAAAATATGAACCGTAAGATTTGTCTATTTCCAGACAAAATTATTCTGTCATAACTCAAACCCACCTGTGACAGCCCAGAGAAGACAGCCCTGTCCACGAACTGTAGCCTTTCATCCACCTGAACTACACCCTCTGACCAGACAGCACAGCATGAGTGTGCCCACACACATCCTGCAAGCACACAAGCACAATGACACATCAGGGATGACAAAAACTTATAAATATGGGCAGCCTGCTCCGCTACCGAGATGAAAAAGTAAGCAGCCTGAGACAAAACTCACTTGCGCAACAGATGAAAGGCTACTAATGAGCTCTAAATTTCAGGGTCACCAGCCAGAATACCAATCAGCCCAACCTTTTTCAAGTTGCCATGGGCTTTTCAGGACCCTTGTACATGCACGCTGATGCTGATTTCAAACTATACTTACAGCATAATTTGTTTTCTCAAAACTCTTACTGATGGCATGACTAATAGGAAGGTATACTTAGCATACCGATTTCAGCCTAAGCATCCGATGTGTATACTATACAACTAAGGAGGCGACTTCAGGGCGTCGTTACCAAGAAACCCTGATTGGCCTCCCCTTCCTCCATATCTGGTGACGTCCTTCCCATCAGTCTTTTTTGCTTAGCTCTTCCGTAACGGTTGTGTTCAGCTTAGGTGGATTTTCTTAGATGGTTTTTGTCGTGTTACCGGTGTTTCGTGGGAATTTAACTGTCAGTGTGTTTTTTCTTGGATTCATGATGGATTGTGTCTTGCCTTGGCAAGATACCTGGCGGATTAAAAGAGATAAGTGCCGCAATGGCAAGGTAAGGCCTTGGTTAATGCCACGTGAACGGTAAGATGGCGGGCCGGACTGTGGCACTTTCCGTGGATTTTCGCTCAAATGTCGGACATTTCGTACATTCGGATATCGTTGCCTCGGGGGGGGGGGGGGGGGAGGGGGGGGGGGGGGTAACCGCGATTGTGCAGCGGTACGATACTTTATCAACACGCAGGTAACCCGGGTTAAGACCCCGTCAAGCTCGAGATTTTTCAGGTGAACACACGCTGTTGCCTTTCACTTTTGTTTTGTGTTGCAGTGTACAAGTGAAGACCTGCGTGCAGTGTGGACCCTTTCAGTGGTCCAGTGACACCCATTCTGTATGCCTCCCCTGTTCCAGCTGTGCTTCCGGACAAACTTGTTACACTTGCGCCGACTGGGTGGAGGAACAATGGTCACAGCTATGGGGATTTTACCAGCGCGAAAGACCTGCGCCTTCCCAGATCTACCCTCCTACACCCGCCCCCCTCCTACAGCAGAAGGGATCGTCCAGCGCGCATGCTCGGATTTTGGTGATTTGATTTCTTGTCGGGCCCATTTATTACCTTCAGGTCCCCGGACCCTGCCCTCTGGTCCAGTCATGCCCTCTCGGACCTTGTCCGCCCGCTCCATGGCAGAGCGCGGCCTCGGTCGCCCCACTATGCGGTTGAACTTTCTTTGGGCCCCGACGTGTCCTCTACGACTTTGTCCGCCCGCTCCATGGCGGAGCGCGGCCGGCAGCGGCTTCAGTCACCCCGCATCGAGGTGATCGACAGACCTCCTATCTCACACGACTCCACTGGCACTTTGTCCGCCCGCTCCATTTCGGAGTGCGGCCGGCAGCGGCTTAGGAACCCTCCTCTTATAAGGACGAGTGCACCAGGACCTGACGGGCGGATCCACGTGGACGCAGGCGTTCCCCCAGTAGTCGCCGGTCCTCTCACCGCAGTGATCGGTCTGTCCGCTGCAGATCGAGGGAATCTTCTCTTTCGCTTCACAGCCTCCCCCCTCGTTGGATAAGCCATCAGGTGAGCCATCTTTCTTCCCCCTTTAAACACCGATCGTTGGCCGCGTGCTACAAGGAACGTCCCCTCATCCCAAGCTTGCTCTTATGATGTGCACATGCTACCCTACAGCAGTTTTCCTTCCTTGACTGGTCGCGGCTTCCCTCCCGGCGGTCGGCTTCTCTTGATGATGAGGTGGTCCTGAGTATACTGCCAGAGGATTCTGTCTCGGCCCTGCTTTTGGATGATCGTCAGTCTGCGACTCTGGTCTCTCAGACTTCCGGCAGCTCCTCGGCACAGGCTCCCTTCGTAGCCCCAAGCACAGACTCTGCGGTCCTTAGATCAAGCTGCACGGTGATTGCGTCCATTCTTCCTCCGGATGCCTGTCCCCCATCTCCCCCTCTCAAGAGGAAAGCTTCCGCTTTCGTGGATGCCCCCAGGCAAGCCAAGAGGTTAAAGTCCCTCCCACAGCCATCAGGATTCCGTGATCTTGCGGACGCATTTTCGGCGCACTTACAGCAGGTCTCCTTTGGAGACTCCAGCTTCTTCGCAGACTCCAAGTGGCCGGAGGGGTTGGATATCGCCTTTTGCCAGCATTGGTACGCCGGACATTCTCAGGCCTTTGTTTGCCCCCTTCCAGGAGTGGATATCGCAGCAGAAAGTCAGGTGAGCAGCTGCAGATCCCTGCAGCTCCAGATGCCACGAGGGCTGGACAAGACAGCGGTCCTCATCCGCAATGTTCTCTCCTGTGCTGGTTTTTTTGACCTAGCGATGCAGGCCGTGGTGACGCGTGGAAGATGCCTGGCACCCCTCTATTTCGCCTCTGTTAGGAGACATCCTCACCATGGCGGTGGCTGCTAACCGGGCTGCGTACCACACTTCCGTGAACGCCATGGCCGCCGCGGCTAACTGATGCGCAGAGACGTCGTCTTCCGGGGTTGTTCGGCCCTCCCCGCGTAGGTGAAGACACAGTTCCGCCAGGCGCCCATCGGAGGTGCATGGCTTTTTGGACCCACCTGGCAGTCGGTCAAGGACGCGTCTAAGGACATCTGGCCCACCCGCTCCGTTCCCACCCGCTTTCAGGCTGCCCGCAAGGCCATGGGTCACGACCTGCGGACCGCTAGACCCACTTCTCACCCCTACTCCAGAGGCGCCCGCTTCGCCACTTGTACCCCAGCTGCCGGCCGCTCCCGTCCTTTCCCAACCCCTACTCCTTCCTGGCCCAATCACGCCCGATGCACCGGTCGTGGGAGGGCACTCTGACTCACACCTGTTCCTCCCCCCCCCGTCACTCTCTGCAGAGTCTCCAGTTGGCGGGAGGCTAGCTCTGCACAGCGACGCGTGGTGCTCGCTACTGCCGGACGACCGAATACCATCTCAGAGGGCCTCCTAATCTCATTTCGCTCCTCTCCGCTTCTGCGGCACTCCCCTCTCTGGACCAGAGAACCGGTCGACCGGATCAAAGCGGACACTCTTCTAGGCGAGATCACAGCTCTGCTTCAGAAGGCCGCCATGGAGGTGGTCTCTCGCAGACCTGCCTACATGTTTATGTGGTTGTCATGAAAATTTGGGAAAACTCTCAGTAAGATTTGCGAGACTGTCAGTAAGATAAACTTTGCTTCCAGGGGCCAAAAAATCAAACAAGGGGGGGGGTGGGGGGGGGGGGGGTGGTGGGGGTGGTTGGTTAACGACAGCAGACCTTGCTTCCAAAGGACAGGGCTTAGCTGTTCCCTGTTGTGAGTGTTTTTATTATTAAGAATAAGAATAAGAGTACTTTATTATCTCGAAAAGAGAAATTCGGTTGTGGTACATTTATAACAAATAGTACAAACAAGACATAAAAACATTATAGCATAATTATGAACATTTTCTCCCTGCACTTGCACAGCTACAAATTCCAAATGGATATAAAGTAAACACTACAAAATCTTTACACATAACTCTTACACATCTCACACAAACATCTTTTATGGACTGAACTGAGCGGCACTTATACATTCACACCCACCTCTACATATGCATACATAATACGTGTGTTTCAACCTAGTCCTAACCCTCACTACTTATTATACAAACGTCTCAGTACATTATTACACAAGCTGCATAATTAAAGTCTACCGTAGTAAAATAATTAGTGGGTAAACACTCAGTAACAACAATCCCAGTATGTTCATGTTCACCACCAAATAAAACACAATATAATCATTTCTCTAAAATCAACAAGCTCCATTCCTACTGATTGCACAGGTAAAGGGGGATAGGGGGAGGAGTTAGGTTTGGGTATGCGTGGATGTACCTACAGATTGCTTAGAGTGATGGATTTGGGGATGAAACTGTGCTGTAGTCTAAGTGTTCTAGCTTTGTGCGTGCGGAGTCTGCGGCCAGAGGGGAGGAGTTCATAGAGGTGGGCAAGGACATGGGATCTGTCTGAAGCTATCCGCCTACCCTTTCTCACCACACGCTGTTCATACAGGGACTCCACACTGTTTTGCTTACTGCCAGTCACTTTGCTGCAGATGTTTACCATTCGTGCCAGGGTGTTCTTGTTCTTCACACTCAGACCTCCATACCAGCACACAGAACCGAAAGTGATGACAGACTCAATAAAAGAGCAGTAAAAAGTTTGAAGGACAGAGGGGTTCACATTCAGCTTCCTGAGTTTCTGGAGGCAGTAGATGCGTGACTGACATTTCTTGTGTATGAGGGTGGTGTTTGCGTTAAAGGACAACTTATCATCTATGATTGTTCCAAGATACTTATACTCAGTTCACGCTCAACAGACACATCATCGATCATCAGAACAGGGACAGGGGCAGGGTTTCTTCGAAAGTCTATCAGTAGTTCCTTGGTCTTACTCACATTTAGGTCTAGAAAATTATCTTTACACCAAACACTAAAACGTTCTACTTCTGCAAAGTAAGTCGCATCATTTTTGGAGAGATCTTCTAAGGCAGTGTCATCCGATTGATTGATTGTACATTGCTTAACGTCCCGACAGCAACAAGGCTTTCTCAGGACGTGCCTGCACTGCTTGTGAAAAAAAAAATAAACAGAACATTGAATGTATGTCGCCAGCCGGTCAAATACATTAAATAAACCTAACACATGGGGCCTAAATAAAGCTAAGACCATTTAGCAACACACATCCAATATCAAGAGCTACAGGCAGTGCAGACAGTAGGGAGAATTTTAAAAAGGCAAATACAGGTGAATGGACAAAGGGTAGACAGAAACACATGCCCCAGAATAGAGAGAAAAACCCACCCTGTGGGGCTGACCAGGGTGACCCTGGGAACTAAAAAATACCTAACCCCACCCAAGTCCCCCAGGGCAGACCCGGGTGGGGAAGCAGTGTCATCCGAGTATTTTATAAGAAGGGTAGAGTCAGTGCCACTACAATCGTTAGTGTACAGTGTGAACAGCACAGGGGAGAGAACTGTACCTTGAGGGGTGCCTATGGAAGTGGACCTAAGGGATGAGAGAGCTGTTTGAAAGCGAACTGACTGGGTCCTATTTACAAGGAAGTTGACAATCCATAGGATAAGCCTTGGCGTTACATTGTAACAGAGAAGTTTTTGAGCTATGAGATAGGGTTGTATACTATAGTGTTGAAGGCTGAAGAAAAGTCTATAAAAAGAATGCGTACAAAAGAGCCAGGTTTTTCTAAATGTGTGTATGCATGGTGCAGGAGTGTGAGTGTGGCGTCATCAGTACATCTGTTTTGCTTGTATGCAAACTGGAAAGGATCTTGATAGGGCTTGACCTGATCGAGCAGTCTAGAAAGGACAACACGCTCAAAGCACTTCATTACTATAGAGGTGAGAGCTACAGGGCGATAGTCATTGAGTGTCTTGGGCTTGTTGTTCTTGGGGACAGGGCAGACTGTGGACGTTTTCCAGAGCCTAGGTACAGTGCAATCCTTCAGAGACCAGCTAAACAAACGGCTATAAACAACAGACAATTGACTGGCACATACTCTCAAAACTCTACCGCAAATATTATTAGGGCCTACTGCTTTCTTAACATTCAGTTTGCTAAAAAGCTTCTCAACCGCCTTGCCATGGATCTCAAAGTCTTCATCAACATTGCCTGCCACATTTACTTCAAGCTGGGAAATCATGCTATCTAAATCATCCTTCAGATCATCTTTCTCAAATCTACAATTAGGTACTCCAAACTGAATTTTGGTTTATTTTTTAAACAAAAAATGATACAGATTTCCTAAACAATGTTGATTTGCTGATTACAATGGTACCAAAATCATGTTTGTAAGTTAATTAGAAGCAAAGTTATGAATTATTTAACATTTAATTTTTCTCGCGATTTTGTACACATTTTTAAAAAGTGATATTTACCCATTTTCAACGTCTTGTAATTTCACAAATACTCATCAAATAACACCAATTTTCTTTTTTTTTCTGTTCTTCTACATGCATTATCAGAACCTGATTTTTCACAAGTTGGTCTACTGTACAAAACTACTTAAGAAACTAGTGTTATCAGCCACTCAAATAAGTGAAAAATGCAAAATTGGGGCAGATTTGAATCGACTTACGTATATGCTTATTTTCCATTTTGACACAAATTTATAACTTTGCTTCTAATTAAGCTACAGAAATGGTTTTGGTATCAATGAAAAGAGCAAAAAATGTTAAATTCAACTGTATCAAGTGTAAGCACATCAAACAGTTTTTTTAAAAAATTGGGATGAATAATATAAAAAAATAATAAAATATTTACATAGCAGATTTCGTCGACATGATGATTCAGCACAGAAGCATAACAAAACATTTTAAATTTAACAGTAACCACATCCAATCATTCAGATGACTACATACAATCATTCAAACAGAAACAATGCGGTGATTAATATATATAAATAATTAAAACATCATAAAATATTAACTTTGCAGATGGCAAGCATATGTTTCCCTATGTAGTTTCAGCACAGGAGCCTGTTGTAGGCTTCAGCAATGTCTTCCAAGTCTGAGACTTGCCAGATTCTTCCATTGTTACTGACAGATAGCACCTCCACACTCCACCGAAACACATATTTATTGTCAACACTAGCAATGTCTTCCAGGCGCGGCCACCGAAAGTAGTCTGTACGACCTTTTGTTTTTTCAAGGAAGCTGACTTGGGCTTCAGTTTTGGATTTTATTTCTGTGACTTGACCTATGTAAAAGTTTTGGTCTTAAAACACTGCCACCCATTCACCTTGCCTGGTAAATATACATGACCTATTTGGTTCCCCTGTTCGATGGCGCTTGGATGGAGAAGGCCCCATCTGCTCCTCATCAGAACTCTGCTCATCAGCAGTGTTCAGTTTATCATTATCAAGCAGGTCTTGTACTTGCTGTCTCATTTCTACATTCTTACTCTCCAGTTTTCTTACAGCAGCTTTCAATTTGCTGACTTGCACCCTTGTTTTCTGTAATGTCCTCCTCTCTTTCTCAAGTACTCTCTCCACCGAGTCCATGTGAGTGTTTTTTTTCTGTGCAGCTCTCAGGTCAGTTCTAGCTTTATGCAGTCTTTCCTGAAGTTTGTTGACTCTCAGTGGATTCACTTGGCTAAGTCTCTTGTCCTTTTCCAAGACAGTTGCTTGTAGTGTTGCAACACTTGCCCGAAGCTCAGTAGTTTCTTTTGTCTTCTCTTCAAGGTCTGAAACAAGTCTCATTTTGACAGCGGACACTTCATTCAGAGCAGTTTTTATGACAGCCAGATCTTCTTTCATGTCCTTTATATTTTCTTGACAAACACTGTTTGCTGTTCTGAGCTGCTTCATTTCTTTTTGTTCTGGAGTGGGTGTTGACAAACTGAGCGCTTTGTTCAGTGTCAAAGTGCATGGAAAGGAACAGTCCGAGTGCTTCACTTTGATGTTTTACATTCTTAATCATTGATTTGTAAGTTTCCATAATTTTTTTCACAGACTTTTTTAAAAGTAAATCTGGTGACGCTGAATGCTTTAATGACAGTGCTTTTATCCAGCTACATGTAAAGGTTTCTGGCTGCTTTTCTTTAACTCGAAATTGTTCAATGTCAACAACAGTCTCATGTGTCAGAGTTTCTAAATGGTCAGGCTGTGTCCATTCTATTTCTTTTAGAAGCTGTCTTCTCTTCAGTCCAATCTTGGTCAAAGATACTGATACAAAATCAAAATCAACTTGAGTGTTCAGGAAGGAATGAATGTCTCCACCATCTATCAACAAATTTTGGGCTTTTTTCTCAAGTCTGTCCAGTGCTCCACTTAAACGACTCGATGGGTAGCTCACCTCAGGAAAAAGGGCATCAAACCAAGTAGAAACCTGGAACAAACAAGAAAAGAGATTATTAGATTGTAAGTATTAGTAACAAAATGGTATGTACAGGTATGCATTTGATTCACAATCACATGCACAAATAAGCATAAAAATGTTTATGTATACACAAATTCCATCCCTCAAATTCTAACTTTTAAATTGTAAAAGAAAAAAAATTAAAGTCCTGGAAAAGAGAGAGAGTTGAAAATTGCACCTACATCTTTGAATGTTTTCTTTCCTTCTGCTTGAACTTGCAGCATCTTCAGTTGTAGTAGAATACAGTTTGTGAGGCCCACTTCTGGTAAAGCAGGAGGTCTACCCCTGCCAGGAATGAAGCATTTCCTCAGATGCTTGTAGATTTCGTCATCTGCAAAGTGAACAAGATGTAGGTGTTTACATTTATAAGAAACAAAAATAAGAGAGAGACTATAAAAGTTAAAACTGTGTGGTTGCAAATGTGTGTGAGAGAGTGTATTGTGTGTGAGACAGAGAGAGAAAGAGACCTATTTTATTATTTTTTTAGTCATCCTTGCACTGCCAAGTCACTTCCTACCCAAAATAATTAATAAGTGACACACAACTTTGATAATCAAGATAAAAAAAACACAAGGAAAACGTGGTATGCAAGACAAAGTAAAAACCGAAAGTAGATTCCTCAGAAGTCACGTGACCACATAAACTAACGAAATTGTCCAAATGAACTAAAGCATTATCATACTTTGATGCATAATGTTACAGTTGAATCATTTTGATATTGAAATAATGTGATAAATAACGGCTATCGAAGCCCAAATTAATTCAGACGATCCATTTCTATACCTACCTCTCGGACAACGAAAAGCAACTTCCTGTTCTATTTCGATCATGCAATGACTGGATTAAAAAATCAATTATTAAATCAACAAACAAATTAAAAACAAAATTATCACGGAGAAATTAAACTTCGATCTGTGTACCTACCAACAAGTGAAGCCAGAGTCGTAGATGATGAATACAAAGACGTAGCCATGTCCACAAACATGCTGACTGGTTTTGACACTACTGCGCTCGCTTCCGCCATTGTGGAAGCTGAAGTGAAGTCAAAACTCCCGGACACCGTCTCTGCTATTTTCACAACCGCATCGCGTGAAAGTCACTTCACGTTTATATTTTAAGACAGTTTTATTGTAGAATGTCTAATATACAAACTGATAGGCGATGACCTTGCATAGATTCATATTTCGGGTTGAAAATCGGATCTAAACACATGAAAACCTTGCTACATAACCTTTCACCCATTCAATCTCGACGAATCGGAGACCAAATTGAAGCCCATTCTCTCTTCTTTTATTTGATTGGTCGGTATTTTTAGAACTGACCATTCACTGAATGCGAGAGACCGTAATGTAGGGAGGGTGTTATGACGTGAAACAGCAATGTCGGCATGACGCTCGGTGAGTGCGCGATGGATTAGGTCATTTAAAAAATAATAATAAATCTAATCGGCTGTTCCGCTCACATGCAAGTTCACAAATCAAACAAGGGAAGTCTAAATGTTCATTTGATATAAGTTTTAGTTCATTGCATTTGATTTTAGATCTTTAATGAGCGATTGAAAAGCAAAACATGGGTCAAACTCGTTACTTTCCATGCTTCGGCAGCAGTTTGGAGTACCTGCTACAATAGAACTCATTCAGTTTTTCAGAAAATTAAGTTTGTTCTTTCATTGGCATGCTACTGCTACTGAATTTTGATTTATTGTGGCCTGATAAAGTTTTAAGTCCTTTCCATGCATCTGCTAAGCTACCTGATTCAAACTGTGACTCTACTTTGTTGCATAAATACACATATCATTAAAAAAACAAATTATACAGACGTTCATCCACTTCTGTTTCGTCGTCTGTTTCGTGTACTCGTTTTGGAGGCATGATTTCGCGCCGACCGTGAACCTCAAACTAACAAAGTAAAGCGATCCCATCCGCTAGAATGAACGTGAACAAAGACACACTTTCCAATTGGCTAGACAAAATTAGAGGTCAGCACACAGTAGCCAATCAGGACCAGGCTTACTACTACTGGCAGAAACGGCACAATCAAACTGTCTTTTTGCCAAAACAAACCCCAAAATACCGTAAAAAGCTACCGTAGAAAATTGATACATGACCAGAAGACCGTAAAAAAACACCCAAACTCAAAAGAAATATGGCGAAATCGTAAGAGTAGGCAGGTCTGCTCTCGACACGACTCACTGGCATTCTACAGCCGTCTTTTCGTCGTCCCCAAACCCGGCAACAAGTGGCGTCCCATCATAGACCTCTTGGCTCTCAACAGACACATCTCCGCTCTGTACTTCCAGATGGAGACAGCCAGGGCTTTGAAGGCATCGATCAACCGCTGGACTTTGCAGTGAGTCTCGACCTGGCGGACGCATACTTTCATGTTCCTGTGCATCCGGCCTCCCGACGGTATCTGCGCTTCACGTTCCGCGGAGTGGTGTATCAGTTCCGGGCGCTCCCCTTCGGCCTCAACCTCAGCCCTTGGGTTTTCACCAGAATCCTCGACACAGTCGTTGCAAAGTTCCGCCGGTTGTCCTCGAGCCCGACTTCCAACTATCTGGACGATTTGTTCCTCCAGAATCAGATTGCCTCCGCTCTGGAGAGGGACAGGGAAGCACTGATCATCCTCCTCCGCCAGCTCGGTTTTCTGATCAATTTTGGCAAGTCAGACCTTGCGCCATCTCGCCGATTCGTACACCTCGGCATGGAATTCCTGACCGACCTCAACCGAGTCAGGCTTCCCACGGCTCGGATTCAGAAGCTGGCAGCACTGGCGCTCCAAGTCTCGCGTGAGGAGGCGGTTCCGGGAAGGGTATGGCTCCAACTCCTGGGACTCTTCAGTGCGGCGGTAGACTCTACTCCAGGCCGGTACAGTTGCATCTACTCCTCCACTGGTCGTCTAGCGATCTGACGGCCTTTGCTCCAGTGTCTCCTTTGGTCAGGCCTCACCTCCAGTGTTGGCTTGCATCGGGGGTTCACCTTGTCTCCCCCTCGCCTCTACTCTCCATCTGCACGGATGCGAGCCTAGCCGGCTGGGGTGCACACCTACTGCCGGAGTTCATCACAGCCTCGGGCAGCTGGTCGCAAGATCACGTCGGCAAACACATAAACTGGCTGGAGCTGAAGGCCGTTTGGCTTGCCCTTGTCGTCTGGGAAGATCGTCTCTCTCAGCAAGCAGTCCTGATTCTCTCCGACAACACCACGGTAGTCGCTTACATCCAGAACCAGGGCGGGACGCGGTCGTCCTCTCTCTGCATGCTCCTGTACCAAATTCTCGTGTGGTGCAGGGATCGCGGCATCACTCTTCGAGCGCGACACATACCCAGCCACCTAAACGTCCTCGCAGATTCCCTCTCACGGCGGGGCCAGCTTCTCCACACAGAGTGGTCTCTCCGTCCGGACATCTTCAGGGCTCATCTGCACCCGATGGGAGACGCCGATAATCGATCTCTTCGCCACATGGTGGAACAAGCAGCTCACCCTGTTTGTCTCTCCCATTCCGGATCCCCAGGCCTGGGCGGTAGACGCTCTCTCCATTCCTTGGGAGGGCCTGCTGGCATATGCGTACCCGCCGTCCATTCTGGTACCCAAAGTCCTCTAGAAGCTTCGGGCCTCAATGCAGTTCTTCTGTTGGTGGCGCCCTTCAGCTGGACCAAGAGTTGGACCACAGACCTGAACCTGGCCACAGAATCCCCCTTGCGACTTCCCACCCCCCGCACGATGCTAAAGCAGCCCTGACAGTGTCTTTACCACCCGTGCCCGGAGCGGTTGCTCCTTCACGCCTGGAGATTGTGCGGCAGGCCTTCGCCGCAAGAGGCTTCTCGAGTGCAGCGGTGGCGGCTATCGCAGCAGCCCGCAGAGCTTCCACCCGGAACGTTTATGAGGGCAAATGGAGAATACTACAGTCCTGGTGCACTTCTTAGCAGCTCTCCCCCATGGATCTGACTATGCCCCAGCTCGCAGAGTTCTTTCTGTGGCTTTTCGTTCAGCAGAACCTCGCCCCCATCACCATCAGGGGATACTTGGCCATGATCGCAGACACTTACCACCACTTGGGTCGACCGGACCCAGGGACCTGTAAAATATCTCGGACCTGGTGGCGCACTTAGACCTTCAGCTGCCGGTCTCACGATCTCTAGTCCTGCGCTGGGACTTGGCCTGGATTCTGACGTGGCTCAACTCTGCCCGCTTTGAACCTCTCCCCTTGGCACAGTTCAGTGACCTAACCAGGAAAACATGCTTCAGACGTACGGACCAGTCCCCGGAGTCCCGCCAACAGGATCCGGTCCGAGCGCTGCGAATTTACTTGCGCAGAACGAAGTCAATCAGACAAGGACATGCCCGCCTTTTCCTGCCCTTGGCTCCGGGCAGACGTGATATCTCTGCACAGACAATCTCATCCTGGCTACGCTGGGTCATCCGGTCTGCGTATGCAGAACTCTCCCCCAAGAGAGTAAAAACGATGCGCATACAGGCACACGAAGTGAGGGCAGTGGCAACGAGCATCGCATTTGATCGCAACTGTGCAGTACGCGACATTGTATCGGCCGTGGGCTGGCGGGCAGAATCCACCTTCGCCCGCTTCTACTTGAGGGACCTATCCGGCCAACGTGACAACCTGGCCATGGTGGGGGGACACCTCGGTGGCGCAGTACTCCCTCCGGGCGCCACAGGAACGCATAGATGAAATCGTCAGGAGTTGAGCGCATGTGGGGGGGGGGCCTCGTTAACCTAAAGCACGGGGAGTGCACTTCCTGGCAATTTTCGCTTGGGGGTTAGTGTTCTAGGCGGCAACCACCTCCTATTCGCTATTCTTCCTATTATTAGTCATGCCATCGGTAAGAGTTTTGAGAAAACAAATGTTTTTGTTTTTTTTAAATACTTACTGATGGCATGACTCAGAGGCCCCTCCCTCCTGCCCCGCTTGCCGCTATTGAGCTACGGCAAAGGATGGGAAGGACGTCACCGGATATGGAGGAAGGGGAGGCCACTCAGGGTTTCTTGGTAACGACGCCCTGAAGTCGCCTCCTTAGTTGTATAGTAATTAGTATACACATCAGATGCTTAGGCTGAAATCGGTATGCTAAGTATACCTTCCTATTAGTCATGCCATCGGTAAATATTTTTCGAAAAAATACATTTTAGAGAAAAATACTTTTATTCAGTCCTAATGTACAAATTTACAAAGTCACAATACTTAACCCTAATCTGCACGAAGATGGGATTGGCAAGACTAATCACCTTACTAGTAAGAAGGTGCTAAATTGACCCCTTCACAGCCAATGGGATCAGACTGTATACGTGTTTCTGAAACCATTGTGAAAATTCAGCGTCAAAGAGACCCAGTTGTCCAAGTAACATTGACACCAAGTGGTGTCAGCAAGAGTAATCATCATAGACCCCGCAACTGCTGGAGCTCAAGAGGATCTGTGCCTCCTGCAGTTTGGTGGTGCTCAATTTTCTCAGCAGTGAAAGGGTTAATGTAATTGGTCTCGCCAACCACATCTCATGTAATAAGGGTGTAGTGTTGTGCCTTAAGTAACCCATAACAAACTGCGCATCTGAAACCACTGCACGCTCACGGACATTTGCACAAGGAACACACTGTGACTGGGGCCAAGAATAGGCACAAAGGACATAGGACTAACAAGAGATACAAATCCTCATGAGCCCCCACGACTGTGGGGGCTCATGAGGATTAATGTCTCTTGCAGATGGGTAGCAATCGCCTTGCTCTGGCAGTAAAGGGGTTAACCCTCTTGTGCATGCAGTCATCAGTGCTGTTACCAGTACTAGTGGATGCATGAACAAGGGGGTTACACACTGTCATAAGTTGAGCCTCTTAATGCCTTACAACCCGAGGATAAAATTATCAAATTTTTTGTAGATATCCTCTGAGGTTTATGTCACAGTTCTGGAGACTGATCGGCAGGCGCCAAGCTATTCTGATACCATTTTTGAAATATCATGGTCGATTCACATCCTGTGGTAGTCTTTCAGCGGAGCGAGACATCACCATCGTCATGGGCGATTTTAATGCCAAAATAGGGGAGGACAACACCGGATACGAAGAGGTGATGGGCAGACAGGGACTAGGCTCGGAGATGAGTGAGAACGGGGAGAGGTTTGTAGACTTTTGTGCTCTAAACCGACTTGTCATTGGAGGTAGCATCTTCCCACACAGAAGAATACACAAAGCAACTTGGGTCTCACCTGACCATACAACAGAGAACCAAATAGACCATATCTGCATTAGCAAGAAATTTAGAAGATCCCTTCAAGATGTTCGAGTGAGGAGGGGAGCAGATGTCGCCTCAGACCACCATCTGCTTACCTTAAGAATGAAGCTCAAGCTAAAGAAAAGCCGCACAGAGACAACAAGAAGACAGCGCTATAATGTAGGCCTCCTGAGAGAAACTGGAGTTAGAGATGAGTTCAAACTGGTGCTGTCCAACCGGTTTCAAGCGCTACAGGAGCTAGTAATTGAAGAGGAGGCGGTCACCACAGAGCAGCAGTGGAAGGCAGTTAGAGAGGCGCTGAACTCAACCTGCAAAGACACTGTAGGGTTCAGGAAACACCACCACAAGGACTGGCTGTCGGCACAGACCTTGAAGAAGATAGAAACGAGGAAGCAGAAGAAAGCAGCGGTCAACAACAGTCGCACGAGAGCAGCCAAAGTAAGGGCACAGGGGGAATACTGGGAAGCCAACCGCGAGGTGAAGAGGAGTATCAGGGCAGACAAGAGGGCCTACACAGACAGCCTGGCAGCAGAGGCAGAAAAGGCAGCAGGCAGCGGCAACATGAAACAGCTCTACGACATTACCAGAAGATTGTCGGGTAAGTATGGCCATACAGAAAGACCAGTAAAAGACAAAGAAGGCAAGCCTATTGCAGACAGAGCAGACCAACTCGACAGATGGGCCGAGTATTTTGAAGAGTTACTGAACAGACCTAGCCCACCCGACCCCCCCGACATCCAGCCGGCAGAGACCGACCTACCCATCAGCTGTGACAGACCCAGCCGGGAAGAGATCAGAAAAGCAGTGGCATTTTTGAAGAATGGCAAAGCAGCAGGGCCAGATGGCATCCCAGCGGAGTCTCTGAAAGCAGACCTAGAGACAACAGTTGAGATGCTGTACCCACTGTTTGGAAAGATCTGGGAAGAGGAGGTGATGCCAGCTGACTGGAAGGAGGGGTACCTAATCAAGCTTCCCAAGAAAGGCGACCTCAGCAAGTGTTCCAACTACAGAGGAATCACCTTGCTGTCAGTACCAGGAAAGGTCTTCAACAGGATCATCCTAGAGAGAATGAAGAGCTCCGTTGACCCCCAGCTGAGAGACCAGCAAGCAGGATTCAGGAAGAACCGATCATGTACAGACCAGATCGCCACTCTCCGCATCATCGTGGAACAGTCTCTGGAGTGGAGCTCCCCGCTGTACGTCAACTTTGTGGATTATGAGAAAGCATTTGACAGTGTGGACCGAGAGACTCTGTGGAAACTCCTACGACACTACGGTGTACCCACAAAGCTCGTCCGCCTGATCAAGAGCAGCTATGATGGCATGACATGTCGCGTGATCCACGAAGGGCAGTTCACCAGAGAGCTCCAGGTCAGAACTGGTGTCAGGCAGGGGTGTCTGCTGTCTCCGTTCCTCTTCCTACTGGCCATAGACTGGGTCATGAAGATGACCACAGAGCACAGACGAAGTGGAATACAGTGGACACTGTGGACACAGCTTGACGACCTCGATTTTGCAGACGACTTGGCATTACTGTCCCACACTCATCAACAAATGCAGGACAAGACCACGAGGCTTGCTGACATCTCGTCCCAAGTGGGCCTCACCATTCACAAACAGAAAACAAAGACAATGAGGCTGAACGCAACCAGGGAAGAACCAGTCTTGCTTGCTGGCACCCCGTTGGAGGAGGTGGAGTCCTTCACCTATCTCGGGAGCATCATAGACAAAAAAGGCGGCACTGATGCAGATGTCAGAGCACGAATCGGTAAAGCCAGAGCAGCCTTTCTCCAGTTGAAAAAAGTGTGGAGTTCCAGAGAGCTGTCACAACACACCAAAGTCCGGATTTTCAACTCTAATGTAAAAGCAGTTCTCCTATATGGAGCAGAGACATGGAGATTGACAAAAACCACAGTCAACAGAGTACAGACCTTCATGAACAGTTGCCTTAGAAGAATTTTGAAAATCCACTAGCCAGAGAAGATCAGCAACGTCAGACTCTGGGAGAGAACAGAGCAGATAACAGCAGAGAATGAAATTGGGCGAAGAAGATGGGGATGGATCGGTCACAGTCTGAGAAAGCCAGCTTCCAGTATCACTAGGCAGGCATTGTCATGGAACCCCCAGGGAAAGAGGAAAAGAGGTAGGCCGAGAAACTCCTGGCGTCGAGACCTCCAAGCAGACATCAAGAGACTGGGAACCACCTGGAGTAGAATCGAAGGAGAAGCACAGGACAGGAGTTGCTGGAGGTCTCTTGTCGACGGCCTATACCCGGGTAGGGGTGACAGGCGTAAGTAAGTAAGGTAGTCTTTCAGGGGTTTATGAGTTGAACATGGTAACAACTGGCTACTAACTATAGGGCTTGGGAAGATGACGTCATCACGCTAGTCATGGCTGCCATCTTGAGAGGATTCGCGATAAGGCCCTCATACGGATATCGCCTATCGGGACAATGTCAGGAAAGTCCTGACGTGTTATAGGCAATAACAGCAAGTCTTGCCATCACTGTAGGAAACCGCTAACCAGAATCTGTTTTTGTTTGTTTCCAAAGAGGAAGAAACATGAACAAGAAAGGCAAAGCCATTATGGCTCACGTGTATGACCGATTTACATTGTGTGACCTTTGAGACAAGGGCTGGCTTCTGCAGCAGCAAAATCCATGTTTTCTGAAAATGTAAGCATTTTTCACACATCTTTCAATCCCCGTGGCCCTTGACCTTTGTGATGAGTCGACTACATTAGTATGCATAGGAAGGTTCTATCGTCAGCTATCTTTGGACCAAATTTGGTTAAAAAATTTGCAAAAATTTGGGAATACCTACAATTTTATCAAAAATGTATTTTTCTCAAAAATGTATTTTTTTGAAAAATACTTACCGATGGCATTACTATTAGGAAGGTACACTTAGCTTACCAATGTCAGCCTAAGCATCCGTTGTGTACACTACACAACCAGGGAAGCAACTCTAGGGCCCCTGAGTGGCCTCCCTTTCCAGTCACGTGCTTGGCTGTATCCTGCCAGTCTTTGCCTTAGCTCAAAAGCGGCAAGCGGGGCAGAAGGGAGGCAAGGGAGGCCACTCAGGGTTTCTCGGTAACGACTCTCTGGTTGTGCAGTATACACAACGGATGCTTAGGCTGAAATCGGTAAGCTAAGAGTACCTTCCTAATAGTAATGCCATCGGTAAGAGTTTTGAGAAAACAAATCAGCATTTTACACACATTTGCCAGCCTCTTGTGACCCATGATCTTTCCAAGGGGTCATCCAAATTAGTATGCATAGATAGGTCTTACCATCAGTATCTCTGTACCAAATTTGGGTTTTAAGTTGTGAATATTATTTGAGAAAAAACATCTTTTGTCAAAATATGGCTATTTTAGATCTATTTCCTTAGCTCTCAAGACGCTTGACCTTTCCGAGGGATCAACCAAATTAGTATGCACAGGTATCTCTGTAGCAAGTTTGGGTTTAAAGTTGTGAATAGTATTTGAGAAAAAACATCTTTTGTCAAAATATGGTTATTTCAGACCCATTTCCTGAGCCCTTGACCTTTCTGAGGGGTCATCCAAATTAGTATGCATAGATAGGTCTTACCATCAGGTATCTCTGTACCAAGTTTAGGTTTGAAGTTGTGAATAGTATTTGAGAAAAAAAATCTTTTGTCAAAATATGGCTAATTTTCACCTATTTCCTGAGCTCTTGTGACCCTTGACCTTTCTGAAGGATCAACCAAATTAGTATATATAGAAAGGTCTTACCATCAGGTATCTTTGTATCAAGTTTGAGTTTGAAGTTGTGAATAATATTTGAGAAAAAATAAATTATGTCAAAATATAGCTATCTTTGACCTATTTCCTGATCCTCTGACCTTGACCTTTGTGAGAGGTCACTCAAATTGGTATGTTTGGAAAGGTCTTACCACAAAGTATCCTTGGGCCAAGTTTGAAGAATGTGGCTTGAATAGTCTCTGAGAAAATTCATTTTTCTTTAAAAGGTATTTTTTCGAAAAATACTTACCGATGACATGACTGAATGGAAGTGTCTACTACTTACTCATTCTAGCCTAAGAGCCAGTTGTGTTAAGACACAACCCGGGAGGCACTCGGGGAACCCCGAGGGGACCAAGAGTTGTCTCCCTATACCCACCACCCAGAAGCCGGGTACCCATAATCCCTCAGTCAGGATACTTGGCGCACGAGCGGCAAGCGGGGCAGGTGGGAGGGTCGTTTGAGTCATGTCATCGGTAAGTATTTTTCGAAAAAATACCTTTTAAAGAAAAATGAATTTGTTTCTTCAAAAACATTACCGATGACATGACTGAATGGAAGAATTGCGAACAGGAGGTGGGTGCCGCGCTCCAGCACACCTTAGGGCCCAAGGGCCGTCCTCCCTAACGCAAACTCCCGACGACCCTAGGTAGGTGAATACCTACGGCGCTGAGGCGCCAGGAGGGAGTTGTGCCCCCCCGCAAAAAGGCCTCCACCAGAGCGAGGAGTCTCTCTGGCCTGCCAGAGCTCTGCAATCGAGGCGGGCGAAGTCATCCTGCCCGCCAGCCTCCAGTAGCCACGAAGTGCAAGACAGTACAGTCCCTGACGAATGTGACGTTCGTGGCCCTGCAAGTGCCTTGATAACGTACCTGTAGCCTCTAACCTCCCTGAGGGAGGGGTCCTGTAATTCAGAACGTATGACTGAGCTTAACCAGGAAGAACGTCCGGCATGTAGCGTCAGTGCTGCCGGAACCGGCAAAGAGGCGAGCGCGTCCGAAGCGAACGGCTATGTCGTAGGCACCCATGAGGCTTGTACAGGGATTTGCTACGTGGTCTCCTGGTGGAATAGCGCCCCGTAAGCGGGCGCAAGGTGAACCTGTGGACCAAGGCGCGGTGGTCCAGGTAAGGTATGGTCCGAGAGGAGCTGTACGTAATTGTTCCCTCGAACTGTAGGCAGACAGGGTGAGGCGTAGCTCCTGAAGCTCGTTAACCAATCCACCACGGCAACATCCCTCAGGCGCCGTATGGCTGCAAGGGCAAGACGTAGCATCGATGACTCCTCCCGAGGGGAGTCGACAGGAGGCTCCGGACGAGCGCGTGTAAGTCTCTCCGACCCGGGCTCTGAGGAGAGGCGGGTTCCTGCCGGCAAGTGGACCCCCAGCAGGATCCCGGCGGCTTACTTGGAGACGAGTGGGTACCGAGATTGTACGTGGGACGTCGCCAAGCGCGACTCTCTGAACTGGGCTCTGTGAGGCGAGTTCTCTGCTTCTCAAAAGCTGTGTCCGGGCTCGCTCCGTCCGGGTAGCGGCCTCGGTCAAGGCCCCATCCTGTGCCCCAGTCCACTGAAAACGTAGGATCATCCTGGTCTCATGCGCCGATCCTCCGAAGGTGTCCTGGTGTATTCCGTGTGTAGCCCCTGGTCCCACCGGGGAAGACTGGCCCAGATCTACCGTCGGTCCAGGTAGCGTCACGCACGGAGGGAGATGAAGTTCTTTCCCCAAGCACCAGGGTAGGGGGTATGCACTGGTCGGAGGATCGCCAGCTGCCCTGATCCTGGAAGAACACCTCCGCTGTCGCGTAGCCGAAGAGGAGAAGCTCCTGTGACCTATCCTTCCCCCCACGAGCAGAAGAAGCAGGCCTAGTAGTCCGCGTCAGATCCAAGCTAAGCACGCTCTTGTCCGCGAAGTCCGAAGGTCGGAGGGTTGGACCTCGAGAAGAATCACGGAAGTAGGAAGCGTAGCTTGAGCAGCCGGGCTCAGAGACGACTAAGGTGAGTAGATTCGACTCCGTGTAGTGGCTAGGCCTTCACCCCGAGCACAGCCAAGCGGTACCACCTGTCCGAAGTACGGCACCCCCCGGGTGCCCAACGAGAGTTGTCGAGATGGTTAGACGTCAGGGAGAAGGGGCTGCGCCTTGGTTCCCCAGTGTCCACGATGGATGAGAACCCCCGGTGAGTCAAGGGGCGATGCCGGGCAACTTCCGCAGCAGGGCGGCGGCGATGAGCTTGGATGTCCCGTCCAGCGCCGGCCGAGTGTCCATCCGCGCAGAAGAACAGGTCTGATGGAACCGCAGCACTGGAAGCCGAAGAAGAGGAAGAGGAGAAACGGCTGAGACGTCCGAGCAACCAGTCCGAGGGGTCGTCAACCGTCAAACTCGGGGTGTCAAAGTCCCGCTGTCTGGAACCGGCGACCGAGGAGGGCTCCGAGGGAGGGAATCCCGCTGACGGCGAACCGCAGGTCGAAGACTCCCTCCGAAGGGGAGAGCGAAGACGGAGCGACGCGGCAAGGTTCTCCCGTTTGCCGAAGGCGCGTTCCGACGAGGAGAACGGCTGCGACGAGGAGGAATGGAACGGACGAGGGAAGGGGAAGTGGCCGGTCGATGGGAAGAGGAACGGGACGAACGGGAGTCCGAACGAGATGAGGAACGCGAAGAAGGCGAAACCAGTCGAGGGAGTCCTGATCCGTCGAACGATGAGTGGAGAAGGTCCTCCTACGATCTTGCGAAGCAGAGCGATAACGGTGAGTAGAATCCCAGCGCCTACGATCCTCGCGAACAGGAGGATCCGGACGAGTGCGTGTAAGTCTCTGTGAACCAGGCTCTTGGGAGAGGCGGGTTGCTTGCCGGCAAGGGGATCCCTGCGGCCAGAGATGAGTGGGGAACGAACCAGGCTCTTGGGAGAGGCGGGTTTCTGTGCACTAATCCGTTGAATACTCAAGTGGCGTCTTCTGTGTCGGATCAAGTTGGTTTCGCGCGTCCGGTGCCGGGGGCACAGCGGAAGGCGTCTTGGGCAACTCCAAGCACCCGAGCGGGAAGGTCCTCTTATGATCTTGCGAGGGAGAGCGATAACGTCGAGTAGAATCCCTGTGTCTACGCTCTTCACAACCAGGAGGTTCCGGACGAGTGCGTGAATGTCTCTGTGAACCAGGCTCTTGGGAGAGGCGGGTTTCTTGCCGGCCAGGGGACCCCCAGCGGGATCCCGGCGGCTTCTTCAGAGATGAGTGGGGAACGACAGTGGAGGAGGGACGCCACGAGCGTCCCACCAAACCAGGCTCTTGGGAGAGGCGGGTTCTTTCCACCAGCTGTATCCGGGCGCGCTCTCTAACGGAGGCGGTCTTGACGGTCGAACTCCCACACTGCACTAATCCCTCGATTACTCAGTGGCGTTTTCTGTGTCGGATCCAGCTGGTCTCGCACGTCCGGTGCCGGGGGCACAGCGGAAGGCGTCTCGGCAATCTTCAAGTACCCGAGAGGGTAGGAGTCTCCCTCCTCTAAAGTTCCAGAGATTAGACCATCGCAGCTCCGGCCAGGTAGCACAGACGTTACAAGAGTGGTCGGAAGCACACCCAGCGCACAGGAGACAGACTGTATGGTTATCCGACGGCCACTGGCAGCCTCCGCATAGCTTGCATGTCCTCAGCAGTCCGATAGTGGTCCCTACTCTGGCGCCGCGCAGAGCGAGCGGGACGAGAGGTGGCCCGGAAACTGTGTTGATAGTAGTCTCCGCTTCCTTGGAGACGAGCATTCTTACTAGAGTCCCTGGACGTGCACGTGAATGTCTCCGAGCCGGGCTCCGAGGGAGGCGGGCTTTCTTGCCGGTAAGGGGGACCCCCAGCGGGATCCCGCGGGCTTCTTGGAGACAAGTGGGGCAGAAAGTGGACATGGCTTCTTGGAAGTCTTAGTCCGGGCGCGCTCCCTCCTGGAAGCGGCCTCATCGATCCAGGCCCACTTCGTGCACTAGTCCACTGAATCCGGTGTGGGGATTCCCACAGGGACGTCCTGGTCTCAAGCGACCGGTGCCAAGGATACGTTGGAAGGCGTATCCACATCCTGCGCATAGGAGACCCGACCCAGTGGTTGTCCGACGGCCACCGGAACATCTGCCTTGCGTGAAGGACATCGGCATGCCCCTCTTCATCGGGGCGGAACGGGATCCTTCAAGCACCAACAGCATAGGTCGCTCCCGCCTGCAGACGCTTCAATGCTGCCATCCGCGCTGCTGAGGCCAGGTGACGCAATCATCCCAATGTGGTAGGAGGCACCTCCCGTGTCGGAAGACAGGCCTAGTCCCAATGGGCGCTGCCTGGACATGAAGAACACACCTACCAGTAGCAGCCGGGCAGGGGCTTACAGCCGAGAAGCTGCTTGTCCTCTCAAGGTGGTAGTGTACTGCAACGTCCTAAGACGTCGGACGTGTGCGTAATTGTCTTTCCGAGCGGGCCTTGCCAGAGGCTGTTCCCGTGCGCTCCGCCTGGCAGCAGCCTCCACGATCCATGCTCGCGCACTAGTCGCGACATCCGGTGTGGCTTCTCTCCCAGGGCAGTCCGTTGTCGTG
Source organism: Semisulcospira habei (assembly GCA_036245525.1). NCBI lineage: Eukaryota > Metazoa > Mollusca > Gastropoda > Semisulcospiridae > Semisulcospira > Semisulcospira habei. The sequence continues at coordinate 275,928,972 of BTPG01000001.1, forward strand.
CGGAAACCCGCAGTGTCTGGAAGGCACCTAAACCGGTGCCGATCGCTTGCAAAGCAAGCATGGTCGGCGGGGCATCCGGTGCAGTGGCGAAAGACCCCTGGGGGCTGAACTAGCCACTGTCATCTGTGTGAATGGGTAGCGCATCCCTGCAACAGATAACACCCGAAGGCCTGCGGGCGAGTCCTGTGGGACTAAGCCACGAAAGGTAGCCTTCGTAACAACAAAACACACAAGCACCAAGCGGGGTAACAGACTGTCAAGCCTGCACGCAGCAGTGCAGCAAGAAGGTAGACTCACTGCCCTCAAGCACTAAGGTGAGCAACCAACATATGTAGCAAAAGTCAAACATGTCATGACAGAAGCGAGGTACCAAACTCAGACCTGTTTACCCCCTGGGTGTAGTCAGTGTACTTTCAACTGACTAATTGTGTACTTTGGACCTCACATGTGTAATTATTCCCAAGCCAGTGAGTTGTCAGTTTCTCCAAAAAGTGTATTCTTGGGTAAACAGGTCTGCAAACTGCATGCCGACAACTAGCCGTGCAGTAAGCAAGCAGGCCCACTGCCGCCAAGCGCTAAGGCGAGGGAACAACATATGTACACAAAAGACAATACGTCATGACGGAAGCGAGGTACCAAACTGCACGTCTGCAATCTAGCAGTGCAGTAACGAGGTAGATTCACTGCCGTCAAGTGCTAAGGTGAGCAACAACATATGTACCAACCCCTGTGACAAAAGGAGTCAGGCCCCCAAACATTATTACTAAGGGTGACCGTGTGTGGAAAAAAAAAAAAAAAACCAACACCGGCCGCATGCTGTACAACTCAATACGCAATGACAATCAAGACAAGAAAAACATCTGGGGCAGAAAATCACCACTTTATGTGGACATGCCACGAGGGGCCCGCCCAGCCAAGGAGCGTAAACCCCCCAGCTGCCCGCCGGAACATATATCCACTCTCTAAGGTACGTGAGTACTTGTCTACCGCGTATGCCTGCGTATGCGAGTGTGCGCTTAAATCCATCACCCGTGAGCGAAAACAGAACAGGCGCTGGTCCCGAACAAACCACGCGATGACAAGGCGTGACTCCAGCTGTGCCACTCAGCTAATCAGGCCATGGAGTAAAAGAATTCTCCACACCCAAGGTACAAAAGCGTAGGAAACTTCTCTACGATTCACCGAAGGTGAGTGGGGGCGCAATTACAGTGAGAAGAAGACGAAAAACTTCGTACCTGCACAACCAGTGCCCAGCCCGGGAACCAGCCGAGGGTCAATCCCGCTACCTTACCTCTCCGCCGAAGGGGAACGGGGGGAGACGTCCAAAAACCCGCCTGGCACGACCGGCGAAGAACACCGGACAGCTCACCAGAGGCCGAAGCGCAGGCGCCAAGCAGTGGGGACGAGAAAACCACGCAGCAGCACAGGCAGGGCCGACGAAACGATCCTATCTCCCGCTCTTCATTCCAACAGCAAGTCCGAACCCGAGAACGGTCGAAAACCAAAGTCCGTAGGCTAGAGCCGAGCGCAAGACGACCGAATCGTGCGCCTAAGTAGACTAGACTGAGGGATTATGGGTACCCGGCTTCCGGGTGGTGGGTATAGGGAGACAACTCTTGGTCCCCTCGGGGTTCCCCGAGTGCCTCCCGGGTTGTGTCTTAACACAACTGGCTCTTAGGCTAGAATGAGTAAGTAGTAGACACTTCCATTCAGTCATGTCATCGGTAATGTTTTTGAAGAAACAAATGCCAACGTTAAAGTTTACCATAGACGATGGACGGACGACCACTGGCCCAAAACATAGATTCACTTTTGCTTCGCACGTGAGCAAAAAACATGTTGAAACACTACGTCACTACTATCTTAAGACTATTCTATCCTCCTAGGATGGCGGTTGACACGCCGATGCTGCTAGGCAACGCAGGGAACTTCCTGAGCCATATACAAGGACTTACCTGAGGCATCAAACACAGCACTAACTTCCACATCGTCTGTAAAACCAACGAGACTCAGCTCATCTGTCTGGTCTATGACACCACCCTCCTCTTCTCCTACGGAATGTGACCGTGGAGATCTGCTCCGCTCTCTGGAATTGAAATTTAAAAACTGTGTTTGGTGCTGCAACACAATGAAAAACTTGTAATTTAGAAATTCAGGGTATTTGTAAAATGCAGTCAGTTATTCTTAGCTGCTCGATATTTCCAACGAAGTTTCTTCTGCCCTGTGCACTAAGTCTGGATGTCATTTTATGAATTGTCAATATTTCAGCATGAAACGTGCATCATGCTGACACTTTAGTAGTTTTACCCTTTGACCGTCAGTAGTGATTTTGTAGAGGTGATTCCTGCAGGAATTACCTCGCCAGCAAGCACTATCAACAGCAAAAGGGTTGAAGTCAATTATAATGACACTCACTTAAAATTTCTACGGGGAACTCTGACAAGCAAGTTTTGGAACTTTGCTCTCAGTGATCAATGTGTTAGACTGAATTTTCTTGACCTTGAGCATGCAGTACCAGGGCTGTAATTTAGCCCCTAAAGCACTTCAGCAGAAGATAGACTGACAATGATAATTCAAAGGTTAGCGTGGTGCCAGATGATGACAGGCTAACATGGCACTCCCCTTGAATCATCATGGTCAATCCATCTCCTGTAAATGGTACACAGCCGTTAGGTGGTACCTGCAAAATTTAGGAAATTTATAGTATACAGCTGGAGGTTAAATGGATTCACTCCCTTGTTCAAGCAGCAACTGGTACTGTAATTTTGAAACATAATTGTAGTACTGATGACTGCATGCACTAGGAGGTTAACACAAATCCAACCTGCTGCCTTTGAAGGGTCCTCTGGGACGCCGCCATGTTAGATGTTTTGGACTTTTCTCACGACTCTGCTCTTCGCCTTCATTAGATCCACGCCGAGACTTCAACACACGTTTGAAGGGATTGAACCCCAGCGTCGGCTCAAAGCGATATATCTCCCCCTGACCAAGTAGGCTCTTCTCGCCGCAGCTGCACAGGGCACAGGCATGACCACTGCCGAAGAAAGACAGGGTGGAGAGCAAACTGAAGTAAAAATCTCTGAAAAGTGGGCGGGGTCCAGGAGCCGCCTAGGCCCTGGTGGGGCCCAGGGGCAAAGCCCTGGTAGGGGGCCCAGGGGGGCAAAGCCCCCCATAAAAAAATCAATATTTTTGATTTTTAGAGGTAAATATTCTGGCTTCTTGTGAGAGATAGCACACAGAAAAGGCTCAAATTTGACTACATGCAAACTCAAGATTACAGAGTAAAATACATCATCAAAGGATCTCCCCGGTTAATCACTGGTGAAAAGCACGACATGGTAGGCTATTGATCAGTATCACAATAGACTAACAATGGCCGACACAGAGGACTGAACTTCCGGTGAACCGCCAAACGTTCAACATCGCTATCACCCACTGTAATCAAGTGATGAGTATTTATTTACAGGGTTTCTGTTTTCACAACAGGTTAAATGGTCTGTAGACCCCCAGGTATAAATTTTAGAGGGTACACAGACCCCCATCTGAGCATAATAGAGGGTCCGCAAATTTATTTAAGAACAACTGCATCATGTGTATGTTCTTTAAAATAAATTAATTCATTTTGCTCTCTCTTTAAATTTATTGTTACACTGTGTGTGTGTGCCCTTTCCATGATACAGATTCTTTAACTGGTGAGCTGTCGTGCAAAAGCCTGTATTTATTTGTATGATCATTTGATAATGTATTGTAACACCAACAGAGAATATAGCCTTTTCTGCTGAATACAGAATGACAACTAAAGTCTGACTTGTCTAAACTCTCTCTCTCTTTCCCTCTGTGTGTGTGTGTGTGTGTGTAAACTGATGTACCTAAAAGTTGGTTTCAACCCATTTAACCCGAAAGACGTATTTCTCCAATGTTAGAGCTCTTGCCTAATAACTGTGTACCAGAAGATGGATCGACCAAGATTTAAAAAAACTGACAAACTTATTTCTGTTCAAATTTCTGGTCTTGTTTTTTGAGTTTGCCTCCATGCATATTGCGCATGTCATCCGTGTGCCGTCGTGCTTTAGCCACGGAAATACACGCAGCCATGAACTCTGAAACTGCGTCGCAGCGGCAGTGCCACACACGGCCTAAGGGTATAATTTCTGGTACTGTCGCTTGTCGATTGATTGTACATTGCTTAACGTCCCGACAGCAACACGGCTTTCTCAGGACGTGCCTGCACTGCTTGTGAAAAAAAACTAAACAGAAAATTGAATGCATGTCGCCAGCCGGTCAAATACGTTAAATAAACCTACAACATGGGGCCTAAATAAAGCTAAGACCATTTAGCAACACACATCCAATAGCAAGAACTACAGGCAGTGCAGACAGTAGGGAGAGTTTTAAAAAGGCAAATACAGGTGAATGGACAAAGGGTAGACAGAAACACATGCCCCAGAATAGAGAGAAAAACCCACCCTGTGGGGCTGACCAGGGTGACCCTGGGAACTAAAAAATACCTAACCCCACCCAAGTCCCCCAGGGCAGACCTGGGTGGGGACGCTTGTCGATGGAGACGGCGGTGTCGAAGTGGAACTTTTTAAAAGTGATTATCAAGATCAGACGGTGAGGGATTGAAGAATCCGAAGCATTCCAGCTTCCTTTGCTTTTGCTTCGCCATTTACAACTTCATTCAAGATCGAAAGTGAAACGCGCAATGCTGCATCCCATAATAGTATATAAATGGTGACGTCACAGCAAGTAATGCGTTCAACATGTAGAGCGCCCTTCACCTATCTCGGGAGCATCATAGACAAAAAAGGCGGCACTGATGCAGATGTCAGAGCACGAATCGGTAAAGCCAGAGCAGCCTTTCTCCAGTTGAAAAAAGTGTGGAGTTCCAGAGAGCTGTCACAACACACCAAAGTCCGGATTTTCAACTCCAATGTAAAAGCAGTTCTCCTATATGGAGCAGAGACATGGAGATTGACAAAAACCACAGTCAACAGAGTACAGACCTTCATGAACAGTTGCCTTAGAAGAATTTTGAAAATCCACTGGCCAGAGAAGATCAGCAACGTCAGACTCTGGGAGAGAACAGAGCAGATAACAGCAGAGAATGAAATTGGGCGAAGAAGATGGGGATGGATCGGTCACAGTCTGAGAAAGCCAGCTTCCAGTATCACTAGGCAGGCATTGTCATGGAACCCCCAGGGAAAGAGGAAAAGAGGTAGGCCGAGAAACTCCTGGCGTCGAGACCTCCAAGCAGACATCAAGAGACTGGGAACCACCTGGAGTAGAATCGAAGGAGAAGCACAGGACAGGAGTTGCTGGAGGTCTCTCGTCGACGGCCTATACCCGGGTAGGGGTGACAGGCGTAAGTAAGTAAGTATGTAGAGCGCACTTTGTAATAACATGTTGACACCACACGTAAACTTGCCCGTCCAGTGTGACAATCGCACGGACGCCGGAGTCAGGGCGATTCTGAATGCAACCGCGACCAAGCAAGCGGCTAAACGAACCAACTCATCACTAAAAGTAGAACGACTGTCACCTCTGTTAGGGTACGCACGGTGGCGCAAGGATGATGTGTCTCGGGCGCAGATGCACTGAATTTTAGTGCGTCTGTCTACCCCTTAGTTACATTTTCAGTACGTGACTTTGAGTTTTTGTGCGCCAGAGACGTACTAAAACGGAAGCCCTGTGAGTACGCCTTATACTTATATTGGGTAGTGCACACAATGTTACTCGAGGGCGCCACGTTCAGTGACGATAAAGTAAAACTGGACACGGACCTGAACTCATCCTATTCTTTAAACTCGAGTCGAGACTTGGAGAAAATGTGTTTCGCGAATTTTTCTCGGAACTCTATTTCCTTTTTTCGGAAGTGACGCTAACTTTCCTCGGAAAATCGCGGATCCGAGGAGAGTTCTCCACCCTGGAAAGAGTATGAGCAAAATGATTAACCCCCTCATTTACCAGTGGACGTTTATTTTATTTCTGAACTTTTTCTTCATTCAACGGCCAATAGCCACAACTGTCCTAAGGAATGGATACAGAGGTTTCAGCAAGAGGTGTAGAGCCTCATGGCCCCCGCAGTTGCGGGGGTTCATGAGGACCTATACCTCTTGCAGTTGGGGGTGTTCACATTTTCTCAGTAGTGAAGGGGTTAACTCCCTTGATCATGCTGCCACTGGCGCTGTCAACAGCATACATGGCTGCATGCACAAGGTAGTTAACTAGGTCTTGGAAGAATGCGAGCAGTACAGCCAGTAAACTGGATGGATCCATGCCTACTGAAGTACAGATTTAGATATTTTCACTCCAGTGTTGACGTATGTTTGTGACTGCATGCATACATGTGTGGCTGCATGTGTATGTGACTGTGTGAAAGAGGAAGAGACAGAAAGTACATTTTAGAGTGACACATTAACACGTATGATTATGGCATGATACGTGTCAACCATGAACCACTTGTGCACACAGACATGCGTATATATGTACAACAGTACAAGTGCCTCAATGCACAGGGAGGTTAATTCTAACACAACATAAAGATCATGAAATAGCAAAGATCAACTCTAAAGTTTGGACCCGTCAACCTCTCTGTCACTGAAACAAGACAATGGTATCGGTAAATACACACCTTGGTGGTTCTGAGCTTGTGTCATCGGACACTGAAGGAATGCTGACTGCACCATCCCCAGAGCATCCTGGCGTGGGAGCAGACTCCACGGACCCCAGCAGTCGGACTCCAATTCCCCCATCTTCAGTGTCGGCTGCATCACTTGCCGCCGAGTCCATGGAGCCAAGATCTGGTATACTTGCCTGCCAGCTCTGCCTGCGGCTAAACTGTGCAAATAACGGGGGCCGACCTCTTCGTCCTGTTCCTCGTCCCCTGCTGTTGAAAATTAAAGGAAAACAGTATTTACAGTACCATTGGCTGCATGCACAAAGTGGTTAAGAACTGACAACGTTTTCTGAGTCAGTGAGTTAAAAGTCACTATACCCATATTTTTATGTGCAAAAATATGGCGACATAAGGTGACACAGAAAAGACGGTCTTTTGGAAACATTTTTTCAGTGTTGATCAACATTTCAGCATCAATCAAGTGAAGCCAGAATGAAATGGCACTAGCAGCCATCTTTTTTAAAGTTCAGAATTAGCAAACCATACTGAATCAGGGAATATATCTATCATAACGCTGTGACAGCAATCCCCAAAGTACACAAAAATGAAAAGATGCCACTTCACATAATGATGAAACATGACAGGTAAGAAGTTTACAAAGAGGAAGTATCGAGCCATAGTGTAACACACTGGGCATTGGCACAAAGACAATTACAAAATTTACATTATTTTATTACTTATGCAACAAAATATTAATTAAAATTGATTTCAAAGACAAATTTATTTCTTACCTTGGTCTTTTCACCACAGGAGCAAAGGGGTCCTTTCTTGGCCGGCCTCGTCCACGTTTCTGCTTAAAGTAGCCAAAGCCCAGAAATCGAGCATACGTGGGATGTAGAGGTCGTGACCTCTCTACATTAGGCACTGGCCCATAGATGCCAGACTCAACGCTCAACTGTCGCTCCGTTAATTCCAACCCAGGAGATGCAGAAGGTGAGTGGTAGAATGGTTTGGTCAAAGCATCTTCTTCTTCAGCAGACTTTGACCACAAAATGTCCTGACCTTTCAACACTTTTTTCAAAGAGCCTACACCAAAAGCAGACTCTTCTTCTATCAAAGGATACTGCAAAGCTTGAGATTCTTCTGTGTACCTGGAGGTTTCAAAAGCTGCTGCTGATTCTAACACACTTGGCTGGCCAGACACAATGTCATCATCTCCATCAATAGGCAATTCTCCAACGCTTTGTTCGCAGAGGCTCGCGTTCTCAAATCCTGTGTCCTCCTGCAGTGTGTTTAATGTGTATTTCTCCTGATTTGGCTCTGGACTATCCTCTGAAACAACAACATCAACACTATTAAAGACATGTCTGAATTATGCTACTGCTGCTCCAGTGCTAGCACTGATGTGACCCCTCTGGAAAGCTGAAAGCCACCTCACAGTCATACTTATAAATAACAAATTTCAGTCTCTGGACACTAACAATATTATCAAAGTCTTAAGAAATTAAATAAGAACAATAAAATTATACGCTGAAACTTTTTGAGCTTTCAACAACTGGATGAGCAACAGACCAGGCCAATTGCCTGAATAGCAGTAGAGAAACAAAGGTCTACCCCTGGACATCAAAGATTCCCACTGTCAAATTTGTGTCTGACAGTGACACACACCTGTCAAACGATCGGATAACTTTAATAAATACTTTAATTTGACATAGACGTACCTTCCATTTAGCAGTACATTCCAAAGGGAAAAGACCAGTGCCCTGAATTTCGACGCACAGATCGGATACCTAAACATGGACGAGGTAAGCTCTGATCGTCCGGAAATAATGGCTGCTCCCTCCACAGACCTGGCCGGCAGCTTTCTGAAATCCGAAAGAAAAAAAAAAATGTTTATGAAGTTGAAACGAAACAAGCCAACTTCAAAAGCACTGAAGGATGCTGACATTAAACATCTGCTCTGTGGCTTACCATAAGCTCGAAAGTACCAGAAACTGGAACACAAAGCTATATTTGGTCCCGTATCAATGACCCAACTCTTGACGTCCATCAATGATTGAGAACATGATCGCAGTTATATAGCACGACGAAAATGAATAAAACTTCATAGACCCACCTTTGATCTCCACTTACTAAATGTATGCAGGTAGAACATCCATAAATAAAGCCAAAAATGTTGAAATTCTCTGCAAAATGTTGGTTTCAAGCCATTCTGTTGACACGACGAATGGCAATACGGATGAACTCCCCTTTCATCCACGCCATTTTTTGACGCTTTACACTCTCGTCCAGCAGACGAGAAAACATAGTCCCCCAAAACAAAGAAAACTCTCACAACAGTATCGACAGATTATAAAATATGCACCTCATTTAAGACATATCTTTATTACATCAACCACAGAAACCTTTCTTCACTGATATAGAATGTTCTTATCGACATCTCTAGTGTAACAAGTATTCGTTTCTTGCGCAAGAATACAACTAAAGAGTAATCGGTCAGGCAAGTGCGATGTAGGTCGAAGTATGTACCCAACCTAGTTTTTACGGGGCAGGGCGGCATACATTGTCGGTGGATCCTCTCAATCATATATTTCGCATGCTTGCATCTATATGCACATACCACTGTGAACAAATTTATGTCAACATTTGCAAGGGGCACTTGCTGTCAATGATTTTGACTGACTAAAACACGCGCGATGGAAAGTAGGTTACCGGCATGTTGGATTTTGACCTTCTTCACATTCAAGCCACGAATACTTGAACACGCTTTCGACGGCTTGTTGTGGAAAAGGCAGGATTGTTGCTCCCTCAACGCGCATGGCGAACTGTTCAGTTTCATTTTGTAAGATGATATAATTCACAAATGCAGCGAAAGGTGATTCGTTGTTCATGTATTTTAGCGTATCGTATCTAAACGTTTCACACTAAGAAATATGACTGATTTTTTTCAATATATTTTTTACTGCATCCCGGCAAAAATGGATTCTCGGTGGCTCAGCTGATGTGCTACAACTACTTGAAACGGTACACCGATTCCCGCCGGCCCGGACGGCTCTGATCTTCCCATGTCAGTTTACACTGACCTTGAATCTGTGCAGCCCCAGGGGTGGACGAGGGGACTGGGTGCCTATGCCCCCCCCCCCCCAACCCCTCAAAAAAAAAAGAAAAGAAAAACAACTCTACTGTTCAGTACCGATTAATATCTACCATCCGGTAGCGTCGGCCCAGCGGAGCCGGTCGCGGCTGCCGCCGCCCCTTCCCCATCGTTTTATTTTTCGACCAGTGGTGGAAAGGCGCTCGAGGGTTCAAATCACAAACACACGCCCACTCGGCGGGCAAAACAACGCCGCCGGGTAGCTGGCTAACCGCAGATCGGTGCCGGCGGTGAGCGGGACGGCCGGCCGGACCTGACTCACAGTTCCGACTGCCGGCAGTGACTGACGCATAGAGCTCTATGATGTAGGAGCGGGACAAAGAAGAAGTCACTGACCAGTCAGTTTTAGATAGGCCCAGCATGCTGCCTGATATTCAGTATTGCCGTCCAGCCCAAATTTAAAAAGAAGAAGAAGACGGGTGGGAAGGGGGGGGGGGGGGGGGGGCAAAACGACACTGAGTCCAACTTCCTAAAAGTGATGTGCCAACTACAGATTTTTTTCTGCAAATCACATGAATACATTTACACTCAAAAAACACTGTTTTTATATCCGAAAATATGTTTTCTCAACCCAAAAAACAAACAAAAACAAAAAACAAACAAACAAACAAAAAAAAAAAAACGCCATTAGGAAGGGGGAGGGGGGGGTGAGTTGGCAGCAGCCTGGATACCGTCTCTGTCCCCGCCCCGCCCTGAGTTGCGGTGCGGCGGGGGACTGATGCCACCGGCCACCCTGGCCCCACCCCCTCGGCTTCTCTTCCCAACCTAACCGCGGTCAGTTCCTAGCCTTCCCGTCCGCTAAGCTGAGGTTGCTTGCTCAGTCTTGGTCTTTCTAGTCAGTCTGTCGGTAGCGGCGCGTCCGTAGTTTTGTCAAGTTGATCATGATGGGAATTCCGCAGGAATAGTCTCCTCACTGAATGCGCATGCTGTCCCGACTTCAGTCACATCGGCCATTCGGTATGTGTCACTTAACCTATATCATACTGAGGCAGCCATGGCTAAAAGCTTTAAATTTGCACACTGCCATATGCAAGCTACATTATAGTACTTACAGATTGACTATACACCATTGGCTTTAGCCTGGTTCAAGGGTAAGTGGTGCCAGAATAGTTTCAAGTGGCGCCTAGAAGCGCCAAGCTATTCTGGCACTACCCTTGAACTATTTTAGTCAAACTTATTTTACACACTGGTGCCGTATTTCGAATGATAAGGGTTAAAGCGCCGTCAACTGTGACTATTGATTGAACACAATTGGGCACTACTATCTCACGTCTGTCCGGCATTAGTCATACTGATAATTTTCCCTTTTTCAGTATTGACCAATCTTATGCACGTTTATCTTTCAAAGCCAACTGCTGGAGATAAAAAAAGGGGCAGATCGGGGGGGGGGGGGGGGGGGGCGGGGGAGGGGGTAGGGGGGTTTGCCCTCCCCCACCCCACGCCAATATGTCTTTAAATTGCCGTAACAAAGTTAGTGCCTTTTTGGGCAGTTTGGACCTCCCCCCCCCCCCCCACCGCCCTCCCTTCCACCACCCCAACCCGGGCCCCCTCCCTGTTTTTGTATTTTCGCGGTGAAAAGGTGCAAGAGAGGTACTGACCTACAAACGCTTGTCGCTAACGCCCCCTCCCCCTCCCCCTCACCCACCCCCCTTTGGTTTTTTAGTAACCCTGCCCCCCCCCCCTCCTCCTCCTTCCCTCCTCACCCCCTTTCCCTACAGTCGTTTCACGTTTTGTGACCGACGACCGCTACCGGGGAGGCCTTATCTCAGTGTCAGGTGAAGGGTCCCAAACAAAAAGTTGGATCCCCCCCCCCCCAACTTTCGAGGTAACTCATCCGCCCCTGTGACACACTGATTAACCCATTCAGCCCTGACGCACTGCAGCAGAACTGAGAATGAGATGGGTCGACCATGATAATTCAAGGGTAGTGTCAGATTAGCTTGGCGCCTGTCGACGCCGCTAATCTGGCACTACTACCCTTGAATTATCATGGTCGATCCATCTCCTGCAACCGGTGCATAGTCTTTAGATGACGCCTCCAAAATTTGGGAAATACGTGCGTCGGGCTGAATGAGTTAATATTGGATAAAACGAGACTGATGCTGAAAGAACAACACCACTGATGTTAACTCATTCTACCCCAGACACACCACAGGAAGATAAGAATCGACCATGATAGTTCAAGGGTGATGCCAGAATAGCTTGGCGCCCATAGGCGCCAAGCTATTCTGGCGAGTCGTTCTGTGTCCTGCACTGCAATGCAGTCTTCAGAGGACAACGGGAAAATTTAAGGATTTCGGTGTTGGGGTAGAATGAGTTAATAATGTTAGACTGACGCTTCTTCTTCTTCTTGTCGTTCGCACTGAGTGGGCTATACGTACGGTCAGTCCAGCACCGGCGATGAATGACGTCGTTTTCTCCAGGTCTTCTCGACTGCCGTAGAGTTTGGTCTGCAGTGGAGTTGGCGACGGCCACACTTCTTTTCTTTCATCGTCCATTAGGGGGCATCTCTGGAGAATATGTTCCGCTGTTTGGTCTTCGGCGTTTTTGTAGCTATTTCCTTATTTGCAGGGTGGGGAAGCTACCCCCACGCCCAACCCCCTTACTAGGAGGACCAGGGGTTTTCTGTCGGGGTCACCTTCCCTTAGACCATGTTGGTTCACGACACCTTATTTCATTCGGTGCACCCCTCTCGCGAGGGACCCCCTATCCCCACCCAGGGGACGCGCCTCAACGCCATATGGTCCCAGCGCGAACCAAGAAAAAGATCAAGCTGAACGTCATCCAGTGTTATGCGCCCACTAATGACAGTGACGAGGAAGAGAAACAAGAGTTCTACGACCGACTCCAGAGTGCTGCGGACAAATGTGCGGAGCGAGACATCACCATCGTCATTGGTGATTTTAATGCCAAAATAGGGGAGGACAACACCGGATACGAAGAGGTGATGGGGAGACAGGGACTAGGGGAGATGAGTGAGAACGGGGAGAGGTTTGTAGACTTTTGTGCTGTAAACAGACTTGTCATTGGAGGCAGCATCTTCCCACACAGAAGAATACACAAAGCAACTTGGGTATCACCTGACCATACTACAGAGAACCAAATAGACCATATCTGCACTAGCAAGAAATTTAGAAGATCCCTTCAAGATGTTCGAGTGAGGAGGGGAGCAGATGTCGCCTCAGGCCACCATCTGCTTACCTTAAGAATAAAGCTCAAATTAAAGAAAAGCCACACAGATACAACAAGAAGACAGCGCTATAATGTAGGCCTCCTGAGAGAGACTGGAGTGAGAGAAGAGTTCAAACTGGCGCTGTCCAACCGGTTTCAAGCGCTACAGGAGCTAGTAAATGAAGAGGAGGCGGTCACCACAGAGCAGCAGTGGAAGGCAGTTAGAGAGGCGCTGAATTCAACCTGCAAAGACACTGTAGGGTTCAGGAAACACCATCACAAGGACTGGCTGTCGGCACAGACCTTGAAGAAGATAGAAGTGAGGAAGCAGGAGAAAGCAGTTGTCAACAACAGTCGCACGAGAGCAGCCAAAGCAAGGGCACAGGAGGAATACTCGGAAGCCAACCGCGAGGTGAAGAGGAGTATCAGGGCAGACAAGAGGGCCTACACAGACAGCCTGGCAGCAGAGGCAGAAAAGGCAGCAGGCAGCGGCAACATGAAACAGCTCTACGACATTACCAGAAGACTGTCGGGCAAGTATGGCCATACAGAAAGACCAGTAAAAGACAAAGAAGGCAAGCCTATTGCAGACAGAGCAGACCAACTCGACAGATGGACCGAGTATTTTGAAGAGTTACTGAACAGACCTAGCCCACCCGACCCCCCAGACATCCAGCCAGCAGAGATCGACCTACCCATCAGCTGTGACAGACCCAGCCTGGAAGAGATCAGAAGAGCAGTGGCATTTTGGAAGAACGGCAAAGCAGCAGGGCCAGATCAGTGGCATCCCAGCGGAGTCTCTGAAAGCAGACCTAGAGACAACAGTAGAGATGCTGTACCCACTGTTTGGAAAGATCTGGGAAGAGGAGGTGATGCCGGCTGACTGGAAGGAGGGGTACCTAATCAAGCTTCCCAAGAAAGGCGACCTCAGCAAGTGTTCCAACTACAGAGGAATCACCTTGCTGTCAGTACCAGGAAAGGTCTTCAACAGGATCATCCTGGAGAGAATGAAGAGCTCCGTTGACCCCCAGCTGAGAGACCATCAAGCAGGATTCAGGAAAAACCGATCATGTACAGACCAGATCGCCACTCTCCGCATCATAGTGGAACAGTCTCTGGAGTGGAGCTCCCCGCTGTACTTTGTGGATTACGAGAAAGTATTTGACAGCGTTGACCGAGAGACTCTGTGGAAACTCCTACGACACTACGGTGTACCCACAAAGCTCGTCCGCCTGATCAAGAGCAGCTACGATGGCATGACATGTCGCGTGATCCACGAAGGGCAGTTCACCAGGGAGCTCCAGGTCAGAACCGGCGTCAGGCAAGGGTGTTTGCTGTCTCCGTTCCTCTTCCTACTGGCCATAGACTGGGTCATGTAGAGGTCCGCAGAGCACAGACGAAGTGGAATACAGTGGACACTGTGGACACAGCTTGACGACCTCGATTTTGCAGACGACTTGGCTTTACTGTCCCACACTCATCAACAAATGTAGGACAAGACCACGAGGCTTGCTGACATCTCGTCCCAAGTGGGCCTCACCATTCACAAACAGAAAACAAAGACAATGAGGCTGAACGCAACCAGGGAAGAACCAGTCTTGCTTGCTGGCACCCCGTTGGAGGAGGTGGAGTCCTTTACCTATCTCGGGAGCATCATAGACAAAAAAGGCGGCACTGATGCAGATGTCAGAGCACGAATCGGTAAAGCCAGAGCAGCCTTTCTCCAGTTGAAAAAAGTGTGGAGTTCCAGAGAGCTGTCACAACACACCAAAGTCCGGATTTTCAACTCCAACGTAAAAGCAGTTCTCCTATATGGAGCAGAGACTTGGAGATTGACAAAAACCACAGTCAACAGAGTACAGATCTTCATAAACAGTTGCCTTAGAAGAATTTTGAAAATCCACTGGCCAGAGAAGATCAGCAACGTCAGACTCTGGGAGAGAACAGAGCAGATAACAGCAGAGAATGAAATTGGGCGAAGAAGATGGGGATGGATTGGTCACAGTATGAGAAAGCCAGCTTCCAGTATCACTAGGCAGGCATTGTCATGGAACCCCCAGGGAAAGAGGAAAAGAGACAGGCCGAGAAACACCTGGCGTCGAGACCTCCAAGCAGACATCAAGAGACTGGGAACCACCTGGAGTAAAATCGAAGGAGAAGCACAGGACAGGAGTCCCTGGAGGTCTCTCGTCGACGGCCTATACCCGGGGTGGGGTGACAGGCGTAAGTAAGTAAGTAAGTAAGTTTGGTCTTCCTGACCACAGGCGCAGGTTGGTGATGGCGCCAGCTTGAGCTTTCTGTTCATGTGAGCGTTCAGTCTGTTGTGGCCGGTACGCAGTCTGATCAGGACGACTTGCTGCTCTCTGGTCATTGTGTGGTAGTCGTCTCTGTTTGACCTCGGCCTCATCAGACTGACGCTAAGAGTGCAACAATCGTAACAATAGTCATACCGTTGGATGAAAGCAGGAATTTCGCTGACAGTACCCATTTTTAACATTGGATTAACTCATTCAGCCCGACGCACATATTTCCCAAATTTTGGATGGTTGGTTGGTTAGTTCGGGTTTAACGTCCACAGCACCGAGGTGATCATGGACGGCCCTGATGGGCGGGTTATGGGGGACAGGGAAATCTATTGTCTATGGAGTACGACCTGAACACTGATCAACTCAGGCGCACTCCAACTGTGCCACTTTGATTTACCAGGACCTTACAACGGACATGATATTGAAAAAATCCGTTTTTTTCCCCCTGGATTCCAAATTTTGGCGCCGGGCCAAGCTAATCTGGCTCTACCCTTGAATTATCATGGTCGACCCACCTCCTGCTGTAGTGCGTCAGGGCTGAATGGGTTAAACAAAACAAACAAAACAACCGGGACTGAGGCTGACTTAGAGTGCAACACTGAATCAGGATCGAAATGTTAAAAATCGGACTGACACTTAATAAGTTCTTAACCCATTACATCCTGAGGGCCGGCGCTGAATTTATTTAAATTTGCTTATGTTCTATGAAGGTTACATTACAGATTATGAGGAACAGCAAACATTTTAGTTCAAGGGTAGTGCCAGAATAGCTTGGCGCCTCAGGAGCAAGCTATTCTGGCACCTGATCCTTGAACTATCATAGTCAAATCAAGTTATTTCTTCTCACAAACCAGATAGGTGAGGCTAGCGCTGGCAGAATTGTATACAAACCAAGGGGAATCACAGCGCTGGACAGACAAACAGTTAGATCCCCTGCCTCCGCCTATTAGGCACCCAATCGCCAGCCCACAGAGAAATACGCAGGTATAGAACAAGACGATCATTTCCATCCTCTGATGGAAATGATCGTCTTGTTCTATACCTGCGTATTTCTCTGTGGGCTGGCGATTGGGTGCCTGATAGGCGGGGGCAGGGGATCTAACTGTTTGTCCAGCGCTGTGATTCCCCTTGGTTTGTATATATGAGTTATTTCTTGCAACAGTGTATCAGGATGAAAAGGGTTGGATAAGAACGAGATTGGCGCTGAGAGTACATTTTAAACCTCTCACTACCGAGAAAACAGTGAACATGATATAACTGCAAGGGACATAGATCCTCATGAGCCCCCCGCGACTGCAGGGATTCATGCGGATCTAAACGCCTTGCTGAGACCAATTTGTATCCACGTTTCTTGGACTATGTTGGTTTTTGATCGTCGAATGAAGCCATATTTCAGAAACAAACATTTAACGGTGTAGGGTACGTACAGTGGCAGGGAAGGGGTTAACATTGGAAAAAAAACGGCCGGGATTGACGCTGAAAGTGCAATATTCATAATGTTGGATTAAAAAAATGAAACGGTTGGTTGATGGATTTGTACACAGACAGACTTGAACACACCGGTGAATGGATGGAGTTGGGTGTAGTGCGGTGGTGGATGGACAAATGGTTGGCTGGTAGTGGATTGACTGATATAACGGGTTTGTCAATGTTGTTTTGCCTCAACCAAACTTTATATACTTTTTTTTCACAACTCCATACGAGTACGCACAAATAACAGAGGTTTTCCACTACTGCTTGTGTATAAAGGAGGATTTCTCCTATATACAAAGAGGAGAAAAAAAAGCAGAAAAGTGCTTAATTTTTCTGAGGACATTTGAACTTATATATATATATATATATATATATATATATATATATATATATATATATATATATATATATATATATATATATATATATATATATATATATATATATATATATATATATATATATATATATATATATATATATATATAGAACATTTTTCAAGATTAGTGACATGAACACATAAGGACCGCATACAGGTACAACACAAATACAAAAAAATAGAAATCATACATACACGAACTGATAATAAGTTATGACGGTTTAAAACAAATTAATTAAATTAAATCGATGCGTGTTTGTGGAGAGATAGAGAGAGAGAGAGAGAGAGAGAGAGAGAGAGAGAGAGAGAGAGAGAGAGAGAGAGAGAGAGAGAGAGAGAGACTGAGAGAGAGAGAGAGAGAGAGAGAGAGAGAGAGAGAGAGAGAGAGAGAGAGAGAGAGAGAGAGAGAGAGAGAGAGAGAGAGAGAGAGAGAGAGAGAGAGAGAGAGAGAGAGAGAGAGACTGTTCTTGGAACTTGGGATTTTTGTGTGTAGTGGGTCTGCATGCAGTACTGGTAACAGATAGTTGTCAAATTTCAGCAAGAAGTAAGAAGTAAGTGGGCTATGTCTTACGATAATGCTGGACAATAGGGCCAACCTTAAAGATAAGATAAGATAGTTTATTGCCATATGTTTCCATGTAAAAATCAACAACAAAACAAAAAAAAAAACACCAATAAAACATTGGAATGTGTCTTGACGTCAGCCTGCTACTAAAGACTAAAATAATATCACACCAATTATCACACACAACTAATAATCACAGCATACATCAGGATCAAAACATAACATATAAAACTGTTACCACAGCAACCATCGGGCAATGAAGATAGAATGTCATAAAATGATAGACTATTCTGCTCTTCTTATGCTTTACAGATTTCTGCCGACTTAGAAGGCAGGGTCTGTAGAAAATCTCTGTTAGGTGTGCCTACCCACATGGACTGTGAAAACTAAAGGGTAAAAGAACCTGTTGTAGTATCGACGCAATTTCAGTTTAGTACAGTTAAATCGTGATCCTACCCTGGTGCACATCACTTTTAAGTTAGCCATTTTGTGCAGCATTATTGTAAGATATTTAGAATGACTGAGATTTCAAGTGCGAATTACCCCAGTAGAAAACGTCTGTGGGTCCACGACAGCCGCAGTGGGCCCACGCACTGTCGTGCGCGGGCCCACAGCGGCTGTCGTGGGACCGAGGACCTTTGCTACCTGGGTTTTAGACGGCGGGCCTTTATTTCATGGAGCAGCCTGTCACTATGTCTTTTGAAAAGGTAGCTGACACGTCACAGACAAATACACAGACGCACGCTCGCAAACACGCACGCACACACACACGCACGTACTACGCACGCACACACTCACACAAAAAGAGGCTCAAAACAATGCGTGAAACGTCACAGATTTAAGTATAAAGCATATTTTATTGATGCAGGAAGTATATTCAATACAAACTGTACAACTTTTGTAATCAATATACACAATGTTACAACTTTTCTAGTTTGTTTTAAAGTAAGCTTCAAAGTTTCAGGCTGTTTTGTGAACCCGTTTAACCCCAAAGTTTGGAGGTGAGAACCAATAGCTTATGTGCCAGTTGCAGGAGAAGCATCGACCATGATAATTCAAGTTAAGGGTAGTGCTAGACTGGCCTGGCGCCTGATGGCCCAGGCTAATTTATCACTATCCTTGAATATCATGGTCGATCCATCTCCTGCTGTAGTGCGTAGGGCCTAAATGCGTTTTTTAAAATAAAAAATAGAAAGGAAAATGCATTCACAACAGACAAGCACAAGTGTTCGCAAGTGAAGCTGTTTTACATTCTTAAAGGGTACGAAACGCTAACACACAGTTTACAAACAAATGAATCGATCTTGACAGTTTAACCCTTTTCTCCTACTGGAGCGACCGCTCGACGGCGGTCAGTAGCAGTCAAGGAGTAAATGACATTTTCATGTGAACTTGGAGTTTCGACAGGCGTCAAGCTAGCCACGGGCCATGAACTGTTATGATCGATTTGAGAATCCCGTAAAACTATATTTACTTCAAGACGCGGGTCAGACCAAGCATTGAAATCCAGGTCAAAAAGGTGACTGCCAAGCGCCAGTGTAAAATGCAAAGAAATACTAAAAAAAGAAAGAAATACGCTTTGAAACGACAAGTTAGAAATAGACATGCTGACAGGAATACAATGGGCTGTTTATCAAAATGACCAGCAGTACATTGTACGAGTATTTCTGGCTCATGAGTTGTGTGTCCAACTTAAAAAAAAAGGGGTTAACCAGAAAATTTGACCAACGGTGCTGTCCTCGAGTCTTTTCAAAGCGCGTTCCCTTCTTTTTTGGATACTTCCTCTTCAAATCAACCCATGAACAAGCTTCTCAAGCAAAGCAAAGCATGAACTGTCGATAAATGAAGTGCATTTTGATTTGCCGGGTTTTGAAGGATTAATAAAAGGAATGTCTGAAAAGATAAACTGCCCATTTCACTGCCGAAACGCAACCCAACACAAGAGGCGTAGATCCTCAGCAGCCACCACAGTGGCTGGGTCACATGAACCGAAGACACTGACGTAAAAGTCTTGCCTCACTGGTTGTCTCACACGAAGTAGACAACCGAGGGAGACAACCAGCGTGGCCACTTGTTGGCCTCATTCAAATTTCAAGTATGACGATCCGTTTACTTCTTGTTGTCTCCCTTGATTCGCTTTCGCGGTAGTGAACTGAGGTAGACAGCCATACTGGTCACATCAGGGAGAGAAACCCGAAATTATGGCAGTTATGGCAAGAGTTGTATGCCCCTGACTCGGAGCGTCAATTGACGCTCCGAGTCAGGGGCACACAACTCTTGCTATAACTGCCATATTTCGGTTTTCTCCCCCTGTGGTAACATTCAAATTTCAGCGTCCCGGGCTTCATTCAGATCTTAAACCTTATGTTAAAACATGATGTTTTATATTGATATTGAACATACATGTACATGAAGTATTACAAGCATTCAAGGGCAACAATAAATATGGTTACAATGGTTTCTGGACCTATATACTATAAAGATCACATTACATATATGTAAAAAGAGAAGTCGTCACAACCGAAATTTATCTCACAGGCAGAAGCTGACACAGTGGTGATTTAAAACTCAATTCATTTTCGTCTCCGCCTGGCATCCATCTTTGTTATGCCGCAATATACCGAGTCCTCACGTACCCTTTGCGGGCGAACTCCTCAGATAGACCCACCAGGGGGGTACGTCACAAGTGCACTTCTATTCAAATGAGATGCTAAGCATCTCATTTGAATAGAAGTGTACTTGTGGCATGCTTCCCAAGTGGGTCTTCAGTGTGGAGTACTCCGCCAGCAAACGGTAACACCAAAAACCACTATTGTCTCAACCTCTGCCTGTGAGTGATTTATCATAGATCCTTTGAACACGAGTAGTAGTGTATACGAAAATGTATAAATCGATAAATGCATGACCCTTTCCTGTGTACACAAATGATATGTATGCAGGATATGTTTTGTACATGATCAGTTGAACAACCGGGAATCACTCAGTCTATTTACAACAGAACAACATTAGTTTGCTTTTTAACCCCTTCACTGCATGAACACAACGAACACAATAGTGAAGAGCCTGCCGCAAGAGGTGTAGATCACCAAGAGCCCCCACAACTGCGCGGGCTCATGAGGATCTATGCCTCTTTCTGAAACCAGTCATATTCATGGGCCTAGTATGCCAGAAGCAGTTGCGCGACAGTGAGATTCTGCGATAGTTTCAGGTATGTAATTTCTAAACAACGGTAGCGAAGGGATTAAAGAACTCTCTCTCTCTCCTCCCCCCCCCCCCCCACCTAACTCTGTCTTCTCCCCCAACCCCCCTCCCCCCATCCCCTGACCACTATCCACCCTCGAACCTTTCTTCCCCCGCCCTACCCACTCCCACCAACTTGAATAAGAAAAAAGGTTTCGTTTTGACTATGATATGCAAAACCAAATGAACCTGCCGGAAAAAGTACTAAGCGCAGACGACAAATGAACCGCCGAGGAAAAATAATAACAGCAGACGACACACATATTTATTGTCATAAAATTTCGACTAAAACAATGAAAAAAGAACCATCAACACATTAACATACTCTGCTCCAGGACCGAAATCCGCAAATTTTGAAGTTCGGCCCCCTGAAGACTGTACTACACTTCTGGAAACAGATCGAGCGTGATAGTTCAAGGGTTGTGCCAGAATAGCTTGGCGCCAAGCTATTCTGGAAGAACGCTTGAATTTTCACGCTTGATCCATGTCTTGACGTGGCGTGTAGGAGTTGAATGAGTTAAGCTGGTCTATTTATAAAAAGAAAACAAAAATCTACGTTTTGTTCATGCATTTGTTCTCGTGTGTGCAACGTAATGAAGACAAAATCAAGACGAATCAGTACATCCTGGGAAAATCAAGTTCAGATATTATGCCTAAACCGTTCTTATCAAACCCTACCTCTTCACAGAGTGCAAATGCGTGCTGGTCTGTGATTTTGGACTTATGGCTCCCGGCTGTAAGGTCCAAAATCACAGACCAGCACTCATGTTACGTAAATATTGCCGGATATTTTACAGGTGCAAGGAGATTTTATCCAGCACCACTTTACACGCCTGTTTACATGTGATAAACAAACCAGACAACTCATTTTTCAGTCAATCACAATCAAAATGGTAAGAACTCCCGTAAGCAAAATACCCTCGGGCCGACGGCTGCCGAAGTGGGTCCGAATACCTTTGCTTACTGGGTGCGTTGGCGATAATATCAGTTAAAATCAAACCAACCCCCTTGTGCCTGCAGCCGGCGGCACTGTTTACAGCACGAAAACAAACAAACAAAAAAAACCCCAATTCAGCTCGCAAACGATGTACAAGTAGGACATCTAACACAACGTTAATTCCATAGGCATGTGATGGTTGTTGCGTAATCGATCACGACCACTCCAGGCACTAAAGGGTTAATAGTTCGTAACTTATAACTCCGCCATAGATGTTCTTATTATGTCTTGCAATAAACCTGGACAAAAAGGCTAACTTAAATTATCAACTTCGACTGTTGTAAAACGGAAGACGTAACATTTTTGGTGTGCTCCGGCTTCTTCCGTTTTCTACGTATGGTGTTCTGCCGTTACTTACAAGTGTCACGTGTGCCTAATCACATGGGTTGTGAAAAGAAGGGTAGAAAAGTCTTAGTTGAGACGAGACAACATTGATAAACCGTTGTATCAGCGAATTTTAGCAATCAAAGCCCGCCGGCCATTGTTCAGATCGCAGCACGGATAATAGTAAATAGCTATTTAGTACTGTTAACTCATTCGAGACGTGCCGCCTCCGGATACGCGGCTTATTCCGCGTATCCGGAGGCGGCACGCCTCGAATGAGCTAAGAAGTGATCGGTTACACAACCATCATCCCATGCCTATGCAAACAGCGGGCGATTCCAGGATAAACATTTCATTTGCGTGTCTGTACATGATCTCACATCTTGCATGTACAATTAATTCACAAACATTTGAATAGGTGAACGGATGATTGAACAGATTAACTTTGTTCTTCTGTATGAATTTCTGTATTTACTGCTTCTTTACTTATTATTATTCTTTACTCATAAACACAGTTATCTGGTGGTCTTTTGAGGAAAAGCTTGTGGCTCTAACAATCCTAAAACACGTAAAATAAGGTTTTAGCATTTAAAAATATAATAAATTAGTCACATTTCATGTTCTGAAAAACGCGGGTTTTCACTCAAAAAATTGAGTTTGTCACAAACCTCTCTCAGGTCCAGTGCAAAACGCGAAAACGGATCCATCATGACAGCTCAAGGGTAGCAGCAAACTCAGTAAAGCCATCGGGCCGACGTCGGCCGCAGTTGGCCCGCGCACGACTGTGCGCGGGCCAACAGCAGCTGACGTCGGTCCAATGACCTTATGCGCACTGGGATAGTGCCTGATTAGCTTGGGAGAGGCTCCGACGCAATTACGCACTACCCTTGAGCTCTCACGGTCGATCAATGTCCCGTGAATATAAGAAGCGATCAGCCAGTGTAAAGGATAGTGTTGAATCCGAAGAACCAGACGAGAAAATTGAAGAGAACGGCCGGGAACCACAGCAATAATACCACAGATTGGATTGGTCAAGAAAGATGAGTGATCACTCTGAGAATTTACTTGAATCCAGTCTCTGAAAAAGGGAAAAGATAAAGCACGTTTGTTTAGTTTGAAGAAATAACCAACGAACAACCAACCAAACAACCAACCAACCAATTTATCACTCACTCACTCACACTCATTGGCACTCATCTCACTGGCACTCACTCATCCATCCACCCAAGCCACCCACTCAGTCACTCACTCCAGAAAGTCATCGAGCAACCAGCTTTGAGTCAGATAACCAATCAGCTAACGAAGCTAATTAGCTAAGCAACCAAATAACAAAGGAACGGACGAACCAACCAAACAGTCAACCAAACAGTCAACCAAAAACCTTTCGCAACATGCATTCTGTCACTAGCGTCACCTCCTGTCACAAAATGTCACTCCCCTAATTCAACACGTCATTTCCTGCATACCTCATTTCCCCGGGGCCATGTACTGTCTGACCAAGGTGGTGAAGGACGCCACAGAAGGCCGGCAGCCGGCTCTCTCTTGCCAGTCGCACACCAGCAGAGTGGGGTTGAAGTGAAGGTTGCCTGGGCACTCCTTGACGAACGGCACGTTCCAGTCACACTGGATAAACTGGCGGCAGTTGAACGGGTGTGGTTGAAGAGCGTGGGGTGTCTGGCAGTTAAAGCCTGTAAGAAAAGGTCAAGATGCTGTTTTACCCCTTTACTGCTAGTAGACGCAAATTGTGTTGCTGAAAACCCAAACTATTCAAGGAAAATGGATACTAAGTGGTGCCAGCAAGCGGCATAGGAACTCATGAGACCCCGCAATTGCGGGGGCTCGTGAGGATCTATGTCTCTTGCAGTTGGATCGTGCTCCGTCTTTCTCGACAAGGTAAGGGTTCTACCCGTGTGTGCATGCGGCCACGCTTACGCGAACTGTTGCTGAAATGTGTGTTCACCATTCAACGCCAAAGATCCCAAGCCATCCATAGAACAGGGATTCAAAGTGGTGACAGCAAGAGGCATAGGTCTTTCTGAGGATGTTTGTCTCTTGCAGCTGGATCGTGTTCACATTTCCTCGGCCATAAAAGGTTTCATCCTCTTGTGCATGCGACCACCCGTACTTTAGATAGTATCGGTGGCTGTCTGCACAAGGTGTTGATTTAAGTGAAGAAAGCTACTCAAGGCACTACCGGTACAAGGTGCCAGAGCTGGATGAACTCCCCATGTCTAGTTCAAGCGTATAAACAGTGTTTTTTGCGTGTTCTTGGCGTCTTCCCCCGGCAGCAAGGTAATATATCAGGCAAGAATCTTCCGCTCAGACTGATTTGAACAGCCATAACTTTTGAATAACCTTGTATAAACCTGAACGATTTTTTCTCAGTCTTCTGTTCAGCGTCAGTCAACCAGTGTGGATATCTTCCAGACAACCACTGTGGATCTGCCCCGCATTCTACCTCTAACCTCCGTTGAAGGGAGGATTCTCAGGGGCAAACATCCCATGACAGTCGGAAAACTATATATTGTGTGCATGGGTCTTTTGTGTACTAGCTTAGAACTCTATGCAGCTGACCTGATATTATCTCTCTTGGCTTGACTTCGCGAACGAAGATTTTATAGGAGTTGCCCACGACGTCTGCAGGCTTGTTCGTGGCTGCGGAGGCCAATCCGGGACAGGCAGGTTCGACCGCAGTGGCTGCAGGGGGAGGTATGGCCAGGGTTCTGAGTTGCGGCATCTCTGTTTTTTCTCCTGAGCCGCTTGTCCTTAAGGCTAGCTCTGCGAGAGTCCTCAAAGGAGACAGCTGCCTTGTAAATGGTGGAGCGCCAGGTGTCACGGTCCGCAGCAAGCGAAGACCACTGGTGGTGGTCGATTTGGCAGGCACTAAGTGACTTTTTGAGACAGTCTTTGTATCTCTTCTTTGGTGCCCCTCTGTCACGGTGTCCAGTAGCAAGCTCGCCGAACAGGGTGATCTTTGGTAGGCGATGATCCTCCATCCTGGAGACATGCCCCGCCCAGCGGAGCTGTGTCCGCAGCAGCAAAGCCTCGATGCTCACAGTTTCAGCCTGTTCAAGGACCTCGACGTTGGTGACATAGTCACTCCAGTGAATGCCCAGGATGGTGCGCAGGCAGCGCTGGTGGAAGCGTTCGAGGAGTCGTAGTTGGCTGCGGTAGAGGGCCCAGGACTCGGAACCATACAGCAGGGTGGTGAGGACCACAGCTCTGTACACGCTGATCTTGGTGCCTGTTTTCAGCTGTTGATTGTGCCACACCCGCTTGAAAAGTCGCCCGAAAGCGCTCTTCGCTTTTGCCAGCCTGCTGTCAAGCTCCTTGTCCAGCCTGGCGTCCGACGTGATAATGCAGCCAAGGTAAGTAAACTGGTGCGCTGACTTTAGTTCAGACTCGCCAATGGTGATGTGAGGAGGGCGATACACTGTCTTGGGTGCCGGCTGATGGAGGACCTCTGTCTTTTTCAGACTGACCTCGAGTCCAAAGAGCTGGGCAGCGTCTGCGAAGCAGGACGTGATGCGCTGCAGGGCTCTCTCTGTGTGTGCAACGAGGGCAGCGTCATCAGCAAAAAGCAGCTCACGAATCAGTTGGTCTAGGGTTTTCGTGTGGGCCTGCAGTCGTCTGAGGTTGAACAGGCTGCCATCGAGACGATACCTGATGTACACTGCATCGTCATCATCGAGGTCCACTGTGGCCTGCTTCAACATCATGCTAAAAAAGATGGTGAAGATGGTCGGTGCCAGCACGCAGCCCTGCTTTACGCCGTTGAGAATAGGGAATGGTTCTGAGAGGTCATTGTTGAATCTGACCTGGCCTTGCTGGTCCTCGTGTAGCTGGACAATCATGCTGAGGAACTTTGGGGGACAGCCAAGTCGCTCGAGGATCTGCCACATGCCTTGCCTGCTCACAGTGTCGAACGCTTTTGTTAGGTCGACAAACGTTACGTACAGCCCTTTGTTCTGCTCGCGGCACTTCTCCTGAAGCTGTCTCAGCACAAAGACCATATCGGTGGTGCTCCTGTTTGCTCTGAAGCCACACTGGCCCTCTGGGAGGTGGTCTTCAGCGATGGCAGGTACCAGCCGATTCAGGAGCAGCCTTGCAAGAATTTTCCCAGCAATGGACAGCAGGGTAATTCCCCGATCTAGTTGGAACAGTCAGACTTCTCGCCTTTGTTCTTGTACAGGGTGATAACGACAGCATCACGGAGATCCTTTGGTAGTGTTCCTTCCTCCCAGCAGCAGAGAAAGAGGTCATGGAGCTTGTTGTGCAGTGCTGTGCCTCCATGTTTCCAGATCTCTGGCGGTATTCCATCAATGCCTGCTGCTTTGCCACTCTTGAGCTGGTGGATGGCTGTGAGGGTCTCTTCAGCAGTGGGCGGTTCGTCCAATTCAACCTTTACTGGGAGTTGTGGGATTTGTAGGACGACTGCTTCTCAGGGGCAAACATCCCATGACAGTCGGAAAACTATATATTGTGTGCATGGGTCTTTTGTGTACTAGCTTAGAACTCTATGCAGCTGACCTGATATTATACATGCAAGCTAGTGGCATTCACTGAGGCATGAAACCTGAGGCAATCTGAAAATTGTCGGGTATTCTTCACGTTGTAAGGGACAAAAGAAAACTTTTGTTAGGATAGTGTGGCGGTGATTATCTAAGTGTCTGAAGGGTAAGTATCCTGAATCCTTCGGCGACCTGTGACCAAGAAAATGTTAGGTACTGCCCCTTTAATAGACCAAGTAAACTCCCACCACTTACTGCATTCAATACTGGGGTCTCCACAGTAGCAGGCCCTCTGCCCGCTCATACCGACGAAACAGGCGCCTCTGGGGCCGCAGTACATGCACTCTGTAGTGGCCTTCAGCCAGCGACTGCAGTCGTCTCCGCCCCACCCGTTCAGGCACTGACACATGGGACGGCCGTTTGTTTGCCTGCAAACGACATTCACAATGAAATGATATGACGTGTACACGAGAGAGAGAGAGAGAGAGAGAGAGAGAGAGAGAGAGAGAGAGAGAGAGAGAGAGAGAGAGAGAGAGAGAGAGAGAGAGAGAGAGAGAGAGAGAGTCGCCGACAGTACTGATCAGCACTCTGAATAAGCCATCAAAACACTGGCACAACGACGGTCACAGGGCACAGTTGCACGAGTGAACATAAGTCCTGCTCAAGCCACTAAGCAAGGTGCTCCGCTATTGTGGAGAACCTTGCTTATTGGCTTCTGCAGGACTATTCTCATTTATGCAACTGCTCTCCAGGTCATTTGGTACCAGCTAGCACTTCCTCGAATGCAGATAGCTGCCATACGTTATTAGTAACGAAAATGCAAGGACACTGATTTTGAAATTGACAAGCCAGTAGCTGGTAAAGAACTTTACAAAATGTTTCTGCACGTCGCCTTCATCAACCAACAAAGCGGGTCAAATCACACTACGTATGGATCAGAACGCCATGGGCATAAATGGGGAGGAACGAAAATGGTTAACTCACGTGCACGTGCCGTAGTTCTGACACTGGAAGCTTCCACACGAGGCTGATGACGTTACTTGCTGTTCACAGTAGTTCCCAGTGAAACCGTCCCGGCAGCTGAAATCAGCAGCAGATTGAATGGTGACCAGTTCCGTTTCCGGGAGTACTTTACAGAGACCTATACAGGGAATGCGCCTCAAGCACGCTTCTATTCAAATGAGATGCTTAGCATCTCATTTGAATAGAAGTGTACTTGTGGGGTACTCCCCGAGTGGATCTATCTGGGCAGGACACGGTAGGCACTTGCAAACACTGATTACAGGATTATATGATCGTCTTGTTCTTTCTTGGCGCCTGATGGGAGGGGGCAGGGGATCTAACTGTGTGTATGTCCAGCGCTGAGTAATTCCCCTTGGTATATGTACTGATTACGGGGACTGACCAATAATTCGATTTATTCGTTGATGGCCATGAATACATTAACTCATTGATTAATATTACATTTGGGCCAAATGTAAAGTTTGTTGGTTAGTATTTGGGTTTAACGCCGTGCAGGCGACTAAGGCCATCTCACGGCGGCAAGGCCGGTAAAAATCTGGCCAGCCAGACAAAAAGAAAGGTCGTAAGACAAGATGTAAGTTATATATTTTAACCCATTTAGCCCCAACGCCCTACGACAGAAGATATATTGACCATGATAATTAAAGGATAGTGCCAGTCTGTAAAGGATATATTCACAGGCTCTCGAAAGGGTAAAAATAATAAACTTCACATGGTCTGCAAATACTCAAATCTTGTTAAACATATTTGACTCTCTCAGAAAACTGAAGATTTTGTCCGGGCGGACATCCCGGAACAAAACCTTCAAGGAGTCCGCTGTGCAGTGCTGATGTCTCGTGTGAATTAGATTAGTCTTCTCACGGTGGCTTCCACAGCGATAAGGTAAATTGTCTGACACCTTACATGAGCTTGTTAGCTTCCTCTTTGTCCTATTCGGACTGCCACTCGCGGGTTATGTCAGCACTAATCACAGGTAGGGCCACGGTACGTGGCTTAACCCATTTAACCCCACGGCCGCATTTCCAAAATTTTGAAGGTGCTACCTATGTACCCCCTCGCGCTGGGACCATATGGCGTTGAGACGCGTCCCCTGGGTGGTGGATAGGGGGTCCCTCGCGAGAGGGGTGCACCGAATGAAATAAGGTGCCGTGAACCAACATGGTCTAAGGGAAGGTGACCCCGACAGAAAACCCCTGGTCCTCCTAGTAAGGGGATTGGGCGTGGGGGTAGCTTCCCCACCCTGCAAAAAAGGAAATAGCTACAAAAACGCCGACGAAAAGACAAACAGTAATTCCTTTCCTGGAGGAGGACGGTTCTTCTACCAGAAGATTTATGACGTCCTGTGGTGAAAGCCGGAAGTCTTCGGAAGCCACAGGACCGAACCGCCTCTCTCTATCCAGGGACACAACCATGGGCACATGGAACGTCAAGACCATGTACCAGAGCGGCAAGGCCGCCCATATAGCAGGGGAAATGCAAAAGTACAACCTTTCCCTGCTAAGTATCAGTGAAGCCAGATGGACGCAGTCTGGCCAGAAAAGGCTGTTAAGTGTTGAGATGATTCTGTATTCAGGTCATGAAGAGGAGAATGCCCCCCCCCCCCCACCCCCCGAACAGAAGGGGTAGCATTCATGCTGTCACCAGTGGCACAGAGAGCGCTGGTGGGCTGGGAACCTATCACAGCAGCCTTTAGAACCAAGAAAAAGCTCAAGCTGAACGTCATCCAGCGTTATGACAGTGACGAGGAAGAGAAACAAGAGCTCTACGACCGACTCCAGAGTGCCGAGTGGACAAATGTGCGGAGCGAGACATCACCATCGTCATGGGCGATTTTAATGCCAAAATAGGGGAGGACAACACCGGATACGAAGAGGTGATGGGGAGACAGGGACTAGGGGAGATGAGTGAGAACGGGGAGAGGTTTGTAGACTTTTGTGCTGTAAACAGACTTGTCATTGGAGGCAGCATCTTCCCACACAGAAGAATACACAAAGCAACTTGGGTCTCACCTGACCATACTACAGAGAACCAAATAGACCATATCTGCATTAGCAAGAAATTGAGAAGATCCCTTCAAGATGTTCGAGTGAGGAGGGGAGCAGATGTCGCCTCAGACCACCATCTGCTCACCTTAAGAATAAAGCTCAAGTTAAAGAAAGGTCGCACAGAGACAACAAGAAGACCTTGTAGGCCTCCTGAGAGAGACTGGAGTGAGAGAAGAGTTCAAACTGGTGCTGTCCAACCGGTTTCAAGCGCTACAGGAGCTAGTAAATGAAGAGGAGGCGGTCACCACAGAGCAGCAGTGGAAGGCAGTTAGAGAGGCGCTGAACTCAACCTGCAAAGACACAGTAGGGTTCAGGAAACACCATCACAAGGACTGGCTGTCGGCACAGACCTTGAAGAAGATAGAAGTGAGGAAGCAGAAGAAAGCAGTTGTCAACAACAGTCGCACGAGAGCAGCCAAAGCAAGGGCACATGAGGAATACTCGGAAGCCAACCTCGAGGTGAAGAGGAGTATCAGGGCAGACAAGAGGGCCTACACAGACAGCCTGGCAGCAGAGGCAGAAAAGGCAGCAGGCAGCGGCAACATGAAACAGCTCTACGACATTACCAGAAGATTGTCGGGCAACTATGGCCATACAGAAAGACCAGTAAAGGACAAAGAAGGCAAGCCTATTGCAGACAGAGCAGACCAACTCGACAGATGGGCCGAGTATTTTGAAGAGTTACTAAACAGACCCAGCCCACCCGACCCCCCAGACATCCAGCCAGCAGAGACCGACCTACCCATCAGCTGTGGCAGACCCAGCCGGGAAGAGATCAGAAGAGCAGTGGCATTTTTGAAGAACGGCAAAGCAGCAGGGCCAGATGGCATTCCAGCGGAGTCTCTGAAAGCAGACCTAGAGACAACAGTAGAGATGCTGTACCCACTGTTTGGAAAGATCTGGGAAGAGGAGGTGATGCCGGCTGACTGGAAGGAGGGGTACCTAATCAAGCTTCCCAAGAAAGGCGACCTCAGCAAGTGTTCCAACTAGAGAGGAATCACCTTGCTGTCAGTACCAGGAAAGGTCTTCAACAGGATCATCCTGGAGAGAATGAAGAGCTCCATTGAGCCCCAGCTGAGAGACCAGCAAGCAGGATTCAGGAAAAACCGATCATGTACAGACCAGATCGCCACTCTCCGCATCATCGTGGAACAGTCTCTGGAGTTGAACTCCCCGCTGTACGTCAACTTTGTGGATTACGAGAAAGCATTTGGTAGCGTGGACCGAGAGACTCTGTGGAAACTCCTACGACACTACGGTGTACCCACAAAGCTCGTCCACCTGATCAAGAACAGCTACGATGGCATGACATGTCGCGTGATCCACGAAGGGCAGTTCACCAGGGAGCTCCAGGTCAGAAACGGTGTCAGGCAGGGGTGTCTGCTGTCTCCGTTCCTCTTCCTACTGGCCATAGACTGGGTCATGAAGAGGACCACAGAGCACAGACGAAGTGGAATACAGTGGACACTGTGGACACAGCTTGACGACCTCGATTTTGCAGACGACTTGGCATTACTGTCCCACACTCATCAACAAATGCAGGACAAGACCATGAGGCTTGCTGACATCTCGTCCCAAGTGGGCCTCACCATCCACAAACAGAAAACAAAGACAATGAGGCTAAACGCAACCAGGGAAGAACCAGTCTTGCTTGCTGGCACCCCGTTGGAGGAGGTGGAGTCCTTTACCTATCTCGGGAGCATCATACACAAAAAAGGCGGCACTGATGCAGATGTCAGAGCACGAATCGGTAAAGCCAGAGCAGCCTTTCTCCAGTTGGAAAAAAGTGTGGAGTTCCAGAGAGCTGTCACAACACACCAAAGTCCGGATTTTCAACTTCAACGTAAAAGCAGTTCTTCTATATGGAGCAGAGACTTGGAGATTGACAAAAACCACAGTCAACAGAGTACAGATCTTCATAAACAGTTGCCTTAGAAGAATTTTGAAAATCCACTGGCCAGAAAAGATCAACAACGTCAGACTCTGGGAGAGAACAGAGCAGATAACAGCAGAGAATGAAATTGGGCGAAGAAGATGGGGATGGATTGGTCACAGTCTGAGAAAGCCAGCTTCCAGTATCACTAGGCAGGCATTGTCATGGAACCCCCAGAGAAAGAGGAAAAGAGGTAGGCCGAGAAACTCCTGGCGTCGAGACCTCCAAGCAGACACCAAGAGACTGGGAACCACCTGGAGTAAAATCGAAGGAGAAGCACAGGACAGGAGTCGCTGGAGGTCTCTCGTCGACGGCCTATACCCGGGTAGGGGTGACAGGCGTAAGTAAGTAAGTAAGTACCTATGTACCAGTTGCAGGAGATGGATTGACCATGACAATTCAAGGGTAGTGCAAGATGAGCTTCAGGCCTTCAGGCGCCATGCTCATCTGGCACTACCCTTGAATTAATATGGTCAATCCATCTCCTGCTGTAGGGCGTTGGGGTAAATGGGTTAAATAGCCACCCAAAAACCCGAATAGGCTGATCAACACATTTTATCACTGAAGGACCACAGACTGCGCAGACGGCAGGAGCTAACGGCAGAGAATAGAGTACAAGATGGCCACTTTGGCATACAAACACTATGACAATACGCTTCCTGCATATCTGTCTTCTTCCCTTGCCTCACACAATCCTAGTAGAAGTCTACGCTCAAGCTCACAAAAACTGCTTGTTCAGCCCAGAGTCAGCCTAAAAACTGCTGGTGCCCGTTCTTTCAGTTATCAGGCCCCTCACGTCTGGAACTCACTTCCACTGCATGTCCGTCTTTCCCCTACCCTGTTGACCTTCAAAACAAATTTGAAGACCCATCTTTTCCAGGTAGCATATCAAGATTAGCTTAGTCTGGATATGCTGCCTGGAAATGTTGGTTGTTTCCCCATGTTGATAGGCTGTGTGTGTGTGTGTGTGTGTATGTGTGTGTGTGAGTGTGTGTGTGTGAGTGTGTGTGTGTGAGTGTGTGTGTGTGTGTGTGTGTGTGTGTGTGTGTGTTTCGTGTTAGGAATGCGCCTACATGGTGCGAGCAGATGTTTATTTAAAGAGTGAGTGCGTTCTAATTTTTCTCCTTTTTAATATTTTTTTTGTGCTGTAAAGCGCTCCGAGCTTGCTGTTCGTGGGGAAGGGCGCTATATAAAAACTATGTATTATTATTATTAATGCCGGTGTTTGACGACTGGACTCAGTAAAGGAAAACGGATTGCTCAGGTAACAGTCTCGCTTTTCCTCTCGCACGTGATCCAGTCAATGAGTCATTCAGCTATTGTTACTTACTGACAGACGAATGAGCCCTGCGCCGGAGAGAAACACGTTCCTCCGTTCAGACACGTCAATGTACCGCCGCAGACTTCCGCGCCGCCAGAGTTACCGGTCGTGCCGGTGGGAACCTCGCAGTTGTTGCCCCTGAATCCTGCCGGGCACGTGCACTGGAAGCCTAACTGCACGTTGTTGCAGGTCCCGCCGTTCATGCATGGTCTTGAGAGGCAGGCTTCCATGTGTAATTGCTCACAGTTGTTGCCCCTGAATCCTGCCGGGCACGTGCACTGGAAACCGCCTAGCTGCACGTTGTTGCAGGTCCCACCATTCATGCATGGTCTTGAGAGGCAGGCTTCCATGTGTAATTGCTCACAGTTGTTGCCCCTAAATCCTGCCGGGCACGTGCACTGGAAACCGCCTAGCTGCACGTTGTTGCAGGTCCCACCATTCATGCATGGTCTTGAGAGGCAGGCTTCCATGTGTAATTGCTCACAGTTATTGCCCATGAATCCTGCTGGGCACGTGCACCGGTAGCTACTGCTGGCGATACCTAGCGGCTGGTTGCTGCAGGTCCCGCCATTCATGCACGGTCTGGACAGGCAGGCGTCCACTTGCTCACAAAGACCGCCAGTGAAGCCAGGCGGACAGTTGCAGGTAAACTCATTGACTGTTCGTCCCTGATGACGACAAATTTGAATGGAGGGATTCACTCATTTGAGCAGCCGTACCGCATACGAATACGCGGCATTTCAGTTGCCGCGCATCCAGATTCGGTACGTCTTGCTGAATTAGCTAACTTAAGCCTCTGCCTGTCGGCTTTTTGTCGCGATGATTCCTGCAGGAATCCTCGCGACAAAAAGCCGCCGACAGCCAAAGTCAGTAATATTTGACCATCAAAGTTTAAGGTCTTCACTTAAATAAACTGACTTGGGATATAAGAACAAAACAGTGTTCAAACAAAAATCCGATGTTCTCGAATCAAGAGAGAACAGAAATCAGATTGACTCACCGGTCTGCACACACCGCCATTGCCGCAAGGCACGTCATCACAAGCGCTGGGTGTCAGTCTCCGCTGGCACACGTCCCCGCCGAAGCCCGCGAAACAGGTGCATGCGAACCCCCCTGCAGTGAAGTCCATGGGCGAGCACATACCGTTCATCCCGCACGGGTTGTTAGCACAAGGGTTGCGGGGTATGCTGCATGTGGGACCTCCAAACAGGGCTGGGCAGCTGGAAAGATGATACGAAATGAGATGAAATATGACATACTGACGATACTGTTCAGCGGAAAAGGCTCTGGCGTGGTTACAAGACAGGCCTTTGTGTTTGCCCTCACTAGAAAAGTACCAGCTTCCCTGGAGGAGGAGCACCGCAGACAGGCGCAAGCTACTCAAGAACAACGCAACTGAGCAGCGTCCGTACCTGCGGCAACGGATTTCCAGTGCCACGCCTGTTCTCGACTCTGCAAATCCAGACTGGGACTGCAGAGCCACCTCCATACCCACAGATGATTGCACAGTCACGTCTTCCTGGAGATCGAGGGACCACCACCAGGCCATCTAGATTCATGGGGATTGGTCTATGATGAACAGTTATCTCCCTTATTAGCTATTTTCCCTACCTACATGGTTAGTTCGGGGTTTAACGTCCACGGCACCGTAGTGATAATGGACGGCCTTAACGGGCAGTTAATGGAGGACGTGACAGGAGCAGCTATTGCCTAAGGAGCACGACCTGAACACTGATCAATTCAGGCGCACTGTGCCACTTTGATTCACAGGACCTTTTAACGGACATGTTATCTGAACACGCCCATCTTTTTGCCTGGACCAAACCTCTACCTACTTCTTACCTAACACTAGTTTACTGTACTGACGAACAAAAGAAATGCGACATTTTCGGAATCATCGAAAATACTAAAGTGTTTCCGATGATTCCAGAAATGTCGCATTCGCTTTTACAAAAATTGACGAGATTCGTGTACGGCGACTTTAAACTGCTGTAGTTAAGATTTGGTAGGTATTTTCACCAAAATTTGATATTAACGGCCGAAGCACTGGCCAATGCTTGGCTGCAGGAAATTACAAATTGGCCAAAGATATCGTTATTTTTTTATTTAGATGCTTCTATGACCTAGGGGTACCAAACCTGAGCCAATCTGAAAATTGTCGGGTATTCTCATGTTCAGATCTCGGCAATTTTTGAAAAAGCGTCATATCAGTTAAGAAGCGTGTTTCTTGCTTTTAAGGGTAATCCCTTGCATTCTGCACGTCTGGCAGTCATTCTGGATGTCACACAGCAGTACTACGAAGACCTACCCGACCTGACCAGACCATAGAAGACCTACCTACCTGCAGGAGAAAACAGGACCATCTGATACACATAGGCCGCCATTGAGACAGGGGTTTCTGTCGCAGACTGTCTGTTCACACATATCTCCGCCATAGCCGGGCCGACACGCGCAGGAGAAACCGCCAGCTCTGTTAACGCACGTGCCGCCGTTGTTGCAGGGACTGAGCTCGCAGTAGTTAGTCTGCAGCTCACACCTGTGTGGATATGCACATGATACAAATTAGCTGTAAAATAAAATAAAATAAAATAAAATAAATAAAATAAAATAAAATAAAATAAGAAAATTACCATAGGGGACCTGAATCATGGGAAACCAGTCTGAAACGGAATCAACCCAGTTAGCCCAGACACACCACAGCTGGAGATGGATCGACCATGATAATTCAAGGGTAGTGCCAGATTAGCTTGGCGCCATTAGGCGCCAACCTAATCTGGCACTACCCTTGAATTATCATGTTCGATTCATTTTAAGCAACTGGTACATAGTCGTTAAGTGACACCTCCAAAATTGGGAAAAGCGGCCTTGGGGTTGATTAGGTTAATGAGAAGAGGCTGTGTGCTTGCTTCCTTCCTAGTTTTTTATCATCTGCATAACATCATCTTGATGGCCTGGGCGCGTTGAGTTCAGAACAACAGGACTTTACCATCCTGGATGAATGGCCGTCTAAGACTGATTTGTATGATTTCACAATCATGATGGCATGGCCATTAATTCAGTGAAGCTCAACACATCCCTTTCATAAATTTATTCAAGTTGTCTTCGTAATGTTTCACGCGGTTTAGGTAGTTCAGTTTAGTCTGCGTTTACAAAATAGTATAATACACTTTGAGTTTACTTTTTGTGAAATTTAGCGCTGTAAAATTACTATTCTCTATTATCAACTTTCAGACCTGTGTGCTATTAACCTGTTTATAGCAGAAAAATTTGAACTCCATCTATCTGCAAGATGTATAGATTCTCATGAGCCCCCGCGGTTGCGGAGGCACATGAGGATCTATGCCTCTTGCTGGCACCACTTTGAATCCATGTTTCTGGGAAAGCTAGGATCTTTTGGTGTTGAATTAACGAAGATCACAGAAACAGTCTGCGTCAGCTGGCACTGAACGCGATAAAGGACTTTCCATAAAACATACCGATTGCCGCCAAAGCCGTTCATACAGCGACACTGGAAGCTGCCGCCATTTCTGGTACAGGTTCCCCCGTTGGCGCAGGGGCTGGAGCTGCAGGGACCTGAGTCTGTCTGGCATCTCTCCCCTGCCCAGCCTTCCGTGCACTGGCACTCGAACGTGCTGCCGCGCGACACGCATCGTCCGCCATTCAGACAAGGCCTGAAAGTCAGATAAAATCTGGTTATACGATTTTGGACCTCGCTGTCCTACGGTGGTGAGGTTCAAAATCAAAGATTCAAAGATTTTATTCCTTTATCCCCTATCGGGGTAAGGAGGACAAATATCGCTTACAGATTAAAGAAGTACCCAACGGAGAAAGAAACACGCTTAGAAAAGACGGGTACAACACAATTTATTAATATTTCGGGTAAATACCCTTTGTCAAAATAGACAAACAAACAAACAGAGAGATTAGCCGCTACTTATCTTCATTGGCAGAAGGAATGTGGCAACTGTAATTTCTTACCGGACACAGCCTGCTGACTCTTACGGGGAGTAAGAAAACCGCTTACAGATTGTTTCATATTCACTGACACACGATGACAAAAGCAGTCTTTTTCTAATAATCGCTAATCAGGACCAAAAAGGTGACTGCCAAGCGTGTAATATGCAGAGAAGTACCCAACGGAGAAAGAAACACGCTTAGAAAAGAATTTTGTGTTGTACCCGTCTTTTCTAAGCGTGTTTCTTTCTCCGTTGGGTACTTCTCTGCCTAATAATCGCTAGAAAAATCAGTTTGCAGGATAACAGTGACACGAGAAGACAGCTTAGACTAAGAGTAAGACCAGCACGTACATGATGAGGATACTTCTCTGTTGTCAGATCCCGTACCATTTGTGGGTGTACTCCCCGCCGCAGATAGACTAACACGGGGAGTACGTCACAAGTACACTTCTATTTAAATGAGACGCAAAGCATCTCAACTGAATAGAAGTGTACTTGTGGCGTAATCCCCGAGTAATCATCTCATTGGAATAGAAGTGTACTTGTGGTGTACTCCCCGGGTACGCATCAGTCTCATTTGAATGGAAGTGTACTTGTGGCGTACTCCCCGAGTAATCATCTCATTGGAATAGAAGTGTACTTGTGGTGTACTCCCCGGGTACGCATCTCTTTTGAATAGAAGTCTACTTGTAGCATACTTCCCGGGTACGCATCTCATTTGAATAGAAGTGTGCTTGTGGTGTATTCCATGAATAAGCATCTCATTGGAATATAAGTCTACTTGCAGCATACTTCCCGGGTACGCATCTCATTTGAATGGAAGTGTACTTGTGGTGTATTCCATGAATAAGCATCTCATTGGAATAGAAGTCTACTTGTAGCATACTTCCCGGGTACGCATCTCATTTGAATGGAAGTGTACTTGTGGTGTATTCCATGAATAAGCATCTCATTTGAATAGAAGTGTACTTGCGGCGGACTCCCCGAGTAAGCACCTTGTTTGAATAGAAGTGTACTTCTGGCGTAATACCCGAATAAGCATCTCATTTGAACAGAAGTGTACTTGTAGCCTATTCCCAGAGTAAGCATCTCGTTTGAATAGTAGTGTATTTGTGACGTACTCCCCGAGCAAGCGTCTCGTTTGAATAGAAATCATGATATACTTGTGCTGTACTCCACGAGTGAGCATCTCGTTTGAATAGAAGCGTACTTGTGGCATACTTCCAGAGTAAATATCTCTTTTAAATAGAAGTGTACTTGTGTACTGAGTAGGTGTACCTGGGAAGTACACACGCAGCATTTCATTAAACATGGGTCTATGTGGGGAGTTGAGGTGTGTTACCTGAATGTGCAAGGACTGACGTCTCTCTGGCACCTGTCCCCGGCCCAGCCTTCAGGACATTGACACATGAATGAGCCGTTCAAACTGAGGACGAAACACGAGCCACCGTTTAGACAAGGGCTCTGGCGACACGCACGCATGTCTTGCTCGCAGCGCGACCCTTGGTACCCGTCACGACACTGACACGTAAAACCTGTCATAAGTAAAGTTAAATCATTAGTTAAAAAATCGCCCAAGTCATATAATAGAAGTCGTTCGGAAAGCAAAGGTAGGTAAATATGTACAAATGTTTGACGCAAACAGTGGGTTAACCCTTTGGGTGTCGGAAGCGGTTTTAGTTGCGATGATTCCTGCATGAATCATCGCGACTGAAACCGCTACCGACATCCAGAGGGCTAACATGCGATGTCTGATGTCGTTTATTAGATGAAAGTATTATAAACGTTAACCCCTTCACTGCCAGTGGACGCAGATTGTGTTTTTGAAATTTGAATCAACCAAAAGAGCCGCCGCCAAAGGTACAAGGTACGTACAAAGTGACTTCAACAAGATGCATAGATCCATATCAGCCCCCGCAACTGCGAGGAGCTCATGAGGATCTTTAACTCTTGCAGTTTTGTATTCACATTTTCTCGGCAGTGAAGGGGTTAAAACTTACTCGGGCAGCAAATATATGGTCACTACTCCGTCGCGTTTGGAATTCGGCATGGCTGTGCAATGGCCACTCGCAGCGACCTCGCCTGAGAAGGTCACACGAGCCTTCACTACTTGTGAATTTCAACCTTTAGGCTCATTTGCCAAAGCCTGCAATCTACCAAAGCCTACTCAAATCCCACCACTACAACCACCTACCCCTCCCGAAACAAAACTGAGGATCACTTAAAGACTATGTTTTGCGATTAATGAATTCATCCAAGGGAAGGAACTAAAGTTTCACTCTTAGAAGCGCATGCGCCAGAAACTACTTTTGTTCCACTTAAGAGTTCAATCTATACTTGTGCCAAAAATAAATCTCGCGTTTGCAATTTCAGACAATAAGGAGGCATCTATTTTCACTGAAAAATAGAATGGTCATTCATCGATCATTCCGCCCTTGCCAACTTTATAAAGTGATTTGAGCAAACTTATGATTAGAGCTGAATATAAAAAAAAAAGAAGAAGAAGAAAGAAAAGAAAAAATTAAACAAAAAGATAATAATAATTATTATTATTATTATTATTTGATAATAACAACCACCATTATAAAGCACACCTCTGGTAGACCCGGCTTGTACGCGGCAAACTCCGTCGTTGAGGCAAGGATTGGCGGAGCATGGGTTGCTCTGCTCGCAGTTTGGGCCGGAGAACTGGTCAGGACACGTACAAATGTAGGCGGAAGCTTCCATCACCTGGCAAACTCCGCCGTTCTGGCACGGTCTGGCATTGCATGGGTCAGTGTCTCGACAGTCAGCACCTGGCGAAGAAATACACAATTAATAGTCCACGCTGTATCAATGACGAAAAAAGGAGAGTACTGTTATGAAACAAAACTGGTTAAGCTGAACAAACAACTGATAACTTGCGCCAATTTAAAAACTGAAACCCGCTAAATAACATCACCATCAACCTACATTTATGAATACACTCGCTCATAGTCCAGATCCATAATAAACAGCTCGGTGAAACATTGAAATATATATAAAGTGTTTCCAACGGTTAGAAAATGTCGCATTTCTTTTGTTCGTCAGTATATTGTAGTGTATGGTCCTGATAATTTTGCTGTGAAATGTGTGTGTACGGTACTTCGAGAAATTCGATAAAAACTCTATATACACTGACGGACAAAAGCAATGCGACCTTTTCGGAACCATCGGAAACACTTGCTTTTTT
Organism: Semisulcospira habei; assembly: GCA_036245525.1. Classification (NCBI taxonomy): domain Eukaryota; kingdom Metazoa; phylum Mollusca; class Gastropoda; family Semisulcospiridae; genus Semisulcospira; species Semisulcospira habei. The sequence goes on from BTPG01000001.1 coordinate 275,969,200, forward strand.
CTGGTCAGTATAGTATGGTGTACGGTCCTGAGAAATTGGGGTGTACAGTACTGATAAAAAGTTGATCAAAACTACACAGTAACGACTTGTGGCACATTCTAGGTAGCTTACCTGTATATCCAGGGAGGCAGGTACAGGTGTATTCTCTGTTGGCCAGCGCGCACTCCACCATGTTGAGGACGGAGCAGGGGCGGCAGATGCCGTTATTACACGGGCCACTGCCACACGGGTTGCGCGTCTCACACCTTCTGCCCGTGTAGATGGCCGGACACACACACGTGAAGTCTGTTCCAGACGCGAAACACCTGTAAAAAAGATAAATGGAAATAATGACATGTATGTGCTGGTCAAGTAACTATTTGACTGCTACTGACGACTTTGTAACGCTGGAGTGCCTATGGAGTACGGCCTGAACATGGATTAATCCAGGCGCACTGCAACTCCGCCCCTTTGATTTACCAGTGTCTTTCAAAGGACATGCTATAGAACAAGCCCGTCTTTGCTGTGGACCAACTGCACATAAAAAAATCCTTAAACACAGCCGGTATTTCAGCTAACACAACTGGTGTCCGTATTTGACAATTCTAAAGGGGCGGTTACCTGTCCTTCATTCAGAAACGATATATTCAATCATGTACCCACTCCTAAAGTTTTCCCTTCTTTGACACATGTATCGATATATTGTATAACAAGCAAATTAATATGCATGAGCTTGCTAGATATACTTTCCTTCCCAAACTGAAATCCCTTGCGCGCCAAGAAGACTCGATCTTGATGATACTTGGATTTTCAAAACGGAAACGCGAAATATGCTCACACTGCAATATTAACCAGCTCATTATGTGCAGTAGTAATGAAATACTTCCTAGTGTGTATGAACGCTCGAAATTTATATCCTACACACACACTCGAACGGAGAAAAGACGCCAGGAAACGTGCGAGTCGCTGGACTGACAAGTGAAATTGACGAGATGTCAGTTGGCGATATCGACAACCTGAGAAAAGAACTAAATAAACAAGTGACCTGCTGACATTTTCCGCAATTATGCGTGATTAAGTTACACGTAGAATTTACTCAGCAATATGCACGGTTATACAATGCACTGATGTCTTCATAATCAGACGAAATCTACGCGCTTAGTCGACAGCGATATGCAGCCGTCTGCCATTCATGTGTTTTGTCTGAACACCGAATCAGCTGCAAAATGAATGACGCGAGGCATAGTTTTGTTTTGGACTGGGTACATAAATTATATTGAGCAACAATTTTGTTTGATATAGTGCCGATAAACAGACAGATGTGATTACTCGACTCGAATCAAATGTCCTCGTCTTACGACTCGGACATTTTGATTCGGGTCTCGTAATCACATCTACCTGTTATCGGCACTATACCAAGCAAAATGCTGCTCAATATAATATAATAACAGAATAGAACCTGTATTGAGCAACCACCTGTTTTGTATGAAATAAAGTGGTCAGGTGCTCTCTCTCTTTCTCTCTCTCTCTCTCTCAAGTGAAGTCGAGAGAGAAGTCTTGAAAGTCAAAGTGTCACCTGCCATTAAAGACCACCGCTAAGGCACCTAATTGACAGTCTTTAATGACAGGCGATTTCTCATACGGGTGGTCACTCAAAACAAGTTTTAGTCACGTAAAAACACGGCCACAGTCTCAAGGAGGGTCGCTTTGCACAGTTAAGGCTGTTATTCACTACCCTAGTAACAATAGGTCTTCGGGCCGACGACGGCCGCAGTGGGCCCGAGCACAGGTTTGCCCACTGCAGCATCGTCGGCCCGAGAACCTTTGCTTACTGGGTATGGAGGTACTATTCTCACCTGCCGCCGTTCAGGCACGGATCCCCATTGCAGGGTCCCGCCTGATCACAGGTGTCGCCGGAGAACCCTTGAGGGCAGCGGCACACGTAGCCGGTCTGGGTACTCACGCACGTCCCGCCGTTTCTGCATGGATTCGAACCCCGGCAGCTGTCCCGGAACTGACAGTTGTCGCCGGCGAAGCCCGTCTGGCAAGAACAGCGGTAGGATTCTGGGAAAACATGGGTGTGGATATGCTGACGCATGAAAAATGGAGAGAGAAAAAAAGAGAGGAACTTTCGACATACACTATATATATATATATATATATATATATATATATATATATATATATATATATATATATATATATATATATATATATATATATATATGAGACATTGCTGACACCAACTTGGCTTGTACATTTTCACTTTTCTGCTTTTTGTTCCTAATGGTTTAACTGAATGAAGGCGCCATATTGAGAACGCGTGTTCGTCAGTACTAACCCTTTGTCTGTCGGTAGAGGTTTAAGTCGCGATGATTCCTGCAGGAATAAACAACATCCTGACATCCTGCAGGAATCATGTCGACTTAAACCACTACCGACAGACAAAGGGTTAAGATAAGTGATTGGTCAAAGCCCGGTATATACATATAGAGGCGGGTGACAAGAAACCGTCTTCGCCATGATAACGGGCTGCGAGGGTATAAGGCGAATAATCCTATTCCAATGAGAAAAGCGTGAAAAGCTGAATGAAGACAAGTACATATGGCCGAACGACCCTGGAGGGGAGGACAAAGAGCCAGTTTACCTTCCAGAAAAGGAACAGTGCCAAGCAAGTAAAGTACGAGAAACCAATAGATATCGGCCTTAGAGCGGACAAAGGCGGCCGACGCAGTGGGCCAAGGGCCTTTTTGAATTGAGAAAGAATGGTGTTAAAACGCCTGAGGAGACGCGAATCGAGGGAGACAACCAGTGTGCGACTCCCGAGGCGTGTACTACCACCATCGCGGCAGCGAATCGAGGTCACCGTAGACAATTAGTGTGGAAGAGTCACTGAAAACTAAAACTACTCTTATCTTTGCGTGGCAGATCGACTGGCAAGGAGTTTGAACAACTGGCAGGGTCTACGCACCTGTTGTAGCATTCTCTTGACACGTCCCCCCATTTTGACACGGCCTGGATGCGCATGGGGCGAGCAGTCGGCATGTGAGCCCAGTGTATCCGCCAGTGCACGTGCACATGAAATTCCCGCCTGACAGTGAGCGGCACTCGGCGCTGTTGAGGCAAGGGTTCGATGCGCATGCGTCTCTGACGTCACATGTGGGACCGCCCCAGCCTGTAGAAGAAATGAGAATATGGTAAACAGTGATTGTCTCTGCCAGTATTAATACGACAATGTACGGTTTTGGTTATACACACAGTGCTGCTGAGATGACCCAAGCTCACAACCCTCCCCCATCCGTAAAATGACACTCCAAAACTCTCGTCTTGCCACTTGCTAATGCTATGTCTGCTATACAAGTCTTTAGTGTAACAATTGAACGTTGGGTTTAATTTAGTACTTTAGGTCTAAACTTCATCACGACCAAAGTTACCTGATTGATTGATATTTCTGTCTATTTAACATTGTATTCAGCTGATCTGTTTCTTCCAGTGTATCCTTTTCGCGCGTGCTTTTTTCTTTCATTTTTTAAAAAAATAAATAAACAACTAGAACCAACAAGGCGGAAATGGAAATGAAGAGCTCCCGTACCCGAAGGACATCGACAAGAGAAGAGGGAGCCGCGAGGGGAGCAAGTTCCGCCGTTGGCACATGGTGTGGACAGACAGGAGTCAAAGGTCTGGCAGTTTTGGCCGGAATACAGGCGAGGGCAATCACACCTGAAAAACAGAAAAAACTAAAGATTAGGGCTCAGTTGCATGAACGAGCTCATGCAACCGGCCCTAGTATTATGCGTGCTGATTTGTGATTCTGTCATAAGATCCAACATGACAACCAGCACACATTTTGACTATTTGTGTACTAGTCTGTGAATATGGACTCTGCGGCTCTGTGGCTAGTCGCATGAGTGAGCTTGGTCCTGCGTCAGCCGCTAAGCAAGGTGCTCCGCTATAGCGGAGCACCTTGCTTAGTGGCTGGCGCAGGACTACCAAGGTGCTCCGCTATAGCTAAGCTCACACGTGCAACTGTCCCTACAATTGTACAGCCAGAGCCAGAGGGCAGGTCTGAGCCAGAGGATCCTACAAAACAGTCCAGCCCACACGTGACACTGCCTGTGTCGTATCGTCTTGTCTGGTTAGTCATGTCTAGTCCTGACATGACACGATTAGACACGTCTCTACAAGACCAGACGACAGAAGGAAAGAAGAGAAGACAAAATAGTGCTGAGACAATGCGTGTCGAGTGTGTTATCGGAGAATGTTTCACTGAGAATGTTATTTGCTCCATGCGAGCATTCCACCCACCAAATAACACCCGCAGTACAAACCAATCACTGCTGTTATACTGTGCACGCTGCACACCAGACTCCAGCAAACAGACCTACCAACCAACCAACCAACCAACCGATCATCCACCAGTCCAAACAACCGGCCACTTAGTCACCTAACAAACCAGTCAAATAAAACAAATAAAATAAAATAAAATAAACAACAGAAATCGGTGCTGTACCTGTATTGTCCGTTGGTGCCCTGAAAGCAGGATCCCCCGTTCTGACAGGGATTGCTGTCACACGGTGAGGGCACGTCGCACGCCAGTCCCCGATAGCCCACTGGGCACTGACACCGCCAGTTGGTGTCGCTCTCTGAACCAAACAAAGTGGATATTTATGAATAAGTTCAGATCACAACACATCATACTGAGTGGTTGTTTGCGGTTTTTGGACATTACGCGCGTGTCTGTGATCTTGGACCTTACGGCTTGGAACATAAATATAAACGTCGCAACAAAACAAACAAACAAACAAACAAACAAACAAACAAACAAACAAAAAACACCCCAAAACAAACAAACAAACAAACAAAAAAGGCAAACCTCTTAAGGTTCACGTGTGTGACCGATCTACATGTGTGACCTTTGTGACAATAAGTAAAGGGATGGCTTCTGCACCTTTGCCATGAGTCGACTAAATGAGTATACATAGGAAGGTCTTATCATCATCAGCTACCTTTGTACCACATTGGATTGAAAATTTTGCAAAACTGTTGATAATAACTAAAATCCTATTTTAAAAAAAAACTGGCATTTTACACAGATTTGCCGACCTCTTGTGACCCTTGAACTTTCCGAGGGCTCATCCAAATTAGTATGCATAGATAGGTCTAACCATCAGATATCTCTGTACCAAGTTTGGGTTTAAAGTTGTAAATAGTATTTGGGGAAAAAAACATCTTTTGTCAAAATATGTCTGTTTTTTTAAAACCTATTTCCTGAGCTTTTGTGACCCTTGACCTTTCCAAGAGGTCATCCAAATTAGTATGTATAGATAGAGTTACCATCAGGTTTAGCAAGTTTGGATTTGAAGTCGTGAATTGTATTTGAGAAAAAACATCTTTTGTCAAAATATGGCTATTTTTCATGTATTTCTTTAGCTCTTGTGACCCTTGACCTTTCCGAGGGATCAACCAAATTAGTATGCATAGAAAAGTCTTACCATCAGGTGTCTCTGTACCAAGTTTGGGTTTAAAGTCGTGAATAGTATTTGAGAAAAAATAAATTATGTAAAAATATAGCTATTTTTGAGCCTTTTCCCGATCACCTGTGACCGTGACCTTTGAGAGAGGTCACTCAAATTTATATGTTTAGAAAGGTGTTGCCACAAAGTATCCTTGGGCAAAGTTTGAAGACTGTGGCTAGAATAGTCTCTGAGAAAATGCCAACGTTAAAGCCGGATTACCACGGACGACAGACGCCGGACGACGGTCGACGGACGACGGCGGACGGACAATGGACGGACGACCCGGCACTGGCACAGAACGTAGACTCACTTTTGCTCATAGGGGTCCGTGGATAGTAGCTTTGACTAGTGCAAATCCACTGCGCCACCGCGTGCGCGCAAGCGTCTATACTAAGCTCAAGAGTAAATACAAGGGAGGAAACGAACGGCGCGAAAGACGATGCACTGTCATTCCAGAGCATTTTCAACCCTCAAAGCAACCATTCTCCTAAAACCCCGAACTGAACAAACTCAGTAGATATTTTGCCACAAATATACACCAACCTTGCCCGCCGATCATAACCGATAGTTTAGTATCGATGCTTTTTGCAAAGTGAAGCATCATTTTTGCAGACGCCCATCGTAAGGTTGAAGCTGCGCCCGGAAGTACGCAACATAACGTTGAACTCTGTATGTTGAGAAAGAGGTCCGGGATACTTCTAGCCACAGTTAGAATTTATCGATTTCTCCGTTGTATTTAGTCTTGAGCTTAGTATAGGCGCTTGCGCGCACGCGGTGGCGCAGTGGATTTGCATTAGTCAAAGCTACTACTATCCAAGGACCCCTATGCTTTTGCTTCGCACGTGACACCCCCCCCCCCCCCCAAAAAAAAAAAAAAAAAAAAAAAAAAAAAAAAAAAAAAAAAAAACTACAAAAAAAACAAACAAAAAAACAAACAAAACAACAACAACAACAACAACAAACAAAAAAAGAAAGAACCCCCCCCCCAGACAAAACAAACAAACAAACACAACAAGAACACCCCCCCCCCCCCAAACAACCGGAAATCTCTTATCCGCTTGCAAATGGCCTCAGCGGGACTGTTCTCTACAATTCATTGTAAAAGATATTTCTTTTTCAGACAGTGAAAATGATCGTTGAACCGAGTTTTTTACACGTAAAGAGAGCGGCTTGCCGCAGGTAAATTATTATTTAAAAAAAAAAGTAATAATAATAATAATATAAATAATAACAACTTTTGGGGTCGGAACTATTTACCGACGCTTGGGGCGTGGAAAGGCCGAGTTGAGGTGCAACATGTGACAATGTTTCGATCGAAATGTAACTGATGACATGTCGCAGACCGTTGAAAGGCGGCCCCGGGTATTTATTATTTAGGAACAAACATTTGGTTTACTGGACAAATACTGACGCACTAAGATTGCACGTCGCACGACAGTCCACTATAGTCCTGTGGACAACGACCTGTGTGCATTCGTTGCTGTGACTAACCCACTGGCTGTCGATACCATGTTTAGTCGATGTGATTCCTGCAGGAATTACATCGAACGAACACGCTACCGACAGCCAAAGGGTTAATCTCAGTCTATGGCACACATTAGGCCCGTACCTTGACAGCTATTAACCACAGCAACGATCAGACCAATATCGAATTAACCCATTTAACCCCAACTTGTTGCATTTCCCAAAATGTATAGGTGTCACTTAGCAACTGTGCGCCAGTTCTAGGAGATAGATTCACCGTGATAATTCAAGGGTAGTACCAGATTAGCTTGCCGCCATCAGGCGCCAAGCTAATCTGGAACTACCCTTGAATTATCTTGGTCGACCCATCTCATGCTGCAGTGCGACAGAGCTAAATGGGATAGCAATAAATTAATTACTGAATAAACCAGGCAAGTCGATGAATCATTCACGCTATAAATCATACACGCACATACGCAGATAACTGTCTTCTTACATCAGTATTAAGAATTCAAATCTAGAAATCTCTTCTCACAAACCAGATAGGTGAGGCTAGGGCTGGCAGAATTGTACTCAAACCAAGGGGAATCACAGCGCTGGAGGGGATCTAACTGTTTGTCTGTCCAGCGCTGTGATTCTCCTTGGTTTGAGTAGAAATCCCTTGTTCCTCTTTTTACCTGAAATACACGTGCCCCCATTCAGACAGCGCGCAGGACCGCTACACACATCTCTAGTCTGGCACCTCTGTCCAGAGAAACCGGTGGCACACACACACTCCAGACCGGTGGCCGCACGCCGGCATGTTCCGCCGTTGAAACATATGTAGGCGCTGCAGTCATTCACAGCTGCAAGATTGAAAAATCACATCAAATCAAATAAAACAAAACCAAATTAAATGATATTAACGTATTAACGTAAATAGTATTTGGGGAAAAAAAACCATAATTCCTGAGCTCTTGTGACCCTTGACCTTTCCAAGAGGTCATCCAAATTAGTATGTATAGATAGGTCTTACCATCAGCAAGTTTGGGTTTGAAGTCGTGAATTGTATTTGAGAAAAAAACATCTTTTGTCAAAAATGGCTATTTTTAATTCAAATCAAATAATCAAATTACATCAAATCAAACCAAATTAAATTAAGTTAGATTATAACAAACTAAATTACATTAAATTAAATCAAATTAAACTAAATCAATTCAATTCAAATCTAACCAAATTAACAAAATCAGTTAGTTATGTTACACCCCAAGCTGTGGCACGCCCCAGCCCGTGCACAGAAGGTCTTCCAGTCTCGAATTTATCACGTGACCAGTGGAAATACTTGGGGTGTTACGATGTGCAGATTGCTTATGTGAAAATATTTTTTAAACGTGATGTAGATTTGACCGTTTTAAAGATCAGTTTGTTTGAAATAAGCAGAAACGTGCCCACGTAATGTTTTGTCGTTATGAAGTCATTTTGGACTTTCACAATGAGCGCCTTTTGCGGATTTTTCACTGCTTACCGCTAAATTGAGACAGCTTTCTGTAAGTAAGATTCATTCAAACGTCATTTAATTTTCGAGATCTAGATCAAGACTGATCTGTACAAGTCAGTTTGTAAATGGCGCCGTCCCAAATGATCTACCAATCACCAAGTAACATACCTCCATTACGAGACTACTCGAGACTGGAAAGGTTCTTGTGCACGGGCTGGGGCGTGCCACAGTTTGGGAAATATAAATCAGAACCCAGTGCGCAAAAGGCCATAGGACCGACGTCGGCCGCCGTTGGCCCGCGCAAGGCCGTGCGTGTGTCTGTGCAAGGCCGTGCGCGGGTCAACAGCGGCCGACGTCGGCCCGATGGCCTTTTGAGTATTGGGAAGTAGGTAAACAATGTTGTGACTTTGACGCAAACAGTGGCTAAAAGCCCGAACAGTCATGCGATATCGCGTGTTTTTGTCTGGGTTTTTAATCCACTGCTTGCGTCAGCAGAAGCACGGTGCTTCACCTACTCGTGATTCTCTACTGTAGAGAGAGAAGAAGACCATACCTCGTTCGCACTGTCGTCCGGTCCACTGTGGCGTGCATGTACAGTTATAGCCGTTGATCAGATCCTGACAGGTGCCCCCATTCAGACACGGCTCATCCGCACAGCTGTCCACAGCTAAACACCAAATATTATGATAATTAATTAATTAATTTACAATGTGTGTTATATGCCTATGTTGAAAGCAACCTACTCGTAAAATGAAAGACTTTTCTGCTCTTCTTCCCCTTTGCACGAAGGAGCGTATTACGTTTGTGGATGTGTTATTCTTTGAGAGCATGTGTGTGTTAATCATAGGAAAGATCCGATATTCATTTGAGTTATTTTGGATAACAATTGCGTACCTTTTTGGTATGATTCATTTTCTTTTGCACGGAGAATTGCGATCGATTTTTTGTTGTTGTGACGCGTAGTTTCGCTACAATGTTATAAAGTTTGACCTACATTAGACTGGAAGGTTCGAGCAGGGTCGCAATCTGTCTAGAGACGTCAAAGTTGTCGGCAACATTTCGTAACATTGTATCAAAGGCGTTTAGATGGTAGTGGAAATTTGTAGTTATTTCAAGAGCATTCTTTTTCATAACTATTAATAAGATTTGGTTACGTTTTCTTTTCTGATTGGTTGTTTTGTGCGAATTTGCTGGATTATTCTGGAGATCTGTAATAGTATAAAAGACGGTGTTAGGAAACATGTGTGTACATTGTATGAGAGACGCAGTGTGTCAAAAGTGTTGATGCATTGCTGTGTTACAGTGTATCAGTGTTGGTGCATTTGTGGATGCATTGTGCGGAGATCGCATCGCTGCAATAACATATTGTTGGAACTGTTACTCCAGTGTGGTCTACAACCTTATGCCACGTGTGACGAGTTGCCGCTGAGTGAAGTTTCTTTACAAGAACCCTGCGTGCGTGCGTCTGGTGTGATTGTATCATACTACGACTACGACTACCACGTAACAGAGAGTTCCCTCCATTTCGCTTCAAAGGCGGCAGCGTCAGACCTCTGGTACGCTTGCCTACTGACATGGATTGTGATAAGAAGGGTAGAAAAGTCTTAGTTGAGTCAAGACAACATTGACAACCCATTTTCATCGGCGAATTTTATCAGTCAAATCCTGCTATAAAGCATATCGCTTTAATAAAATAAAATAAAAGTATTACTAATATGCAGAGTAAAAAAATAAAACAACACAATCCCCCCTCCCCCCTCCCTGCCCCCCCCCCCCCCCCCCCGCAAAAAAAGAAAAAAAGAAAAGAAAAAAAAAACAGGAAAAAGAAAAGACTGTTATTAATTTACAATGCAACTACCCAGTGCGCAAAGCCCATCGGGCCGACGTCGTGCGCGGGCCAACGGCGGCCGACATCGGCCCGATGGCCTATTGCGCATTGGGTAGCATGTGACCTGACCTTTTCCTCTCCCTCCCACCAACCCTTCCCCACCCCCTCCCCCCCCCTCTCCCCCCCCCCTCCACACACACACACCAGTCGTTCGATTTTTCAGACAGAAGACCCTGCCCGCTGTGAACATCTTTTCTACACCACTATTTGGCACTCTTACCTTCGTTGCAGTCCGGGCCTGTGTAGAGAGGGTCACAGGTACAGGAGTAAGTACCATTAGGTCTCGCTTCACACGTTCCGCCATTCAGACATGGGTACAACTGACACACGCTCTCTGAAACAGGACATTTACTTTTTGCTTTCAATATTTGCAGTCAACGCGGTAGACAACATCACAGACGACAACATCGATGGCGTGCGTATGTAACATCGTACGTGACATTTTGTCGCGGAATCTTGTTTTGATGCGGTTTGTGTGCCTCCCATATTCTGAAGTAATCTGGAACACATATAGCTCTTAAAAATCCAGACCAAAAGGTGACTGCCCGTGTAAAATCCAGAGAAGAATCCAACGAAGAAAGACTGAAACACGCTTAAAAACACTCAAAAACCAGATAGGTGAGGCTAGCGCTGGCAGAATTGTATGCATACAATTCTGCCAGCGCTAGCCTCACCTATCTGGTTTTTGAGTATCTATAACTCGAGGCAAATTTGTATCGTTACATTGTTGTGTAATGTTATGTGCATCTACTGTGGGAAATCAGGGTATTTACCCGACCACATATAGTAGCGCACCTTCATGTTTGTGTATGTATGTTTCTCCTGCCTACTTCCTAAGTTCCGGAGAAAGACATGGGTTATATAAGAGACCTGATCCATTCGTTTGAAGATGGAAATGATCGTCTTATTCTATACCTGCGTATTTCTCTGTGGGCTGGCGATTGGGTGCCTGATAGGCGGGGGCAGGGGATCTAACTGTTGTCTGCCCAGCGCTGTGATTCCCCTTGGTTTGCATACGCTTAAAAACAGTTACAACACAGTTATTGATACTTTTCAAAATGGACATACAAACAAGTATACAATTTGTAACTTATCTTCTTCTCACCACGAAAAGTTAAGTCGTAAATTGTGTACTTGTTAAAACTCGAAATATTAGCAAATTGTGTCGTAAATGTCTATCTAAACGTGATTCTTTCTACGTTGAGATCTTCTCTATCTCTCAACAGGAAATTTTCTGTGAAGAAAACCTCAGATCACATAATTATTCTTACCAAAAAGTAACCCTCCCCCCCCCCTCCTTCTCGTTCTTCCTGTTGCATGCGAACACCGTGGCTATAGACGTAACCTCAACCATGCCTTCTAGACGTCAGAACATGTGCTCGTTTCAGAATATAAAAAAAATCCGGGCCACGTAGAACACTGAACTAATGCATCTCATATTATGATGAAAACCTGCTAAATGCACGTGCCATTTCGGCCTTCCGCTGTTGATAACAATGTACATTAGCCCTGCACACACACACAAATCGTTTACACTTCCAGACCCAAGTACTCTGAATGCCTGCTGTACAGTTCGGACACAGGCAAATCGTAGAGAAAATATGGCCTTGTGTACCTATTTCGCAGTTCGGTGGCTGCCATATGCCGAGACATCTTCGACTGCCTGTGATGGGATCACACGTGTGGCGGGGTAAGGAGGGAGTGCAGAGGGTCTGACACAGTTCTCCGTAATAGTTGGGCGCACAGTAAATCTGAAAGAATAATTGATAATTCTGAGCGCGATAGTATACTAAACAGCGTTCACTTTCAATGTTAACTTCCAACTAAAGATGGGAAATTGAAGAAGGAAAATTGAAGAATTTATTTCATTTAGCCCAGAGAAACTTCAGCAAGACAACGTAAGATCCAAAATCAGAGATCGGTACACCTGTCATAAACTAGATAGCCAGGTACCAGTTCCCTGAGTGAGCTTAGTCCTGCGCATGCCACTAAGCAAGGTGCTCCGCTCTAGCAGAGCACCTTGCTTAGTCAAATGCGCAGGACTAAGCTCACTCATGCAACTCCGCTCTGGACCAAAACAAGAAGGGACGTGTGCGCTGAGAAAGACCAGACAGAGGAAATGAAGCTCAGTGACCTTTAATCTTTGACCTTTAATTAAAACAGAAGTGACGTGTACAACTGAATATGGGATGACCAAAAGAGGAAGTGACGCCCCGCGACCTTGCCTTAAATGGGAAGTGATGTGTGAACTAGCAGGCGCCAAGCAGCAGAATTGACAGGCCACGGACCACAGTGGTGTTTCCGTACTGTCCAGTCTCTTAGCCTTAGTCAATCCCAGTCATCCCCTAATTGTTCAATTCCCTAAAAAGCACTACCGCCCACCAGCTGCACATTTGCCATGCATAAAATACCAAAAAAAAACAGCACATGACCCGTCTCATTTCTTGGCTATGAAACTGGTTCCTTACCAACCCCACACCCAAGCACAGCTGAAATCAGCGTGCCCCTCAAATCACTACGCCAAAGGCAACTCAACATAGGCCCACAAATGTCCACTGGATAAGCTCAGGATGGTATGAATCAAAGCACCAAACATGTCTCCTCTCAGCTAACCACAAATTTCCAGCAAATTCCCACATTCAGCCCAACTGCAAATTTTCAAACAAGGCAAAAATTATTTTTAAAAACACGGGACCTTGCACTGCCTGAACTTCCCAATTTAAATGTATACCGTGACCTGAGGCTCAGTGACCTTGACCTCAAGTGGAAGAGGAAGTACATACTGACCTTGGCCTGAATGAACAAGGTGCTGTTGACTTGAGGGCGACGTCCGGCACCACCGCTAAACCTGGACCATGCTGAGTCCAGCGTGCTGCGACCCACCTGCACACCTGGGGAACACCACACGCAATACAATTAAAGCGACCTACTCCGGGCAGCAAATGGTTAATACATCACAGTATCTACTTTATTAAGATTCTTAATTCATTCGAGACACGCATAAAGCCGCGTATCCGGATGCGGCACGTCTCGAGTGTGTTAGTATGTCAGTCTCACAATGATATGGGACAAAAGGGCTGACTTAAATTCTCAGGTTCGAATGTGGTAAAATGAAAGACGTTTCTGCTCTTCGTCTCTTTTGTACGCAGAAGAGCTCAGTCTTCCGCTCCGCAGAAGGGGGCAGGGGAAGACCTCTGTTATGTGTCTATGCTCACACTAATTGTGAAAAGAAGGGTGGGCAAATCATAGCTGAGGCGAGAAAACATTGATAACCCCCTGTATTGGTTGTCAAACCCGGTATGGAGCAGATCGCTTTAACCCATTTAGCCCATGCCACATTTCCTAAAATTTGGAGGTGTCACTTAACGATTATGTGCCAGTTGCAGGAGATGAATGGACCATGATAATTCAAGGGCAGTGCCAGATTACCTTGGCGCCTGTCGGCGCCAAGCTAATCTGGCACTACCCTTGAATTATCATGGTCGATCCATCTTCTGCAACAGTTGCATAGTCGTTGGATGACGCCTCCAAAATTTGGGAAATACGTGCGCCGGGCTGAATGAGTTAAAAGCAAAGCCAACAAGAGACATAGATCCTCATGAGCCCCCGCGAACGCGGGGGCTCATGAGGATCTAGGACTCTTGCATTTGGGTGTTGCTGGTTGTGTCCCGGTGGTGAGGGGGTTTACGATGATGATAATGATGTTGATGCTGATGGCGATGGCAATGATGAACCACTTACTCGAAAGATCGATGAAATATTCATTGATTAGGGCGCCGGTTCTGGCTTGTCCGTACACCATCTGTATCCGCAGACTTAGAATCTGACAACAAACAAACATTCATTTACACAAAACTATAGACAATGTAAGCCTCCGTCAAACAGAGCGCGCTGGATGAACCGATGAATGTATGACCATCGTGCATCTGACAACAAACAAACATTCATTTACACAAAACTATAGAGAATGTAAGCCTCCGTCAAACAGAGCGCGCTGGATGAACCGATGAATGTATGACCATCGTGCATCTGACAACAAACAAACATTCATTTACACAAAACTATAGAGAATGTAAGCCTCCGTCAAACAGAGCGCGCTGGATGAACCGATGAATGTATGACCATCGTGCATCTGACAACAAACAAACATTCATTTACACAAAACTATAGAGAATGTAAGCCTCCGTCAAACAGAGCGCGCTGGATGAACCGATGAATGTATGACCATCGTGCATCTGACAACAAACAAACATTCATTTACACAAAACTATAGAGAATGTAAGCCTCCGTCAAACAGAGCGCGCTGGATGAACCGATGAATGTATGACCATCGTGCATCTGACAACAAACAAACATTCATTTACACAAAACTATAGACAATGTAAGCCTCCGTCAAACAGAGCGCGCTGGATGAACCGATGAATGTATGACCATCGTGCATCTGACAACAAACAAACATTCATTTACACAAAACTATAGACAATGTAAGCCTGCTTCAAACAGAACGCGCTGGATGAACCGATGAATGTATGACCATCGTGCATCTGACAACAAACAAACATTCATTTACACAAAACTATAGAGAATGTAAGCCTCCGTCAAACAGAGCGCGCTGGATGAACCGATGAATGTATGACCATCGTGCATCTGACAACAAACAAACATTCATTTACACAAAACTATAGAGAATGTAAGCCTCCTTCAAACAGAGCGCGCTGGATCAACCGATGAATGTGTGACCATCGTGCATTTTCTGATCAAAGCACCGTTCGCCGGAGTACACTGAAGATAGACCCACTTGGGGAGTACGCCACAAGTATATTTCTATTCAAATGAGATGCTTTGGTATCAGTTTCAGTCCACTTAATCAAATTTCAAATACAAACGATTTTGAATTTCCAAAAACTACAGTAGCTCGCTTGAGCTTGCCCTTAGCACCACGTGAAAGTTCTGTGTTTACGTTCAGTGTGTGAGTGAATGCGCGTGATTCACGTGAGCGTGCTTGTTGGGTTCAGTTCGCGGCGGCGCTTTGAGCCGATTTTCAATTGGGATAAAGCGCCTATTTAATGCGCTTATTATTATTATTATCTGTCTGGGCAGAACACCCGCACACGGTACGGGTAGGGAATAGTCTACATGTTTTACATTATAGTTTGTCCATATTACTTACATCCAATCTGTTGTCTGTTCCGATAAGAAACAACGTGTCCGTTCTTCTCAAATCGAAACCACCTGCAACAGCACAACAAAGGAAAAAAAAATCGCAATCATTTTCTTGGATAAGAATTATTGTTTTTGAATAGATCACAAAATCATGATTTCTGTAGGAAACATCGCGACAAAAACGGCTATTGACACTCAAGGGGTTAATTATAAATAATATGACTGAAATATATCGAATGGCTGCGGGAGAATAGTAGACAGTTATTTATGATCCTCGGATCTGAGAGAAAGTTTCCCTTCTCCTGTCTTGGCAAGGGACAATAATCTGAAATTAATCTTTTCAGGCCATTCCCATACTTTCCAGTTTCAGAATGAGGATATGTGGCCCAAGAATACTTTAATCAAGGAGGAACAAGTAGAGGTAAGGCCCACAGTATGACGAAATGACACTATGGCCGGGACAAAAATGTGCCCCCCCCCCCCCCCCCCCCCACACACACACACACACCACCACCACTGACCAAAACACACACACACCACAGTGCCTACACCAATATGATTATCGAAATAACAGAAATGGTGTTACTCTGTTGCTTGTGTAAAAATGCTTTCAGATGCCGAAGCACTATGCTATTAACCCTTATCATTCGGAATACACCAGTGTGTGAAATAAGTTTGACTAAAATAGTTCAAGGGTAGTGCCAGAATAGCTTGGCGCCTCTAGGCATAATTTAGAAACAGCCCATGACGTAACGGCCACATGGAATCTAAACTTTTGAGAAAGTGACAGTCATCAACGTTTCAATGTTAAAGGTACACACACGCAGTCCCAAAAATGTCCCTGTACACTTTAATGTTCACGAAATGCACATTCACAGTGCGCCATTCATGTAGAGAGGCATGGTTCCTCATGATCCCCCGCCATTGCGGGGGATCATGAGGAACTATGCCTCTTGCAGGAATCATTCAAATCTGTGTTTTTGAGACGTAGGTTGTTGTACGAGTGCAATTTCGCTGCGTTCCTCTGTGTGTTTTTGAAATGTCGGCGAGCTCTCTAACGCTTCGGTATTTGGCTCTTACATGGCAGTCGACTCAGTGACGAATTCAGACCCGGCCTTTGCAGTGGGAGAGGCAGCACAGGTGGCAGTATATATCTGTGATTAGTGAGGTTACGATTACGCCGAACGACTATAACGAACGAGAACGAAGTCACAGCGGGTCACCAGTTTTTACTATAAGCGTAGACAACATGACAACATGCCTCTTGGAGATGTTTAGAATGTTGTCTACGCCTATGATACAAGCTGGTTACACATCGTGATTTCACTCTTGTTCGTTGTCGGTAGTCCTTCGTTTCAAACGAAGCCTCACTTTTACCGTCAGTGCAAGAACTACATGGCGGAACAAGACCGTAAATATGCTACAGTGAGAGAAATGAGAAATGCAACTGTTTATCTCAATTGGTGAAACATTTAGAACACGCGCCTCGTCAGGTGTCACACTGGGGGAGAGAGAGAGAGATGATGATGACGATGAAACGTTTCATTGACAGGATAAAGTTTTAGGCGAAACGCCTCTCTTACAAACTGTCCTGTTAGAAAAGAAACATTAATAGCAAAGAGTAAGAGAAACACAATAAATCGAAACATGAAAAAATAAACGGAAATGAAAAAAAACAAAAACACAATACAAAAGCAATGCAAATAAATAGAGAGAGAGAGAGAGAGAGAGAGAGAGAGAGAGAGAGAGAGAGAGAGAGAGAGAGAGAGAGAGAGAGAGAGAGAGAGAGAGAGAGAAGAAAAAAAAAGAAGGAGAAAAGTAGTTAGAGAGAGAGAGAGAGAGTGTGTGTTACGACACTGAAACAGACACCTGGGCATAGGCATTTAACAGTAAATTATTTTAGAGTTGTTAATACCTTGCGCCCTCAAAACTCTTCAATCATGCCTATAAACATTCTCTGCTGAGAAAACCACCCAACTGTAAATGGTAGGGATCCTTATGAACACCCTCAGTTGCGGGGGTTGGGGGGGGGGGGGGAGAAGAGTGGTATGGCGGGGGAGGGGGGACGGGGGGGGGGGGGGGGCCTGGAGGTGCATGAGGGGGGTACCATAACGGATTCGCGACGATTAATTTTGCGGTTCATGAATCACCCCCCCCCCCCCACACACACACACACCAAAAGAAAGAAACAAACAAACAACAAAACAAACAAACAAACAAACAAAACAAAAGCAAAACAAACAAACAAAAAACACAACAAAACAACAACAACAAAAACAGTATTCATGTTGCATGAGAGAAAGAGGCGATGAACAGAGAAGGGGGCGGGAAGTGGGGGTGGGTGCTGTTACAGGATGACGGAGACACAGTTTTCACAACACTGTTGCAACAAACTTTTCATGTTTCAGGAAAGAACTAGGACGTTTTCATGGATCACGAGAATCTCATTTTAGCTTTCAGTTTCGCGTTTCGCGACAAACTCTTTTTACACGGATCATGAGGATGAACAAATTGCAATCACGAATCACGAGAACTGAAAAACACGCCAAACACGCATCACGAATTTAGGGCATAACACCCCCCACCCCCTCTAAACTTGTTCACTCTTCCAGTTTGGGTGATAGGGCGGAAAGCCCAAAGATGATTTCGACGGTCTTTGTCAGCGTGCAGTTTCGCAACTAAATACAAAACAAAACAATTTCTCCAAAACAACAACAACAAACACAACAACAAAACACACAAAACAACAACAACAACTACGACGACGAAAACATCGAAAAAAGGACAACAAAAAACAAACAAATACAAAAACCAACCAAAACAAAACAAAACCACCCTTCATAAAAGAATTTAATTTGTTTTTTAATCAGCATATCTGTTTCTAAGTTTTCATC
This sequence comes from Semisulcospira habei, assembly GCA_036245525.1. Classification (NCBI taxonomy): domain Eukaryota; kingdom Metazoa; phylum Mollusca; class Gastropoda; family Semisulcospiridae; genus Semisulcospira; species Semisulcospira habei. Next base: position 275,987,581 of record BTPG01000001.1, read on the forward strand.
ACAAGGCTGTTATGAACCATTTCTCTTGAACTACAGGTTCCAGGTGTCGTCAGAAAATGTGAAAAAAATCAAAGTAGACTGCATCAAAACGTGATTTCACGCCAAAATGTCAATTACGAGATTGCACGCGAACACCACCAATTTCCTTTCTGTTCTTTTTGTTGTCCTTATTTGCTTGTGTTCAGATCGCAATGGCTTCAAGGGAGCCAAGTGCAAAAGCTACACTTTTCAACCCCATAAAGAACTCTCATTGCGTGGGAGGATGGAGGGATGGGCCTTCGGTTTAGGAGGCGGAGGGTGGTGGGTGGGGTGTGGGGGAGGAGGGTCCCAGTAAAAAGAAAAACTATCCTGGGGCAGAAAATGAGGGAGTGTGGGTTGTCACAAGGTCCAGGGATTGTGCCAGTACAGCAAAAGATCTTTGGGCAGTCGCCGGCAATGAGGACCTTTTGCTCGCAGAGGCGCAATCCTCTCAGAGAGACGAGGAAAAGTCGTGAGAGAGGTGTGTGTTCTAATCCGCTAGAACACGCAACATGGCCGCGCTAATCGCGCACCGGACATAGCTTTTACACAAGTCACCCCCCCACGGTAATACAAGTATCAACATGTTTTTTTTTTTTTAACCTACACCTGCTCTGAACACATCATGTTGCCTTTTTGTGGGGAGTATAATTCAATGCTTTTTTAAAAAATCCACTTGCACCGTGGGCGAGGTACGTTTTTGCTGTGGCTACTGGCTAGGACGTTCATTTAATTTGCGTTGAACAGGAAATGCTTTGAGTTCTAAAATTCGACGAACAGAACGGATTATCGTTGTTATCTAAACTGTTTACGACCTTTGTTTTTCAAAAGCTATGTGATTAGGCACACGTAACACGTGTATGAATACAGGCCTTCGCGCATCGCGGAGGTCTCCCACGCTGTCAAGGAGAAAGGAGTGGATTTTTTTTTTTAATATCGAGACATTCAAAGATGTTGACAGCGGTCGTTGATCGGGTCTTTGCACTAAACTACGTCATGATATCATTACCTCACTAACCCTTTGGCTGTCGGTAGCAGTTTTTTTGTCGCGATGATTCCTGTAGGAATCATCGCGACAAAAAAAAAAAAAAAAAAAAAAAAAAACACGCTACCCACAGCCAAAGGGTTAAAGTTTATCGTGCCCAACAAAGCAACGACAAGAATGAGTTAACAAAGAACTCGTCACAGCTCGCAATTAGACCTCGCCTTGATGGGACACACGGCACCATTAACTCCTTTATTTCAGTGCCAGTGGACGCGTATCTGGTTTCTGTGTTAATTCAACGCTCCAACGCCACAAGAGCCCCGGCAGTACAAGGAACATACATGCAAAATGGTGTCATTAAGAGGCATTTGGGGTCTGTTCACCCCGACCACTAGCTTAACCCATTTAACCTCAAAGCCAAATATTGGAGGTGCCACCTAACGACTATGCACCAGTTGCAGGAGATGGATCGACTATGATAATTCAGGGGTAGTGCCAGATTAGCTTGGCGCCTAACGGCGCCAAGCTAATCTGGCACTACACTTGAATTATCATGGTTGATCAATCTCCTGCTGTAGTGTGATGGGGATGAATGGGTTACCTTACAACACCGTGTCCTACACGTGTGCTTGTCTGTGATTTTGGACCTTGCGCTTGTAATCTGCTAGGTCAAGATTACAGACCAAGCATAAATGGACCTTAATGGCCAACAAATCAGAGAAGCACAAGAATTTTACCTCGCCCAGTTAAAGGTAGGAAAGATGGCCAAGAATTTTTTTACAAACCAAATGTTACCATTCCAGGACACTCTAGAACGTCGTTTAACCAGTCCAGACGACGGGCTGCCTGGTGTTTCCGGGTTAGACAGGACGCAGAATGCGGAAACCCATACTTCCCACGTTTTTTCTGGACCCTTTCACCTATTTTCGCACAGTTTCTGCAGTCTCACAATACGCTTGGACACCCTCGCTTAGATACTTTAAAATCCAGTGTTCCTAACTATGACGTGACCCCAGGATTTCTTCAAGAGGCATAGATCATCATAAGTCCCTGCAGCCTAAAAGGACTCATAAGGATAAAGTGTGTCTTGTCAGCACAAATTTGCTTTATCTGTACCTTTCTCTCATAGGTGTGGGGGCAACCAGCTTTCTTTCTGCGACCGAATGCAAGTACATACCCTGCGGTCCTCAGAGCTCAATTCATTGGGGCACTTAAACATAGAAAACCGGACAAAAACGGAGATTGCTAGAGCACAGCTTTAAATTGGTTTCACGCTTGCCGAGAGGACTCGCAAATCTTTATGACACCCAAGTAGCTCCAAGGGTTCATGGCAATCTGTCTTGTTTTTGATAGGTAGGAAGGAGCTCGCTTGGCGTGCCAGGACTGCCTTCAATTAGTTGGCCAGGTTTGCTACACGCCTGTGAGCACACAGGCGAGCGTTGAGAAGAATCTTGCAACTCCTGTCAAGAATGGATGGAAGGGTGTCAACTGTCGCGCACTCTAACCCGGATGACCTTACTTAATACGATGATGTAAAGTCGGGGGGTGGTGATATTCGGATCAGCAAGCGGCATAGAGTTTCATGGATCCTGCCTGCGGCAGGGGTTCATGAAACTCTATGCCTCTTGCAGTTGTAAGGAGATCGGGTGGCAAGGTGTCAGGTACGGAGTCTGCGGGAGGAAGGAAGGAAGGATGGCCGTAGGCATGAGTCAGTGAGTGTGATCGGAGGTGTCTCACAGTGTGGTGCACAGCTTTTTTATTTTCTTAACCCTTTGAGTGTCGGTAGCGGTTGTTGTCGCAATGATTCCTGTAGGAATCATCGCGACAAAAACCGCTATTGACACGCAAAGGGTTAAGCTGAGGAGGCACATGGGTCAAACTCTTGACACTTGAATGCTGGATGTGTGAATGCCATTTCAAAACTTTAATTTATGCATTGCCCCGTTCTGTGACGTCTTTTCGCTGTTTGTGTTTGTTTTTTAAATGGTTTTATGCGTTAACGTTTTATGCGTTAACGTTTTATGCGTTAACGTTTTATGCGTTACATCCTTTTAGTCTTTTAGGAGCAAGCTGAAATCTCGTTACTTTAACTTTTTATTTATTGAGGGGGCACATGCGTCAAAATTGTGACACCTGAATGTTGGATGTGTGCATTTTATTTCAAAAATCTAATTTATGCTGTCCCCGTTCAGCGACGTCTTTTCGTTTCTTTTATGCATGTTTTCATGTTTTACATGCAACCAGTGCTCTTTAACGACAAAAATGAAGACTCATCACTTTATTTTTTAAAAAATTATTTATTAAGGGGACACGCGTGGGTCAAACATTTGACACCTGAATGCTAGATGTCTGCCGGCCATTTCAAAACTCTAATTTATGCTTTAATGGCGTCTTCTCGTGTCTTTTTATCTTTTACTCGTGTGTTCACATGCAGTCTTTTAGGCGCCAGCTGAGGTCTCATCTCTTCACTGGACAATTCAGTTGACAATGCCAAGCAATGTTCTCATTTTTTCTTTACTTTGCCTTTTTTTTCTCTCTTCCTTTTCTCCTCCCCCTGACGCGCTGTGAGCATGTCCACTACACAGATGTTTTAGTGCGCTATTCATACACGTGGGCATATTATCATCATCATCATCGTACTTGATCATACATGACAAAAACGTGGTGCTTTTCTCTATGTGTTCAGTAACTATTGTGCATGTATTTTACTGTCTCACAATAAGGTTCAAGGGTAGTGTCAGATTAGCTTGGCGCCATCAGGCGCCAAGCTAATCTGGCACTAACCTTGACGAAACTGAAAAAAAAAAATACTCATGATTTCTAATAAGCACAAATGTGTCAAATTTTAAGGTTTTGTCGTGGAATTTTGGGACAAGAATTTGGACTAGATGGTCATGCAGTCAAGATTTCAATAAGCGCAAGTCTGTAAATCCGGGACCGGAGACAAGTCTACAGTCGTGTCTAAAACTTGCAAGACTGACAACAATGTTGAAATTTGATTGAATTGTGCATATTTCAAATGATGACAATTTTCCAAGGTGGCTATTACCGTATTACTAATATCTGGATTTTTTTGTTTTGTTTCCAGCCTAATACCTTAGCGGTAAATTATTTTATTTCATACAAAATGTATACGTTTTTTCCCTGTCTCGTGATATACGACTCCTAGCTGAGAATTGTAAGTAAGTAAGGTGTAAGCAAACCAGCAAAAGTCAGAGGTTCTGATGAAACCCTGACCTGAAACCCATCTCATGAAACCCTGTTGCAGAGGGAAGATACTGTAAAGTATGTATCACTAACTGCATAACTGCTGGAACACGACAGACACCACCCAAATGCAAGAGGCATAGATCCTCATGAGCCTCCCGCTGTCGCGGGGGGCTCACGTGGATCGATGCCTCTTGCTGATTCCACTTTGTATCCATGTTCCTTTGACGGGACGGGTGAGGCTCTATGGTGATGAAATAGCAAAGAATTCAGAGACCGTATCTGCGACTACTGACAGTGAAGGGGTTTAGATGCATAAGATGTCTTCAGCGGGACGTACAACAGGTGTAAGAATGTTACAAGCTGCAAAGGCTCACGAGAAGCTAAGCCTCTTACAGGTGGTAGGAATTTGCCAGTGGACCATACTGGTATAATGACTAGACATACATGAAAGTGCTTATGCCAAAACAAAACAAAAAAAAAAAAAAAAAAAAAAAAAAAACCCACACCAAAAAACGGAGTATCAAAGACAAACGTGAACAACCGACCAGCTTAACTCTGTGATTGTCTGTGATTTTTGGACAAGGTTCAAATTTGTACACCAACGCACATACATTTAGGGCTCGTTCAAAAAGAAAAAAAAAAACAAACCAACTAACCCCCCCCCCCCACCCCACCTCTCCCCACAAAAAAACACAACCCACGGGACATAGGAATGGGCCGAAAGAATGAATGAACTTCTGTCTACACGTGTGCTTCCTCGGGCATTGTCTAATGGCGGCTGAAGACGGAAGGAAGCACCGAGACAGTGAGTGCGTTGCGAGACGAGACTGTGTGTGTTTAACCCACCCAGCCCTGATACACTACAACAGGAGAAAAAAACCACACCAAAAAACGTGATAGTACAAGGATGGTGTCAAAATACCTTGGCGCCTAGAGGCGCCAAGCTATTTTGACACCACCCTTGTACCATCATGATCTGTCCATCCCATGAAATGCAATGTGGTCCAGTTTCGGGGAACGACTCCCAAAAGTAGGAATTGTACTACAGGGCTCAGTGTCAAGGGGTTAACGGATGATCTGTCAGAAGATGATCGGCCACAAATTTGGGAATCTCCACCTTCAACCCAATGTATAAATGGGTATTTTTACGCTATTTGTTTCCATGAGCGTACTGTTCTTCTTACGGTATAGTCAGCAACTTCAGTATACTGCAGAAACTGTCACTTGTTTTGGGGTTGTGCATGGAAATCTGGTACTGTGTGAGAGCGCTAGAATGAGCGAACAACAGCTTGCTTGTAGTAACACTTCAGGGAGTGTAGGTGAGCACTGTTGGGGGTGTAGGGGTGCGGGGTGGGAGGGGTTATTGGGGTGGGGGGGGGGGTATAATCAGCAACTTTAGTATACTGAAGAAACTTGTCACTTGTTTTTGGGTTGTGCATGGAAATCTGGTACTGTAGCAAGAGAACGCTAGAATGAGCGAACAACAGCTTGCTGGTAGTAACACTTCAGGGAGTGTTGGTGAGCACTGTTGAGGGTGTAGCGGTGCGGGGTGGGAGGGGCTATTGGGGGGTGGAGGTGGAAGTCATTGTCATTTGTGCACTATCAGTATCGATGAAGCAATAATCAGCCGACGAAATGGCAACGCAAACAGGTTTCATCCCCCCGCCTCCCGCGCAAAAAAATGTTAATTATGTGTTGTACTGTCATTTAAATTCAGCACGTTACAGCTGTAAACCATTAACTCCTTCACTGCAGAGAAAAAAATGAATACCACCAAACTGCAAGAGGTATAGATCCTCATGAGCCCCCGCGACTGCGGGGGCCCATGAGGATCTATGCCTCTTGCTGAGACCAATTTGTATTCGTACTCCTATGGTGACTGAGGATTTGGGGCGCTGAATGAATGAAAATTGCAGAAACACAATGTACATCAGTTGGCAGTGAAGGGGTCAAGACCCAGAGTCGCAGACTTGCGCACGTTTAAACAACGGACCCAGATCGTTTAGTACTTTTTTCATGCCATCAAAGCCCTGCTGGAACTCCCGCTCTCCTCTCCTTTTTCATTCTTTTTCTTAACCATTATCTGTCGGAATGTTTGGTGTAAAACGATTCTCGGAGAAAGTAGCGTATTCTGAATTCAGGATGAACTCATAAACGTTAACTTATTCGATACGTGCTGCATCCGGATACGCGGCTTCAGCCGCGTATCCTGATGCAGCACGTGTCTAATGAGTTAAAACCTTTGCCGGCGTATAAGTGGAGGGCGCCGCTCTGCAGTCACTTCCTTTCCGGAGGCTAGATTCTGAGTTCCGAGTATGGTTACACCCTTAACTTTTCCCACTCGGATATACGTCATGGTCGAACGTGATATTCCATTTCATTGTACCAGTTCCATCTAAGGTGATAAGGGACTAGCAATTTATGCGTTGCGTAGAACTGTGTTTCTTTGGCGTTATTAGTATGAGGGGGGGGGGGGGGGATGGCGGGTGTGTGTGTGTGTGGGGGGGGAGGGGGGTATGGGGGGGGGGGAGATAGTAAGATTTTTAAGTAGAGCTGAACGTCTTGGTCTATGAGTATCCAACGCTTTAAGCCCTTCCCTGCCACAGTAAGTACATTGTTGTGTATAAAATCTGTGTAGATTCGACAAAAAACAGCCAGAAAATTCGCGAGGGCTCATGAGGATATTGTCGTGTCTTGTAGCTGGATCGTGGAGTGTTCACTTTTTCTCGGCAGTCAAGGGGTTAAGGGGCCGAGACTACATTGTGATCACGGTTTCTTTGTATGGATCAGAAAGGGGTGAGGGCGGAGGTGGGCTCGGGGATGGGGATGGGGATGGGCGGGGCTCTTACACCGAAAGGGTAGTTGACACATAAATGCTATGTTTTAAGGACACGATTAATTCTAAGGATTTTATGCGCACATTGTCTGCGCTTCTTACGTCAGTCTACTGTTGACTTTTTACACAAATTTCACACGATTTTCTTTACTTTTGTCCTTCTTTATCCCATAGCGGATGAAAACAACAATGGACGACCCAGCCTCCGAACGTGTGCGTAGAAAAGCACTCTGTGCCTTCTGAGCTCGATCAGTCGAGTTTGCGAGCTGACACGAAAAGATTTTCGCCTTTTTTCACTGCGATGTGACGGCCTGTTCTTTTTCTTTCCTGTTGCCCCTCACCTGCAAGAAGCATAGATTCTCATGAGCTCCCGCGGCTGCAGGGGATTAATAAAAATACATGCCCGTTGCTGCATCGGTTTGGCTCTCGGTTTTTGTGCTTGTTGAATTTATTTAGTTTTAACGTATTTTTTCCTTCCTACAGCCCTTTAACAAGCAAAAAACTTTCTCTCTGCAAGGGGCATAGAGTCTCATGCGCGACTGCAGCGCAGGGGCTCATGAAATTCTATACCTCTTGCTAGTAGGTTTGGTTTTCTTTTAAGCTTATTTCTGCTCCTCGGTTGGAGTGAAGTTAAGACTCTGATGTCAAGAAACATCTCCTTAAGCGGAAGTGAGAAGCTTCGTAAAGCTTTGAATCTCAGTATTGCAGCGGGTGGTTTGGAGTTTTTAGGAATACAATGGAGGGCGAAACAGCTGTTGCATAAAGAGATGGTCTTGATCTTGAGCGAACGATTTTCTCCTTCGGATTATCACGATTTAATAGATTTTTCAACGAGTTTTTTTTTTTTTCTCTCTCTCGTTTGACAGAGGATAAATTGTCTTTAGAAATGTATCGTTATAGTGAGCACAAAGCCCTACGGCCGATGTCGGCTGTGCGCGGGCTGACTGATGGGACTGGTCCGAGGAGTTTGTACTCTATGTTGTTTTTGGTTGCCAAGTAAATCGCTCTAAAGAAACTCACAAACCAGATAGGTGAGGCTAGCGCTGGCAGAATTGTATGCAAACCAAGGGGAATCACAGCGCTGGACAGACAACAGTTAGATCCCCTGCCCCCGCCTATCAGGCACCCAATCGCCAGCCCACAGAGAAATACGCAGGTATAGAATAAGAAACGATTCATTGTCTGTTTGTGTGTGTGTGTGTGTGTGTGTGTGTGTGTGTGTGTGTGTGTGTGTGTGTGTGTGTGTGTGTGTGTGTGTGTGTGTGTGTGTGTGTGTGTGTGTGTGTGACTTCGGGCCGATCCACAAGGGACCAGGCAGAAAAAGAAAAAAATTAAAACCATTAGTGTTAACTTAAAAAAAATACTATTACGCTGCTCATATTTCAGAGTGCTATCTGTGGCTTGGGACCTTTCCTACCGTCACACACATATACAGCGTATTCACACCAAAAAGCGTTAAAATGTACGATTAGGCCTGTTCCCGGATGATGCGATATGAGGGGAATGAGCATATCAATGGACCAATAAAACCGGCAGACAATTACCGTTGTCTCACACACGAGTCGCAAACCTACTGCAAACGTATGAAACTTCCAATTGTCCTAACAAGCTCATCACCACGTCACGATTTCTGACTCTTTTTTTTTTAGACCTGGACAAAATCGCAGGTAATACTGGAGCAAGTATCGAGGCTGAGTGTGAAACAAGCTCGCTGATTGGACAGATATTATCACACACCGTCAATGATTGGACAGAAATTATCACAGCTGCTGCTAAAAGGTTGCTGCGTGCTGTGGTGTTCAGCCGGTGCAGTCTTTCAGAATGAAATCAGTGAAGCCTCATTCACATTTGTCTAGAAATAACATTTATGTCCCTCTTGGAGTCACATACTCAGAGTGTGAAACAAAGCTCACTGACTGGACAGAAAGTATCACAGCTCCAGCTAAGAGGTTGATGCGTGCTGTGATGTCCAGCCGGTGCAGATTGGTCGACAAAATAAAAAGCAGTGAAGTTCCCAATTCCAATTGTCTAGAAATAACAATTGTGCCCCCTCCCCTCCCCCCCCCCCCCCCCCCCCCCCCCCCGTCCGTTAACCCCTCCCCCCTCAGGATTCCTCAAATGAAAGTTAATCGGGAGACGTGATGATTAGCGTTTGCAAACTTTGAAAGTTTAACTCATTTAGCCCTGACACACTACAGCAGGAGACTGATCGACCATGATAATTCAAGGGTAGTGCCAGATTAGCTTGGCGCCATCAGCGCCAAGCTAATCTGACACTACCCTTGAATTATCAGAGTCGACCCAACTATTATTGATTATCATGGTCGATCCGTCTCCTGCAACTGGTACATAGGTGACATCTCCAAAATTTTGGAAATTGGACCGTGTGGTTAAATGGGATTAACAATTAAACCATTCATTGGAGAGAAAAACGTAACACCACCCAACTGCAAGAGGTGTAGAGCATCTTGTGCGTAGGCACATGTAATAAGGGTTTACTACTGCCTCTTGTATGCATCCGTGGAACAATTATGCATACAAAAAAGGACAGCAGAACAGTCTTTACATTTTACAATTTGCGAATTTTATAAGATGAGTTGGACCTTTTTGTCTAGCATTATTGTAAAACATACTAAGAACGTTTTATAAAAGATATATTGCAAATTATTAACCCTTTCTTGTCTGCATCAGGTCCCTTTAACCCATTGTATCCCACGGCTGTATTTCTCAAATTTTGGAGGTGTCACCTAACGACTATGTACCATCTGCAGAACATGACTCGACCACGATAATTTAAGGGTAGTGTCAGATGAGCTTGGCGCCATCAGGCGCTAAGCTAATCTGGCACTACCCGTGAATTATCATGGTCTATCTATCTCCTGCTATTACAATTGAGACGCTAACTTGTGAGGCACAGGCTACTCCCGAGTGGGTCTTTCAGGGTAACGGTGACGGGTTACTGAGATCGGACGGGAAGCACCAGACAACCCTTCCTGACTGAGGGGCAGTGATTATTGTCCGGAGCTAACACACAGCTATGACATTTGCTTTTGTATCACAGGCGGACGGCTGCTTTTGTTTCAACTTCGGCTCCGCAACTGTGAATAGGATGTTCCACTTTGCAGCGAAGCGATACCCTGTGAGCAAAAGGTCCCCGGGCAAACTTCGGCCTGCGTCGCCCCGCGCGCGGGGCGACGACACCGAAGTCTGCCCGCTGACATCTCGCATGCGCTGTAACTACTTGACGAGATTTACCACGTTTTTGCGATCTAGTCTGCATGTGTGATGCAAAAAATGTACCCAAAGGAGCAAAACGTCCTGAGGTTGCCTCTGGCCCGAGTTCAGACGCGCCAACGACAGCCGATGTCTGCCTGCTGATCTGTTGCTTGAACTGCTTGCATAGATTTACAACGTTTTCGCGCCGTTGTCGGCTTGTTTTTGCGATCTTGTCTGCATGTGTGATGGAAGAAATTTTACCCAGATGAGCAGAACGTTCTAAGGCTGCCATCTGGCCCAACTACATACTAATAATTGATAAACATTTGCGCGCTGATTTAGAAGGGCTTTTGCGATCTAGTCGGCATGTGCGATGCAATAAAAGCGACCAGTGAACAAAAAGTCCTCGAGCCGACCCAGACGTAGTTGACCGGGGTCGCAGTGTGGAACAATTAAAGCCGACTATGGCCCAAGGACGAATTGCTTACTGGGTACAGTGTCTAAGCTGTTATGTTTGCCGGGATTTGACGGGAAATTGCAACAAAAAAAAACATATTAGAGGTAGAAACGAACTGGTTATTTGGGAGCAAGAAAAAGAGAGAGAGAGAGAGAGAGAGAGAGAGAGAGAGAGAGAGAGAGAGAGAGAGAGAGAGAGAGAGAGAGAGAGAGAGAGAGAGAGAGAGAGAGAGAGAGAGAGAGGAGAGAGAGAGAGAGAGAGAGAGAGAGAGAGAGATTGAAACAGAGACAGAGAGAGGAAAAGAAAAAGAAAAAGAAAAAAAAAAAAGACAGAAAAACTAAACTGCTTTCACACCAGCTTGAATTTTAGAGGGACAATACGTTCTCAAAGTTAACACCTTCGCTGCCAGTGGACGCAGATTTAATGTGTGAGACGTGGGTTTTTTTTTTTTTTTTTTTTTTTTACTAAATCATTGTCAGTTCAACATCAAAGATCCCAAGCCGTCAAACAAAAATGGACTCAAAGTGGTTTCATCTAGAGGCATAGATACTCAGGAGCCCCCGCAATTGCGGGGGCTCCTGAGTATCTATGCCTCTAGCTGAAACCACTTTGTACCTCTTGCAGTTGGGTGGCCGATTTTAATTTTCCTCGGCAGTGAAAGGGTTAACGTATAAGTCGCGTGATAAGACGCAACAATCCTGTCTCATCAATGTACCGTTGATCAGATTTAAACACGTGGTCCAAAACTGCCGTCTAAATCTCGCACACTCGTGGCATTGAACTGAGGATACGTGTTAATATGCTAAAAAGCCCAAGCATTTGTTGACATTTTACGAGAGCCGTATGCTGACATGTGATTTTGGACCTTACGGCCTAAAGCCGTATGGATCCAAATCACATGCCGGCATACACATCATCATAGTCATGATTTAACGTAACCTTTATCATTTTGATGCAAATTCCTCGTCTAACAATGTCATCGGAAGTCAAGCCAAAAGGTGCATTTCTAAAGCGACCTGTTCCAGGAAATAATGGACTATTAGTTCCCAAAGACTCCTTTATAAATAGTGCTTAGTCTATCTTACAACTATGCTGCGCCAAAGGGCTAACTATGATTATGAAATCTGAATGTCGTAAGATGAACAACTTTTCTGATCTTTTTCTCCTATGTAAGTAGAAGCGCTTGCCCGATGCGCAGAAGAGACAGAAGTGCCTAATCATAAGAGACAGAAGTGCCTAATCATATAGATTGTGACTGGTAGAAAAGTCTTAGTTGAGGTAAGACAACATTAAGAACCCGTTCTATCGGAGAATTTAGCAATCAAATCCTGTCCCGGAACAGATCGCTTTAAAAGAAGAAAAGAAAGAAAGAAAAGAGGACACAGATTTGTGGCGCAACAGTTTCTAGTTTTTGCCCGCATACACTAAATGCCAACAGAGTTGTTGGCCTTTTACGGCTAGAAGTCAACGTCCAATCGCTTGCTGTGTTCGTGAAACAAGTTCCTTTGTCTTTGACGCCGAGCAGACGAGTAGCTGAACACATCTTAGACAATGGACTGAACAACGGCAAACTGGTTTTAGAGGGTGGGTGGGAGTTCTATTTTTTCTTTCAGTCAAACCAGTGAAGGAGGCGGCTGGATCATTTGTGGTAGTTCAAGGGTAGTTACTGCTTGATTAGAGTTTGGCAACTTTTTAAAAAATTTTTATTTATTTTTATTTTTTATCTAAACGGCAAGCTCAGTTAACAAACATTGGTAATCTCATAACACTCTTCAAAGATTGAACAGATGAGCGAAAGCTCATCTGTTCCATCTTTGAAGAGTGTAATGAGATACCAATCTCACAATGTCCGAAAGTGTTTTCAACTATGAGGTCTTGTTCAATAATGTAAAGGAAAGAGGACTTTACGGTGACATTCCTAAATTTGGGACTTGTCCCAGCTGTCGTACGAAGACAGGGGGAGATGGGCACCTCAGATGGTAAAGCGTTTGACTCTCGCCCGAAAGGTCACGGGTTCGAATCCTGCTTGGGTCAAAATTTGCTCATACACTATTCGGTGCCCTGTCTTTGAAATCAACTTTGTAGTGGACGAAAGACGTTAAGCCCTAAAAGTTTAGCGTTTTCCTATGAGGGCTCACCTCTGCATATACCTTTTCAAGATCTAACATGATAGTTTAATTGAGGGGTGGTGCCGCAATAGCTTTGCGCCTATGGGCAGAACATGAAGAAAAAAATTAGAAAACTAAATTCGCAAATATCAATCAGGAACGTCATAACATTTCAAATTATATAGGCTTTCTTTTCTGGCATGTTCGCTTGCTTGCTTGTTTACTTTTTTTTTTTTTTTTTTTGTCTGTGCATTTTTCCATTGGGTCTGGGGGTCGGGTGGTGTGGGGGTGGGAGTGGGTGGGTGGGTGTGGGGGGGGGTATGATGCAAGTAAATGTACTTACTGGGCAATGGTATACTTTCTTCGAAGTTTTCGCACTGTGTTCCATTTCTGACGAAAACGCAGGCACGCATGCGCGTCGCACAGTTGCATGTGTTTGCACCTTGGCAACAGGTATCCATGGTGATCGCCTGTGGGTTGTCAACCGTGAACCTGTCTAGCCTGACCTCCACAACGCCCTTCGACAAGCCAGTCTGAAACATAGAAAGGTTGTGTGACTCCAGTAGCAAAACGTCTTCGGGCCCAGGACGGCCGCAGTGGGCCCGCGCCGAGGACCTTTGCTTACCGGGGATAAGGCACCGCAGAACAGTGAAGTTAGAGTTACATCCCTTTTGTTTTAGGGCGCACGCGCAGAACTTGTTTATCAACGATACTGACATACATTCGTGTGTCCAAAAGAAACCTGGCTGCAACAGACACGAGTTGTCTTCGCTTCATGTGTATTTTCATGGCCTAACGCGAATCACAACATCCATCCGAAATAAAGCATATGGTTACAAAGTGTGATTCTTGGCAGCAGTAACCAGTGAAAAGGACTCAACAGTAATGATCTCTGACAGGTCAGATCCACACACGAAAGTTTGTGGGGTCACATCACAAACCCCTCGGACAAATTTGTGTATATGATATACAAGATACAAATTGTTTCCAGAAAGAAAAATAAACACCAAAAAAACATGGGGGGGGGGAGGGGGGGGGGAGGGGGGGGGGGGTATGATACTGGAAGGGACAGGTGGACCGACGGAAAGACAGGAGTACGAAGCCGTCAGATGTACGTATAACCCTTTCAGCACTAACACGTTAGCTACACCGTCGACCATGAAATACTCATTTATAGACTTTCTAAAAAAAAATAATAATAGTTCATGCTCTGAAATTTCTAAGCTGGTGCACAAATTGATTACTTTACTCAGAACAAATTTGAATCGACCAGTATTAACTGTGGCGTAGGAAGATAATTATCTTTCATGGGGAGGGAGGGGGGGGGAGGGAGGGGAAGGGAGGGAGGGGGAAGGGAGGAGGGCCTCACACGTTACTTTTCAGACTCGCTACACTGGTATCTGACTGTCTACCCTTATATTATCAAATATAACACATAATTTAAAATATGCAATTTTGTTTGATTTATTTGCACCCAAATCATTTCTAATGCCAAAGTGTTTTTTCTCTCCAAAAATATTGGGGTGAAGGGTAGTCCACCCCTCCCTCCTACTTATGAACTTAACCTGTGACTAAAAAAAAAAAAAGCAAAAGAAAAACAGAAGGGAGAACCAGCCTTTTACATTTAGCTGTGGGGTTCTACTGCTTGGTGCTCGTTTGACTGGCTGGTGACACCAAATACACTCTACGTACCCACACACCCTGGCGACTACTTTAGACAGATGGTCTATGGTATTTCGCAACAACCAAAACGACACAAACGCGAACATTTTTTTTAAAAGATCTCACACGCTATAGCTATAAATTTACGCCCAATCTCCCACCTTAAGAACAGGGATGCAAATGAGATAGACAAGAGGCACAGATCCTCATGAGCCCCCGCGAATGCGGGGGCTCATGAGGATCTATGCCTCTTGCAGAGGGGTATCGGTTGCTGCTGATGTGTTAGGTCACAGTCTGACCTGTGACTTTTTTCCGTTGTCTTTGTGCTAAGGACCTAAGCCTCTGATGTGGAAGTCCTGTACGTGCGTAACACAAACAGCTGCAGAAGCGACTCGACTTTTTCAGTCAGCTCTTGAGTGGGTAAACACTTCGTGTACTTAAGTGGAGTGTCAGTGCTTTTGATTTTTCTTTTCGTGACAGTGTGGGTGGGGTGTGTGGATAAGGGTGGGGGTGGGGAGGCGCTTATGAATTTGTACAGAAATGATTAAAACGTTTAAGTACGTAAAAAGTAATAAAATGGACAGTACCTGTTCGTTGTTGATGGGTGTGTGTGTGTTTTGGGGATGCATAGTTTTGTGCAGAAATTATAAGATAGGGCTGATCCGTTTCGTTTGTCACATATTATTTAGACTTTATTGGCTCTCTATCTCTAACGAAGATCTCAATCTATGAATTTGCTGCATTCATGTATGTTTTGTCAGTATAATCATCATTTCATAAGAGTTTGCATGATCTGAACTTTTAAAACCAAAAAGCTGAAGCTGAAAATACAAAAGTGAATTTATTCACGAGGGGTGGTTTTATTTTATAAAATTGAACAACTTACGTACATGTATACTCTTGGTCACTGCGAACAAACGCATATCTATCCAGTAGTGGGCCCGAGCACATTGGCCCGATAGTCTTTTACGTGCTGGGCAGGTTTCACGCTATTCCGCCAACATTGTTCCCACGGTGTTTTCACCAGATTAAAAGAAGTTGTCCAATTAAATCGGGAAGAAGTTTGGAACCGCTTGAGAAATTTTCCTGTACGCACAGATGTCGAGCAAATTTCACCTGTCACTCTCTAACTAGTGTGCCCTTGAAACTTAAGTGTCCACACGCTAAACTGAATTCATGAGAATTTTGCCTGTCCTAATCTTGCACGTAATTGTTACAAAAAAAAATTCGCATCGATCAGCTAAATCAACATCGCAAAAAGGGTCCTTCTCCGCTTCTAAAAACCGTACACTTTTCATCATCTTCAACGTAGTTGGACTATTGCGGAGGAGTTTGTTTTCGATTCTGATTCACCCTCGGTCTTCAAAACCTTGCACCTCTCCTACACTTTCATGCGGACAGATCGCTGCGGCAGAGATCGCTTGAAGGCCCGTTACTAGATGGACGGGGGTTCAGAAGGCAAACAAAGAAGGCACTGTGTCCATCAACAAACGGAGGAATTCCCGCTGAGGTCTCGTCACTTCTGGAATTGTATGAGCCAAACAGAGCAAACGGCAATCAATGTTGCGACCTTGATTTGAGAGTTGTCTCCCTGTCTTTTTCATTGACTTGCCGCCGCCGGAAGAATGCTTGGAAGGTCAGTGTCGCATAAAATGGCTTGCTGATAGAAGTGGCCATTGCAAGCTTTGCCCCATCATTTTTCACCGAGCACGGAAAAAGAGGTCCTCGGCCGGGCTGACATCGGCCGCAATTGACAACGTTTCGAGTCAATCGACGTCAATACGTGGTGTCTGTCAAACTCTTTTTACGTACATAGGTAAGCCCAGGTCAAGGAACAAACAACCCTGTGTCTACGACCTCAGATTTTCGGACTTTTTCAAATATCCGACAAGCGAAGGTGAAGAAAAAAAGCAAAGAGATTGACAGGTTGTGGAAGAGGTTTTGTAAAACAGCGTGTTGACTCAGCTCACACTTTTGTTACTTCTATTGTGTTACCCTATTCGAGGTCATTATTTCACTAGCAGACTTTTGGAAGCGAGCGCCTACATCAAACACTGATCCTAACCAAGGGTTGAGAGAGTGACCTCGGTGCCCATTCCCCAAAATCTACCAATAAAATAATGACCTCGAACAGGCGCCCAGACCAACAACTAATAGACGATTTCCGGATATCAGAAGCAGGACAAAAAAATTCACTGCACGTGTTTTGATGAAAACAATGGATTAAAAGCCTGCACA
The DNA here is from genome assembly GCA_036245525.1 of Semisulcospira habei. Lineage (NCBI taxonomy): Eukaryota > Metazoa > Mollusca > Gastropoda > Semisulcospiridae > Semisulcospira > Semisulcospira habei. The sequence goes on from BTPG01000001.1 coordinate 276,004,311, forward strand.
AACATGCGATATATCGCATGTTTGTCCGGGCTTTTAATCCACTGCAGAAGTAATTCAAATTGCACATGCTTCGACGAAAACAATGGATAACTCATTCGAGACGTACCGTCTCCGGATACGCGGCATAAGTCTCGTATCCGGAGGCGGCACGTCTCGAATGAGTTAAAAGCCCCGCATAAACATGCGATATCGCATGTTTGTTCAGGATTTTAATCCACTGTTTTCGTCGAAATACATGCAGTTTTGACCTACTTCTGATTACCGACCAACGTCTATTTTGCCAGTTATTTATTACCTCGATATCTACACGAAAAAATCGACCAAAATAATAACCTCGACTAACATCATCTCAGCCAAAAGACACCTAAAGTAACGCCAAAAACACACGCAAATTGGGCTGAAGCGGTCACTATAGTATACTTTTTGGGACACTGCATGTACATCGTGTACACTGTCCAGTGTTGAACTGTACACCGTGTACACTGTTCGGTGTTAAAACTGTCCAAGACTTTTCAAGTCTCGTGTCCTACGAGAATGTAGCTCAACGTGCCGTAAAGATCGACACACGTTTCTATTCTTACTCTGTAAACGTACGGTAGTCTAAGAAATTATACTCACTTAACGTTTCAATAATCTTCTCATTCGTACATTCCCGAACTTTTCCCCAGGAGACTAAGACTCCTTTTAGTACTGAAGCGAACATCATGATCGTTGGCCTATTCACGTGACCTCTCGCCCCAGACTTGAAAAGTCTTTGACAGTATAAGACAGGATAGTGTACACGGGATACAGTTGAACACTGGACAGTGTACACGGGGTACAGTGACCGAAAAAGTATATTACAGTGACCAATTCAGCGCAAGTTGGTTATAGGACTGTGTGTTGTGAGACAGTTACTGGTCGGTGAAAGTGCTACAATAGATTATTTTCTAATGGACGATTTCTGTAAATCAGAAGTAGGTAATAATAATAATTTAAAAAAAAAATTAAAAAAAACCCTGCGCTTCTTTGACGCAAACAGTAGATTAAAAGCCTGAACAAACATGCGATATCGCATGTTTGTCTGGCCTTCATATCCTCTGTTGTCGTCTAAACACACGGAGTTTTGACTGGAGTTTTGATTTACGGACGTCTTTTGAAAGATATTTGTATGTCCTCGTATAATAAAAAGTTGCGCCATTCGATGGTTGAATACACTTTCATGTAACGTAATTTATTGTTTGTTTGGTGCCGGTACATTCTAGTAGTTCATTTTGGCTGAAAAAAAGACACGATTTGTACTGTATTCTTTTGCTGTAAACGCTCACTTTGAAAGGGCTAGCGGTCAACTAAGAATGTACAAAACATAAACGTCACCTTGGTAAAGACTGTGCAAGAGGTACAGCATTGAAAATATACGTTGTTTCTACAAACATGGTTTAACTCATTTAAGCCCACAGCCCCACAAATTTGGAGGTGTAACTCAACGACTCTTCATGATTTTAGGAGATGGATCGACCATGAACATTCAAGGGTACTGCCAGATTAGCTTGGCGCCATGCTAATCTGCCACTACCCTTGAATTATCAGGGTTGATTCTTCTCCTGTTGTGGGGCTTCGGGGCCACATGGGTGAAGACCTTCGGTACTGTGCGGAAGTACCACCCCCCCCTCCCCCAACCCCATGGCCAACTCGGGGAGTAAGCCACAAATAGACTTCTAGTCACATGAGATGCTTAGAATGCACTTGTGACGCACTCCTCGAGTGAGTCTATCTGGGTACAAGTTTGGTCAATTGCAGGTGACACAATGTTTTGTAGGTTCTGGGTTACAGCTTTGCTGTGTTGGACAGAAACCCGGTACTGGTTGTTTTTCTGTGCCGACCGATCAGCTCAAGTGTTGCATGGAATGCTCTACTTCCGGAATAGGGAGGAAGTAAGTCGATACAGATGTGTGTTTTACGGGACCACTTGCAAGACTTCCCCTTAGATCTTGTGTACAGATATGTAGACTGTGTACTCGTCTCACCAGATCTAGCCCCCCTTGAATGCGTATAGAAAACTGTTTGGATGGTGTTTTAGGTGCGTTTGAACACCAAGGCCTAAGTACTTCGGTGCTAGGTCCTAAACACACATTTTCAAAGTAAGTACTTTGAAGACATCACACCTTACTGAATGAACAGCAACCGGCGCAACAGCAATAATAATAATAATAATAATAATAATAATAATAATAATAATAATAATAATAATAATAATAATAATAATAATAATAATAATAATAATAATAATAATAATAATCATAATAATCATAATAATAATAATACAAATGAAAATGTAACAACAATAATAATAATAATAATAATAATAATAATAATAATAATACCGTTATTATATAGGCGCTTTTTCTCAATTTTGGGGAAATCGACTCAAAGCGCCGCGCCTGAAACCCAACACACACACTCACGAAACAGACACGGATTTACGCCATTTAAGACAAACACAGTACAAGACAAACGAAGGGCCAGTCAGCTATTGAAGTTACAGAGATTTTTGATCGCTTGTATTTGAAATTTGTAAAGTGGCCTGAGACCGGTACCAAAATTATGTAAATGTAATAATAATAATCCAATAAATACTATTTCAATAATAATCATAATAAGTTTGCTAATAACAATGTTGGATATGACGTTGGATATGTTATAGATACCGACCACACTGTTTCTGTGTAAAAGTACTTAGCATACAACAAAATTCAGATACAGAAAGGAAACATGTTTCTGTCTCATGACATTTTGTTATGTAAAAATTCAACGGACCAACATCCACAGGGCGTTTGACGACAACGGACCAACATCCACAGGGCGTTTGACGACAACGGACCTACATCCACAGGGCGTTTGACGACAACGGACCAACATCCACAGGGCGTTTGACGACAACGGACCAACATCCACAGGGCGTTTGACGACAACGGACCAACATCCACAGGGCGTTTGACGACAACGGACCAACATCCACAGGGCGTTTGACGAGTGTTTTACTCGTTTATATATAATGTTTAAAATGGTCTGAAAAAAATATTTACATGATTTCTGATTGGTACTGGACTCGGGCTCGGACTGAATCCGTAATTAACTCCTTCTACCCCAGACACACCACAGCAAGATAAGGATCGACCATGATAGTTCAAGGGTGATGCCAGAATAGCTTGGCGCCTATGGGCGCCAAGCTATTCTGGCATCACCCTTGAACTATCATGGTCGATCTGTGTCCTGCACTACAATGCAGTCTTCAGAGGACAACGGCAAAATTTTAGGATTTCGGTGATGGGGTAGAGTGAGTTAGTTGTGTTCTGGTACAGCAGAGCTGTTTTGAGCGACAACCCTCATAAGAGGTAACATGTCAACCTAAAGGATGGTCCTTAAAGACAGGTGACACTGTGCCACTCAAGACCTGACTTCCCTTACCTTAAAGTGATATTCCCCAGGATCAAGCATCTCAACACAGTCAGAAAACTGTTTGCAACAGATACTGCTGACAGTATGTGTATGGGTCCTTGAGTACTATCTTAGAGCTATATGATGTAAGTACAATGCCAAATGTCGAAATTGATCGTTTGAATGTGTATTGTTTTTGTACCCGAGTCGCGGATTTATCGTCTGCATCGGGCTTGTTTTGAATTAATGTGCATATTTATGAACCTACGAGTCACAAGGCAGAACCCGGCCGACTATCAGTGTATCGCAATACTGCAGGTCACGAGGTCAGTCAGAGTACACGTGTACTGATGTTCTCCTGCATCCCTTTGGCGTAATTTTTCACGAGAAAATAGAATAAACCTTCCATACTCGCTATGCTGTCAAAATCACAATGCGGGTTCCGCTCGACCTGCTAGTATTTACTAGTAACGATCGTGCGTACAGTAGTGCACCGAGGGCGTGACCTTTGATCCTTTCGTACCCCTCGTACTGATCAGACCGTCTTTCCATCACTGATTGAAACAGAACATTGGTATTTATACCCACTTTCTGCACTGCAGTCAATTTCATATCTCACACATCGCAGTCTACGTAACTGAAAGCATCATTGGAAACGACAAATGTACCATTGCTGCAGAAACACTACCTCTCTGAATCGAATGAATGAGAGCCCGCACAGACACAAACGTGTTACGACCAGCGATGTGCAACGGCTTTGACACACACCGTAGTTTTGAGATCTCTGCAGCATAAAATGTGATAACTAGCTCGTAACTATATGATATAACAGGTTTAAAATTTTGCGAAAGCAGTACGAGATAAATTCTACTGAAGGTCATGATTTCTGAAAATCAGTCGCTAGCTGAGCGCTCGCGGAATTATAGGAAGATCGACAAAGACCGTAGATTACTTACTGATTCAGCAGGAAAGCGTCAAATTCCGCCGAGTGGGCGGTCAAGCAAAACTCTTGCTTTACGCGTTGCCACATGTCCATATTCCCTTGTCCGATGTCAGTTTTACTTAAGGGTATCGTGTCTCTCTTTTTCACTTTATTCTCTTCAATTCCGAGTCAGTCATTGTCGGTGCGAGTCGATGATACTTTCTTTTTTTCTTCGCTGGTTCATCCACCATCTTGTCTCTGATTGGTTATAATTATGCAGATGACCTAAGGTCGTATAGAATAGTTATGACGTCAGCTACCATCGCCTATCAGAAGCAATTTTGTTACGTGTCTCGTCAGAAAATTCCGGTGGGCCTCTTTTCGCTTTGAACGGACGAAAGAAAGCATTTGGTGGGACAATAGGGTGGTCACTGTCTAAGTGGGTATGTATACTGAAGCCCAGTAAAAGCTTTTTGCGAACTGAAGCCTTAAAAAAGGTCGGGCGTGCCCCTTTAACCCATATAACCCCGACGCACCACAGCAGGAGATGGATGGACCATGATAATTCAAGGATAGTGCTGGATTAGCTTGGCGCCCATTGACGCAAAGCTAATTTGGCACTATCCTTGAAGTGTCATAGTCAGGCAATCTCATACCAGTACATAGCAGCCGGTATAACCGGTAGCAACCGGTACATAGTCGTTTGGTGACGCCATCAAACCTTTAGGAAATGCGGCCTTTGGGTTAAATAGGTTATCTTATCTCTCCTCCAGGGTTATGGCTGCTTTTTCTATTCAAATAAGGTGCTCAGTCGCAGGAAGCGAAGAAATCAGACATGACTAAACCCGTTTATCTTTTCCATAATTTATGCTGAGTTTTTTTTTTTTTTTTTTTTTTTTTTTTTTTTTTTTTTTTTTCATAATTTGACATTAAAAAGGAATGCCATGAAAGAGGTTTGGCGCAAGTATGCTTCTATATCGGGAGACGCAGTGAAAAAGCCCACATTTTTACTCTGACCATACCCTTCCCCCAGGAGTCCTACGCCATCGCACACGCATCTGTAGTTCTTTTTGTTAAAAAATGAACAGACCTCCGAAGTAAAACTGAGGCGGTCGAAAATCAGGGCGTGTTTTCAAACAAAATAAATCCCTATAAATCCCTTGGCATGTTTCTCGTCTCTTCCTCGGTTTGTCTCCCTTGTATGATTTTAACTTTTTGCTACCTCAGTTTGCTTTCCTTTAAAGACAAAAGAGCTGTCTGCATATTTTCATCGGGCCGGATCAATCTGGAACGCTCCGGATAAACAAGAATGATGTAAGGAAAGCCAAAATAGGACTCCTCAACTGAGTGTGCATGTCCAGCAACGTTACGCATTCAAATAAGCATCGGTGCAGGAAAGGAGAACTTAGCAATGACAACAGTGCGCTGATCTGCGATTTTAGACGTTACGGCTTTGAGCCGTGAGTCCAAAATCACAGACCAACACAAATATTTTAAAGCAAATCCATCCGGCATGTGTTCTTAACCGCTTCACTGACAGTGGATGCAGACTATGTTTAATTTAAAAAAAAAAAAAAAAAAAAAAAAAAAAAAAAAAAAAAAAAAAAACCGCATTGTAAATTCGGTCCCCAGCCGTCTGAGGAACATGGATACAAAGTGGCTTCAGCAAGAGATATAGATCCTCATGAGCCCTTGCAGTTGCGTGGGCTCATGAGGATCTATACCTCTTGCAGTTTGGTAGCGTTAACATTTAAAAAAAAATTCTCAGCAGTGAACAGGTTAAAGGTGAGAACATTTCAGCGTGAATGCACTCAGGAGGAATTGACACGACTTCCTAGTACTGGTCCCAACGAAGAAACACGCTTAAAAAGGATAATTTCAACACAGAAAGACACATTCAGTTGCCGCTCATTTGTCAAATTAAAGATAGCAGCGAAATGTTTTCTTGTCTGTATGTACATGCAATATTAAAAAAAAAAAAAAGGATTTGAAGGAGAAAACAATACATTTTTCTGTAATTGACCTTTTAAAGCCTGTTTCTTTCTTATTTGGGATTTTTTTTTGCATTTTATACGCTTGCCAGTCACATTTGTGGATCTAGTGATAACCGTTTGAAAGAAGGACGTAAAGTGAACACAAAGCCTGTAATTCAATATGGAGATGTTTCAACTGAGACAAATCTAAGACGTTGAACGGCAGGTTTGAACATTCTGAGAGAACATTACGTGGACTGTTGTCAAATATATATTTCAAAACAGGTTTAGACAAGGACTGGCCTTAACTCATTCTACCCCAGACACACAACAGGAAGATAAGGATCGACCATGATAGTTCAAGGGTGATGCCAGAATAGCTTGGCGCCTATGGGCGCCAAGCTATTCTGGCATCACCCTTGAACTATCATAGTCGATCTGTGTCCTGCACTGCAATGCAGTCTTCAGAGGACAACGGCAAAATTTAAGGATTTCGGTGTTGGGGTAGAATGAGTTAAACACAAGCCTACAAAAGACTGATTCAAAGTGTGCCACTCCTTAAAATTGTAACCTGTAACACTTTACTCAATTCTTTCGTAAACCTTCACCCCTTCCATGCCGCTGGACAAATATTTTTGGTTGTTGAAATCTTTCGGGTTCATACGACGAACAAAAGCCACATGCATGCATCCAAGGAACATGGCAACAAATTGGTCTCAGAAAGAGGCATAGGATCCTCATGAGCCCCCGCAGTCGCGGGGGCTCATGAGGATCTATGTCTCTTGCAGTCGGACCGCGTTCACTTTTTCTCGACGGTGAAATGGGTTAAGCTCAAATTTATTTATTTAGTGCTTAATTAGCAGATTTGGTATGCGCTAAAACTTTACATTTGCAGTCTGTAAACTATACTCAAGCTGAATACAACAAAATGAAATTAACCTTTTGGGTGTCGGTTGCGGTTTTTATCGCGATGATTCCGACAGGAATCATCGCGACAAAACCGCTACCGACAACCAAGAGGGTTAAGCGATTTTCATTCATTTTATGAAAAAGGGCATCGCGCAGTTACGTTTGGACAAATTAACCCATTTGCGGCTCGCCGCATCAGAATACAGGGCAAAAAGGTACGTTTCCGGATGCAGCTCGCCGCGTCTGAGTTAACCCTTTTAGTCCCGACGCACTACATCAGGGGATGGATCGACCATGATAATTTAAGGGTAGTGCCAGATTAGCTTGGCGCCTGATGGCGCCAAGCTAATCTGGCACTACCCTTGAATTATCATGGTCGATTTATTTCCTGCAACTGGTACATAGTTGTTTGGTGACACCTCCAAAATTTGTGAAATGTGGTCGTTGAGACTGTTGCTGATACAACTTTATGTCCATGTTCCTTAGAGGGATTTGCTGCTGAATTTACAATGGGTTTTAAAACAAAATTTGGGAAATCAGTGCGGCCTCGGGGTTAAACTTATGTTATAGCAGTCACGGTTCGTCATATAAATAATGTATACGACTACTTATAATTTTATATTATGTAAACACCACAATAACAATCAACCAACAACTGCAACAACAACAACAACAACAACAACAAACCACCACCACCACCAAGAACAATCATACTGTACCTTGAACTGCATCCAAAGCAGAACGACGAAAGACAGCAGATGATAATAACTTCCATCCATCTTGAAATACTGTTTTTTTCCCCCCTCTACCAAGTCTTTCACAGTTTTAACTTAGGTTAAACTGAAGACGCACCAATCACGTATGGCACGGTTATCAACGCTTTCCCCCAAAAAAAACAGCACCGAGAAAAGTTTCAATTTTTCACTGAACAACCCTTTTAGTCAAACTAGTGACATCATCAGTAAAAGTCCGTTGCGAATCTTCAGTTGCAAAATGCTGTCCAGCCACTCTCATTAACAATACGCTCCACTGGCCCTTCCTTTTTTCAGCATTTTCTCACTTCGTACCCTTTCAAGCTCCAGCTTGCACTCTCTGCGTCTCTTCGTCCCGTTTCTGCCTAGCTCTATTCTTATTCCACTCGCCCTTTCCTATGGTTCGTATCTCACGTACACGTTTTTCCTTTCAGTCCTTTCGTTCCGTTTCTATCCTGTTTCCACTTTCCTCTCACTGTTTCTTCTGGCTAATCCGGCGACCCGCGCGTGTGTGGCGGGGACTTTATAGTAATGCGCGTCACCGGGCTCGACAAACAGAAGCAAACGTGACGGCGTGTGCGCGCTTTCTTCGGTGGCAGACGACACAAGTGCTGCTGTCGTCTGCAACGCCCTGGGAGGTTTGCTTTTGGCGGGAACTGGCCAATGCAACCTGCCCCGCGAATAAAAGTGTCGTGAAAAGGCTGGGTTTGGTGAGAAATAGGGCCAGCTGCTTACCTAACTTAGAAAAACTGGAGGCATGGCTTTGCACTCTGAAGCAGGCCACAAACTACAATAATTTTTTTGGGTTTCGTTTTTGGTGCTCGAGTAACATGGAATATCTCTATCTCACATAGGAGATATTCTCCACCGTTGGTTACTGCAAGCTAAAGGAGAGGTACAGCACAAAAAGTGCTTGATCTGTAAAGAAATGTGTATAAATCATGTCATAAACAATTCAAGGCCCTGATAGGCTTAACTTATAATATAATGGGGTGCCCAATTATTTCCGTTTTTTGCGTCAACTTTTGGATGATTTTCCACAAATTTAATAAGGCGCACATACCATAAGAGTCGAATTTGTAATTTGTCTGCTTCCACTGTTTCTGTGTCCGTCCTGACAAAAGAATTGACACTTGGTCAAATTCTGTGACTCTAGCTAGATCAGAACGAGTGTGCATTACTGATAGATCATACACTCATACTGCTGAACTGCACTCTACTAAGCTGACGAATTATTTAAATCATTAAAACAAAGAAAGAAACAAACAAACAATAATCTTAAATGAAGTTGATAAGCTAACCCATTTTCCGCCACTAGACTTATATTTTGTTTCTGAAATCTCGGTTCATTCAACGTCCAAACGCAACAACCGTCCAAGGGACGTTGATATAAATTGGTCTCAGCAAGAGGTATAGATCCTCATGAGCCCCCACAACTGCGGGGGCTCATGAGCATCTACACCTCTTGCAGTCGGGTGATGTTCAGTTTTTCTCGGCAGTGAAAGTATTAAATAAATATTGACCTGTGGAAACGAGAAAGTACAAACTATGACCAGCCTTTAATTCTTTTTCTTTTTGTTGTGGTAAATGTCAAATCAATATATATATATATATATATATATATATATATATATATATATATATATATATATATATATATATATATCACCAAAAATATTTCGCAGACATTAATTGTACATATACTTCTCGTATACATGCACACGCTTTCGATAACAATGATATGCTGAGGCATGTCATCTGTAACCGCTGTTTTGTACATTCAGTATTGAAAAGCTTCCGTTTCTTGTTTTGCTTGAAGTGTTGTATCTGAGAGAATGCAGTGTGAATGTTAATAAAGTTTGGTTGTTGGGATCTTCTTCTTTGCATTTCGTTGGGTACTTCTCTGCATTTTACACGCTTGGCAGTCACCTTTATGGTCTGGATTTAAAAAAAAAAAATCAACCGAATCAAAACTGGTTACATTAAAAAAAAAAAAAAAAGTAGGTAGTGGTGACGAGTCTCCCCCGGAAAAGGTAGCCCAAAATTCTCTTCGTAGTTCAATAAAATTGTATAATAAGAAAAACATGATTAAAACCCACACACACATTTGAGAAGTGCTGCTTGCGGATATGCGGTTTTATGCCGCGTATATCCTCATATGTCACGTCTGGCATGAGTTAAAAAAGTATTTAGAACCTGGTCTGTGATTTGAAACTAAAGACAGACCTGTAAGGTCCAGAATTACAGAACCTGACGATTCAATTTCTTTTTAATTCAAAAGCACAAAAATGGACATTCACTTTTTTTCTCCCCCTCAAATAATATTTGAGGGGGAGAAAAAAAAGTGAATGTCCATTTACGGTTATCCAAGCCTGTTTGCCGGAACCAAAGTAAGTAAACTGTGTTTGCTTACCCCTCGCTAGATCTGTTAGCGACCTTCCTAATGCAACAATGAGTGTCCACTGTTAATTGTGTGGGTGTTATTTGTATGCGAGGTGCAACTGGTGAATCATTTACCTCGCCTGATGTGAACACTCCTTGCGGAGAGGAATGGCGGCAGATTGACCCCTTCTCTACCGAGAGAAAGACGTGGACACGATCAAACTGCACGAGACATAGATCTTCATGAGCCCCCGCAATTGCGGGGGTCATGAGGATCTATGCCTCTTGCTGTGACCAATCTGATTCCATGTTCCTTCGGGCTCTTGGGGGACCTAAGTTTCTTGTTGACGCCACTTTGAATTCACGTTCAGCCGTCCTGGGACTGTTGGAGCCCTTTTGTTTTGGCGTTGAATTAATGGAAACTGCACGGAGAAACACAACTGGTTGTCAAGGGGTTAAACCCTGCAGCTGTGACCACACGGTTTCGAAGCCTTGTGAACTGTGTCCCCTGACTAGAGCTCCGAACTTCGATAGGCATACGCACCGTCAACAGGCCTACACACCTCGTCTGTTCTCACGAACCAAAGAGGTGATACTAGCGCCGGCAGAAATGTACACGTACCAAGGGGAATTCAGTAATCAGCGCTGGACAGACAAACGGTAAGGTCCCCTGCCCCTTCCTATCAGGCCACGGAACACAGTGCCGTTTCCGTACTGTCCAGTCTCTAAGCCTTTGTCAGTCCCAGTCATCCCCTAATATTTCAATCCCCTAAAAAATACTACCGCCCACAAGCTGCACATTTGCCATGCACAAAATGCCAACAAAAACAGCACATTGACTGTCTCATTTCTTGGCTATGAACCTGATTCCTCACCAACCCCACACCCAAGCACAGTTGAAATCAGCGTGCCCCTCAGTGAAGTCACTACGTCAAGGGCAACTCAACATAGGCCCACAATTGTCCACTGGATAAGCTCAGGATGGTATGAATCAAAGCACCAAACATGTCTCCTCTCATCTAACCAGACATTTCCAGCAAATTCCAACATTCAGCCCTACTAAAAATGTTCAAATAAGGCAAAAAATATTTTAAAAAACACCGGTCCTTGCACTATATACTACCTCAACTGCCAAATTTGAATATGTAATATGACCATCAGAAAAACACGCAGATAAATAACAAGACTCTCATATATATACATCCCCAGTATTTTTCTATGGGCTGGCGATTGGTTACCTGATAGGATGGTGCACGTGTACATTTCGACTGGCGACGCTGGGTAGGAAGGGGCAGGGGGATCTAACCGTGTGTCTGTCCAGCGCTGTGTAATTCCGCTACGTGTACACCTCGTCTGTGTTTTGAAACAGGCAAATAGCTGGATCCGCAGAAATCCAGATTCACAGACCAGCTCACAAGGTGACAAGGATTCATTTTGAAAAAAACACATTTCATCCTAATACACTATCGCTTGAAACAAATTTGACTACGATAGTTCAAGAAATGTCCCAGAATAGCTTGCCGCCTGTGGCGCCAAGCTATTCTGGCACCACCACGGCTTGAACTAAAATTTGTCTCATAATCTGTAATGTAGCCTTCATAGGAAATAAGCAAATAATTTTTTAAAAAAATCAGGATGTAACGAGTTATAAACCAAACGCACAATTAACACAGGCCGATATCCATACCGTTCCATACCGAATCGGCTCGTAGGCGGTCATGTTCCAGCTCCGACGCATCCGGATTTCTTACATGCTTCATGACGGCGGAAAATGTAGGACTGCTGGACGGTCAGTGTAGCTAAGCAATTTCTGGCGCTATAAGTCACAGAGCGGTCCAGTCTTGTCAGTTGTCAGCAAGGCACCAGGCAAACTGCCTTTTCCTGGCTTTGCCAAACTGTGACGAAAATGCCCTTTTTCCCCTCACATTTTGGTGCCCTCCCAGTACTAAGAACACAACCAGACGCACGCAACTTTACTAGGTGTTAAGGCATTGACCATGAGAGTAGATCATAATGAAAATATGTCAGAGGCATCTTAGATTACCTATAAAATTGATTTTTTCGTAGAAAGGCGTTGTTCCAGCTCGTTCAAACTCGTAGCAAATTAGATGTTCCAGTTTTTAGGATTTGCGTTCAACCTCGTATTCAGGAACTTGTGTAGCCTTCAGTTTTGCTCGGCTACTCTATGCTCAGAACCATGCTCAGAACATTTAATCTAAAGTTTAGGAAGAAATATGGCCAATATTACCCGTTATGTTAGAAGCGTTAGTTAGTTAGTTATTTGGGTTTAACGCCGAGCAGGCGACCAAGGCCGTCTCACGGCGGGAAGGGTAAAAGTCTGGCCAGCCAGACTAAGAGAAAGGTCTTAACTCATTGTGTCCCAGATACCAAATCCCCACATTTTGGAGTTGCCCTCTGAGGACTGCATTACAATTCAGGAGACAGATCGACCATGATAGTTAAAGGGTGGTGCCAGAATAGCTTGGCGCCTATAGGCGCCAAGCTATTCTGGCACCACCCTTGAACTATCATGGTCGAGCCGTATCTGGCTGTGGTGTGTCGGGACTGAATGAGTTAAAACATGATGTAAATACAGTTTTAAAATATTCTGGAAAAAAAAGTCGCACAGGTCAATCGTACATGTCTACAGACTTGTGAAGTCCATAGGAACAGTCAGATTCAACAGAATACTCAAATCCTGTAAAACAATTTGTCTTATTTTAGAAAGCTGATGATTGTGTCCGGGGGAACGTCCCGAAACAAAACCTTCAAAGATTCTGCTGTATAGGCCTAGTGTTTCCGCCTATGTTAGAAAGGGGTTAGAGCAGGAGATATACGGCAAACCTAGCCAAAATCAAACGTACTAATCAAAATTTACATGATTCCCCTCTAAAACACCACCACCTCCACCAAATCCTTCAAGAACTTATTTCTCCACAATTATTGTGTGTGTGTGGGGGGGGGGGGGGGAGGGGAGTTGTGTGAAGGAGGGGGCAGGGAAGGGATACTCTGGCAACCCGTACAATTACTTTCCTGTCCCCTCCCCCGGTTCCTACGCCACTGTATTTATACGACATGCAATAAAAGGAAGGCTCACATCAGTTTCGTTCAAAAAAGTACTTTTATTCGCCTCCAATTTATCTTTGTGTAGACCATCTGTACGATTAACATGCTAATGATCAATTTCATTTATTTCAGAAACTAAATCCATGCAGGTATGTACATAGGTAAGCAATGTATTGATATGTACAATTCGTCTTGCAGGAAACATTAACAGTAAACGTACGTCTACGCCGAAAGACTCCCAACAACAAATGAGAGCGAAGTCACTTCGGATAACGGGTGTGCACCATAAGCATAGACAACACTCCCAACATCTCCAAGAGGCATAGATCCTCATGAGCCCTCCGGGCTCATGAGGATCTATGCCTCTTGGAGATGTTGGGTTTAGGCTTATGGTAGAAGCTTGTTTTGCGGCGTGACTTGGCTCTCGTTTGTTGCTGGGAGTCGTTTTTGTTTTTACAAACTAAACGTCACTAGTATCACAGATTTGGTGTCGAGACAGTGCAAGACAAAACTGAATGGGCGATTTTGGCGCGGCTGAGGATATGTGTTGGTCTATGATTCTAGATATCACGGCCCTTGGTCGTAAGGCCCAGAATCACAGACCAACACACGTATCAGTGTAGCCATGCGGCAAGGGAACTTGAAATGCAACGGAATATCCGCAAAATAAGGTCTTGGTAGCAAGGGTTTGCTACACGGTGTTTGGCAGCAGCGAGGTCACATGGTACGGTCTGCACTAACGTGACTGTGACGTAGGAATGAAAACAAGATGCTTTGTTTCATTGCGGCGGTATGCTGCCAGGGAAATGCTTACTTACTTACGCCTGTCACCCCTACCCGGGTATAGGCCGTCGACGAGAGACCTCCAGCAACTCCTGTCCTGTGCTTCTCCTTCGATTCTACTCCAGGTGGTTCCCAGTCTCTTGATGTCTGCTTGGAGATCTCGACGCCAGGAGTTTCTCGGCCTACCTCTTTTCCTCTTTCCCTGGGGGTTCCATGACAATGCCTGCCTAGTGATACTGGAAGCTGGCTTTCTCAGACTGTGACCGATCCATCCCCATCTTCTTCGCCCAATTTCATTCTCTGCTGTTATCTGCTCTGTTCTCTCCCAGAGTCTGACGTTGCTGATCTTCTCTGGCCAGTGGATTTTCAAAATTCTTCTAAGGCAACTGTTCATGAAGGTCTGTACTCTGTTGACTGTGGTTTTTGTCAATCTCCAAGTCTCTGCTCCATATAGGAGAACTGCTTTTACATTGGAGGCCAGGGAAATGCGTAGAGCTGATATTATGAAGTTACAGTGGAGCCTGTGTTTTTGCAAGCAAAAAGTTGGTCTCAAGAGACAGGTACTCTCTCGAAAAGAAGTCGTGAAGAGCAAACCGTGTTACCCGTCATTAACGACCCTCGTTTATATGGCTATATACACCTAAATGTTGGTCTTAAGGCCTTTGCCTTTTAAGTAACTTGTCTGTATTATGTCATGTACTCTGCCACTAAGTAATTGCGTTACTAGAAGAACACATTCGGCCCGGCGCACGTATTTCCCAAATTTTGGAGGCGTCATCTAACGACTATGCACCTGTTGCAGCAGATGGATCGACCTTGAATTATAATGGTCGACTCAGTAACGGCTTGTACTGTTGCAATGACACATTCAGCACTAAAAATAGCCAAGCACACGCACTGCAAGCGAACCATGGCAGGCCGGATCTCGCCGCCAAGAGTGTGCTACGGCAAGTTGTCTCGCGGCGGCCGACAGGTGACCTCTGATAAGGTTGGTCGCTGAGAACATTTTGTGTGTGCGCGCGTGTGTGTGTGTGTGTGTGTGTGTGTGTGTGTGTGCGTGTGCGTGTGTGTGTGTGTGTGTAGTGCATGTAAACGCTCCGACTCTAAAGCCCCACACCCGGGTCTGCCATAGGGGACTTGGGTGGGGTTAACTAATTTTTAGTTCCCAGTCACCTTGGTCAGCCCCGGCCACAGGGTGGGTTTCCCCCCTCTATTCTGGGGCATGTGTTTCTGTCTACCCTGTATTTTCCTTTTTTAAACCCTCCCTACTGTCTGCGCTTTCTGTAGCACTTGATATTGAATGTGTGATGCTAATGGTCTTAGGGTTGTTTTTTTTTTAAAGCGTATTAGACCGGCTGGCGACATACATTCAATATTCTGTTTATTTTTTATTTTCACAAGCAGTGCAGGCACGTCCTGAGGAAGTCTTGTTGCTGTCGGGACGTTAATAATAATAATAATAATACCGTTATTATATAGGCGCTTTTTCTCAATTTTTTGGGAAATCGACTCAAAGCGCCGCGCCTGAAACCCAACACACACACTCACGAAACAGACACGGATTTACGCCATTTAAGACAAACACAGTACAAGACAAACGAAGGGCCAGTCAGCTACTGAAGTTACAGAGATTTTTGATCGCTTGTATTTGAAATTTGTAAAGTGGCCTGAGACCGGTACCAAAGTGGGGGGGGGGGGGGGGGGTGGAAGAACCGGAGTACCCGGAGAAAGAACCCCCGACGGTCCGCCCGAATTAACGGTGACACTTACCAGAGGAGAAAAGTCCAACGCCGGAACCCGGTATCGAACCGCGCACCTTTGGCATTGGTGGCAGGCGCCTTAACCACTGCGCCACGGACCGCGTTAAGCAATGTACAACCATCTGACTATAAAGCGCGCCTAATAGATTATGAATTTTACATAAAAACTGAACTTTCAATGACCCCCAACCCTCCAATGAACTGTCCATGACCCAAATCCTCCCTTTACCGCCGCGTACGAACAAGTGGCACCGCGGCAGCTACACAATTTTAAATGATTTTTGTCCCCCAGCCCCCTCCCCCCCCCCCTTCGGAAACTAAACAACAGAACAAAGATTGTTGGCGTCATTTAGAGTTCCGTTTTCCCGCGTAAAATTCGTATCATGTTCATTGTGCTTTAACAAACTCGACTGGTCTATAGTAGTCTTCGTTTCTTCAGTGTGATGTCTGTGATTATGGACCTATCGGCTCACAACCGTGAAGTCCTTCAAATTAAAGACCGGCGGGCGGAATGCAGTTTATGGTTGCCTCCTTCCCACCCAACTGTTCCTTTTGAATTGTTTAATTTCTCCAACCACCATTTTCGTGTGTTAAAAAACGACAAACAATGCCTTCCACCACTTAACCCGTAAAGCCTGGACACAATATAACAGGATGTGGATCGACCATGATATTTCAAGGGTGGTGTCGGAATAGCTTTGCGCCTCTTAGTCGCCAAGCTACTCCGACAACACCCTTGAAATGTCATGGTCGAGCTGTCTCCAGAACTGATGTAGACTTCAAAGGGGTCACGGTCATGCGCAATCACCGCCGTTGCTTGCAGCTTATCAATTTCAGTTTTACCTTTGGAAAGCGCTTTACCAGCCGCACTGTCTACATATTGTCAGAGTAATGCGAGTTAACAGTGAGTACGTGTTTTCCGATTGTCGTTCACTAAAAAAAAAAAAAAAAGTTCTGAATATAATATTTGGCATTGAAGCGACGATCGTATGACATTGACTTTAGTGCGCCATTCTCGATACGTGGAAGACCTGCTCTATTTATAGTCTCGTGCGTTTCGACGGAAAATACTGTTGATAATTGGATGCTGTCGTCTTAAAAACAGCTCTAGAATGCGTGATTTCGAACTATACTAAGACGCTTTGCTGTCTGGCGTGTGTTCTTATCTTTTTGTCAAACAAAGCTGGTACTAGACAGTCTAAAATGAGGTCATAACACGTTATACAGCGGGCTACAAGAAGTCCGCCATTAGTCGCTACAAGAGTTTTTGTAGTGAGGTCACATGGTGCGGTTTGGTCGTGTGATGTAGGGATGAAAACTATTATATTTATTCCCCCCGTGTCGTCAATGTCCCTGCCAATTTATCGTCGCCCCCTCCCAGCCTGGGTTCTCGTTATGCAAAGCGTTGTCCTTCTCCAGCCAATCTCGCAAGGGCCGGAAGTACTCTAGCAAAGCAGACGCCGAGATCTGGCGGGTTCCGGTCAAGACTTTCATGGCGTCCTGCCACGGGAGGCTAGCCCCAAGCTCCAGCATGTGCCTGCAATGGAAAAATATAATTTGTGTACTGGTATGTGATTTTGGACCTTACGGTTCTAGAACCGTAAGGTCCAAAATCACACACCAGTACAGATGTAATACGTTGTCATCCACATGTACAGAGATTACAAGCCCGCTACCGCCGTAATTGGTCTAAGATATGCTTCTGCAACAGATGGTCACGAAACGCTTAGTACAGGTCTAGATATGGTTCATTCAGATACAGCTAGGGGAATCCAGTTCAGCACACGCCATCTTAATATCAAGTAATCTGGAAATGATTCCACTCCATTCTATCTGTATGAGCAACACATACAACAGACACGCCTGTCAGTTCGTACGTATTTTACTTTGCTAAAGCTGTCCGACTCACTTGAACTTGTCGCCAGCCTGTTTGGAACCGTAGAAGTCGCACTGATGGAGTGGGCCTGTGTGGCCGCTGGCTTCACACAAGGATTTGTAGAACTGGAACTGGGCGACGAAGCTCACGAAATAGCTGGAAACACGAAAATATCAGATTAATTTGACCGGTAAATAAATATGAGATTGAAATATACAAAAGGAGGAAAAACAAAAACAAAACTAACACACGAGGTAACAGAAAAAAACAACAAAAAACAAACAAACAAAAAACAACAAAAAAACAAAAACAAAACAGGTATTACATTGAACACACATTTCATTTTCAGTTATTACATTGAATACAAATTTTCAGTCAGATGCCAACTTAAACAGAGTAAATAGTGGTATGATACACACAAATTATTGAGACTGATACAGTATTGATATTTGGACGTAAAAGCGTGGAATCTCTCTCTCTCTCTCACTCACACACACACACACACACACACACACACACACACACACACACACACACACACACACACACACACACACACACACACACACACACACACACACACACACACACACACACACACACACACACACACACACACACACACCCACACACACACGCGCGCACATACACACGAGCACGCGCACACACACTTACGCACGCACACGTTCTGCTATATCCTCATAATTATTACATAATATTGAATGTTCAAGGTATCTTCGTGTACCCGCTGTGGCGCAGTTTCTTTTTTTTTTTTGTTTTGGTTTGTTTGTTTGTTTGTTTGTTTGTTTGGAGTATACGCTCACTTGTCTGTGACTCAACACTTAACGTACTCCCCACACAGAACCACTTGGGGAGTACACCACAAGTAGACTTCTAAGCATCTCATTGGACTGAATAGAAGAGTAACTAGAAGGGCACTCCCCGCCCAAGTAGCAAATCGCCTTCGGGCCCACAACGGCCGCAGAGGACCCGCGCACAGTCGTGTGCGGACCCACTGCGGCCTTGTGGGCCCGAGGACTTTTACTTACTGGACGAGTGGTCTATCTGGGCAGTACTCCCGCAAACAGTATTTAAAAAATAAATTGCATACCATATGTATGGCGAGTTGGACGGCACGTGAAACTTTGCACCCGGATCGAAGTCATCCTCTGAGCGAGGCACTGGTGCCTTTATTCCCTGTAGGTCCAGTCTGAAACATACATAAACATTGCGTGAAACCATCATCATCATAACTTGAAGATGTTCAGACGAAAGAGGTTACTACCAAAAGGCAAAATGTAAAAAGCAAAGATAATCCCAAGAAAGAAAGAAACACGCTTAGAAAGGACAAGTACAACACAACTGTGTTGTACTTGTCATTTCTAAGCGTGTTTCTTTTTTCTGGGACTGACTTCTACATATCATTTGAAAGGTGATATCATCGTTTTAAAAAAAAATAAGTCCGCATCGGTCTGTACGCCACAACGTCAGGAATAAGGAGGACGTGCTAACAAAAACTGATGTCGGTCTGAGGACCTTTTTCTCACTATGTGAGCCCGACATCATCTACAATATAATGCAGCATCGTGCGAAGGACAAATGTCTGAAATCTACATGAATATCATATGAGGTATTCACAACCAAAATACACCGAAAGCGTCCACAAGTTATCAACATCGTCCAAGAGATACACACACATACTACATAGTATAAATTACATGGCAAAACAGATAAACCAATATCGCACATAGCTTCGCTATGACTGACATGTAGCCCTACGCTTAAATCCAGTTCAACTCAATATTTCGCGTGTACAAACATGCCGCTTTAGCGTGCAGTTTTCGTCAGACATACTAATCAACAACAAACAAACAAACAAACGAACGGATGGACAAACGAACTCACGCAAACAAACGGATGAAACGAACAAATGAACAGACAAACAAACAAGTTTTACCTTAGCTGCCACCAGTCGCGATTGTAGTTGGAAGATGTCGTCTGCTGACTGAAGACCTGCCAGCGCCACCTGTCCACCAGCAGACCAAAGGGAAGGAACCCGACCTTAAACAGTGCTGCCTTCAGCAGGTCATTGATCGACTCTTCTGTAAACGGGGGAGAAAAAAAAATCAAATTCAGGGGTAGATACTAGATCACCACACTGAAATGCGCGCGCTGGTCTGTGATTTTGGACCGGACAGCCTGTAGGCGTATCTAAAAAAAAAATCATATAACAGAGTGCAAATGAAACGGGTGTGAGAAGGTTGAACCCCTCGCTGTCTGTAGCGGTTTGTTGTTGTTGTTGTTTTTCGCGCGATGATTCCTGCAGAAATCATCCTGACAAAAACCATTGCTGGCAACCAAATGGCTAACAAGATGCTTTGTGACAGCGAGTACTTGGATTAAAAACCAGACTCCAGTTGCATGAAACTTACCCAAGCCAGCAACTGCCAACCAACTGTCCCTCTGCACTGGGGAGAGATGTTTGCGTGAGGCTAAACCCCAGTAGCTAAACGTCTTCGGGCCCACGACGGCCGCAGTGGGCCAGCGCACAGCCGTACGCGGCCCTACTGCGGCCGTCGTGGGCTTGAGGACCATTGCTTAGTGGGAAAGTAGCTTAAAACAAAGTCGTGAGGACCATGACATGCAGGTACTGGCTGTTGAAAATGACGTGCAACTCCACTCTGATTCTATGTTTTCTGCTTTTCTCTTCTGTCCTGTCTGGCCTTGTCCTGTCTCAGTTTCTTCTCGTCTCTTGTCTTCTACTTCAAGACTATCAACTCACTGTACTTCTCTCCAGTTGCGCCAGAGTCCAGACCCAGTAGCTTCATATGAGTTGACGACATGACTGACAGTGATATGGTGTCCCCGATAGCCTCGTGGAAAGCACAGTTGGCGCCGTCCCTGTACACTGCGGGCTGGTGCTGATACGCCATGTAGTACTCCACGTGCCCCATTTCATGGTGGACGGTCTCCATGTAGTTTTCACTCACCTCCGTGCACATCTTGATTCTGAAGCAATAAGGCGAGTGACTCACGTGATACTAAACATTATCCCTCAAGCTACGTTTCCATAAGCACGAATCCGACATGAATACGATCCGAATCCAAAGCGGGTCCGAGACAGAACAGTTCTTGCAAGATTGTGTTTTATGATTGTGTTTTGATACAGTACGAATTTCGCACCCGACTGCGACACGAAGACGACACGAGTTTGTTTTTGTTTTTTGCTCTGGGGAGCGATTTTTTTTCCCCGGATGTCGGATGTTTGAACAAAAATGTATGGCGTAAATGTTGTCATCTGTCGCAAGTTTTTATGACATTCTGATCTTTGCGTCATATATCAATGGTTTCCACAAAGGCGGAATTCGGATGTCAGTTGCACGTATTATATAGAAACACGCGCTCCACGACTGATTTGTGAATGAAAATTGCAATGCTGTATCGGATTCGGATCGTATTTGTATCGGATTCGTGCTTATGGAAACGTAGCTTAAGAAAGAAGATTAGGCGCAAAGCTAATCTAGCACTACCCTTGTATTATCATGGCCGTAGATCCATCTACTGCTGTAGGGAGTTGGGGTTTTAACTGAAAGAACTGTGGGCTACATATCGCCTTCAATCCATCAAAAGTCAAGCTATAAGAAGTTCACTTACCGGAAGTCGTCAAGAGAGAACATGTCAAAAGCCGATGCGTGGCACTGCACCTTCCGGTCTGCCGGTCTCAAGATCATAGAGTAGCGCCAGAATTTTTCGGTCATGTTGTAGAGGCCCATGGAAGCATAGAAGGCCTCAGCTAACCTGAACAGTCCCACCTGGTCGTATTTTGTCTTCAGAGTCGCGTCCACGTGGCTTTCGTTTGCTGAGGCTTCAGGGAATGGCGTGACTAAGGGGTAGATCGCCATCCATTTTTGTGACCACATGTTACCTGCAATAGTGAAATATATATAAATGACGAGCAAATAAACACGACATTTTTGGAATCACGGGAAACACTGAAAAAGTGTTTCCGACGATTCCAGAATTTTTTTTTTTTTTTTTTTGCTCTTCAGTATTTGAAACCGTTCAACCGTGATAGATAGCAGCCGGAGGAAGTGAAACGACCATACTGCCGTTATTTGACAAAGCCAGTATGTCCATTTCTGAGAAAGGCGGGTTGTAATTGTTATGCAATGAAAATCTCGCTTTTCTCGAAAATAGACATACTTCTTTTTTTTAAATTTGCCAGTATGTCCATTTTTAAAAGAAAAACGATATTTTTATCGTTATACAATGAAAATCTCGCTTTATAAAACATGTACTGGCCTTTGGTAATAACAGCAGCTTAACAGCTGAAATGTAGCCGTAACAGCGTGTAAACTAATCGTTTAGTTGTGTGTTATCACACTGAAAAGTTAGCTTTTCAGGGTTTTCCCCCCTAGGAGTTGGGTTGACACTTTGGGGAAATGTATGACAATGTTGACGGGGTGATTGGTAAGTTGATGTGACTGGCTGGCTGACTGGTTGGCTGACTGGCTGGCTGGCTGATTATTATTGTTGTTACACAACGACCCTGTACGCAGCTCACACGTAGTGCTCGGGGTAACAGCGTTCGGCTGTTCATCACGCGTGTCAGGTAAGCTCTACAGTGACGGATGACCAATAATCGCCTGGCTTAGTTTCTTTAAGTAGATTGATGTGTGTCAGTTTTTACTTATAAGTCTAACCTTTTATCTTGGCTTAGAAGCGTAAAACTGACCACTGTCCGGTAAGGCTGTGACCGCAGCCGTGACACACATATATATTATTTGTCATACCTTAAGGGAGAGATCGCCGCTAGGTCAAAACCGGGACCTATCTTCTTGACAGTACCCTTAAATAAGGCTGGCCTGGAAAGGCAGGAGACAAAGCGAGAGAACAGCGAGAGACACAGCGAGAGAACAACAGAGAAGAAAGCGGGGGAACCGCAGAGACAAGGACTGACCACTAGACATCACGTTAGGACTCTATGGCGAATAGCGCTGTGGAGTTGCATTAGTTAACCCCGATGCGGGGACTTTGGTGTATATTTAGGAACAAGAATAGAAAGGCTCTATGGAAATTTGTTAGTTAGATAGCTAGAGAAATAAAAAGGAAGTCTCGAGGCCACTTTTGAGGTCGCACGAAAAAGAGATTGATTGATTGATTAATTGATTGATTGATTTAGTTATTGAACCTTTGCGAATTGCAGCTGAAGTAGTTTGATTGTATGTTTTGACGAGGTGATTAGTCAGTTAATATAATGGCGATTGATTGAATAACTGAATTTATATATATATATATATATATATATATATATTCCCCTTCGTGCATTCAAGGTCCATGTACTAACTGACGTACCTAGCACATGCGCGGGAATGGTGCCATCGTTCCCCATCACCGCCTCCCCGTATGTCTCCCGCAGGCGCCGTCTGACGTACGCGTGCAGCTGTAGATACAAGGGACGCAACTCGCGCCACAGAGCCTCCACCATGGGTTGCAGGTCCTGAGTGTCGTAGAACAGGTCGTGGCGCCACGCCTCGCCGTAATCTCGATAACCTGTTAAAATAATTATTATTAAGAACCAAAACCAAAACAACAACAACAAAAACCACCAAAAAACACAACAACAACAACAAAACAACACTTTATAAAAAGTTGAATAATGCTTCTTGATACTGTTCACAAAAAGTCATCAGTTTCATGGAAATAAACAAGCCGAGCACGCTCAATGCCTGGACGATGTTTCGTTTAAAAAGAGCGACTCCCAACAACGAACGAGAACGAAATCACGGCGGGTAACCAGCCATCCAGGCTCATGATGATCTATGCCTCTTGGCGATGTTTGGAGTGTTGTCCATGCTAGTGGGAAAAGCTATTTATCTACGGTGACTTCGCTCTCGTTTGCTGATGGGAGTCGTCAGTTCGGCGTAGACGTAACCTCTCTAGGATGAGACTATCACTGGCGAGACGATCAATGATCACGAAAGAGACAAAAGATAAGAGCACAGGGTCAGGAAACCTACACGTGTTAAGTCGCCTGAAAGTATTTAATGCTGGCAGGAGACTTAACACTTGTATCCTTCCTGATCCTGTGGTCTAATCTTCAGTACTGTCTAGACAAAGAGAAATTTGGTATTTGAAAGAAGAAAGAAGCCATGTAAGTGGACGTAACTCGGTAGGCTTCCTGGATCTAGGTCGGGACCAGGCAAAGCAAGACTAGACACCAAATCGTCCAGTATTACACGTTTCCCAGTTCAATCAGCTAGATTCCATATAAGAACAAAAGTTAAATGCTTCTGACATATATCAAGCCATTTCATGCATCTGTCGCAGAGTGCGTTTCTAACGTTGTTTCTTACTTTGCCCAAGAATTTCATCTGTTCGAGGAACATAGATTTAAAGTGGTTCCAGTAAGAGGTATAGATCATATTGAGCCCCACGACTGCGGGGGCTCATGTGGATCTATGCTCTTGCATTTGGGTATTGCTTCTTGTTGTGTTTTACTTCAATGCCAGAAAATGTCATCCGTCTAAGAAACATGGATCACAAAGTGGGTCCATCAAGAGGCATTGATCCACATGAGTCCCCGCGACTGCAGGGGCTCAAGAGGATCTATGCGTCCTGCATCTGGGTGTTGCTCGTTGCGTTCTGGCAAGCAGAGGGGTTTGCAGAAAGTTGTACTGACCATTCTGCACGGCTCCAAGGTTTAAGGCGTCGACAAACTGGCGGTACATGTCTCTCATGGGTCGCCCTGCCGCGTCCCTCCAGCCCTTCCACACCGCCTTCAGAGAACAAGAGTACATTTACATAAGTATATTATTTAAATAAGAAGGGTCACGGAAAATTTCAAGAGGCGTCCCTCTACATTTCTCTAATATCATGCGCTGTCTGTCTCCTAGACGGTGAAGGAGTCTTGTGGTCTTCAGGACTACTCACAATTCGGGATTTCGACCGTAGAACTCAATTAAATAGTGAGGGTTTGTTTGCGACGAACGACTACCAACAACGAACGAGAGCGAAGTCATGCCGGATCATAAGCTAATATAATACGCTTAGACAACACTCCGAACAACTCCAAGAGGCGCAGATCCTCATGAGCCCTCCGGGCCCTTGAGGATCTATGCCTCTTGGAGATGTTTGGAGTGTTGTTTTGCGTGTGGTGCGAGCTGGTTGACTTCGCTCTCGTTCGTTGCTGGGAGTCGTTCGCCGTAAACGTAACCTCACTAATATCTCAGTTAACGCATTCGAGACGTGCCGCCTCCGGATACGCGACTTAAAGCCGCGCATCCGGAGACAGCACGTCTCGAATGAGTTAACCGGCAACGGGAAACAAGAAAAACACCAGCAGCAAATTAACCCATATCATACTGAGGCTAAAAGCTTCAAATGTGTACACTGCCATGTGCAAGCTACATTATAGTACTTACAGAGATAAGGATATAGACCAATGGCTTTAGTTCAAGGGTGGTGCCAGAATAGCTTGGCGCCTAGAGGCGCCACGACTATTCTGGCACTACCCTTGAACTATTTGTCAAACTTATTTCACACACTGGTGTATTCCGAATGATAAGGGTTAAGAAGCAGCAGCACCACCACCATCACGATCACCAGCAAACATAAGAAAATCCCAACAACAAAAAAAGGGAAAACGCTTAGAAGTGGACACGACTTGTCTTTCTAACCGTGTTTTTTTCTTTATTGGGATTTATCTTTTTTTTTTCTTTTTAATTTTACAACGCTTGGCAGTCAATTTTTGGGTTTGAATTTAATAAAACATAACACATTGCAACAGACCTTCAGGACTTCCGGGTCACGTGACTGGGCCATGAGGTCCTCCAACTCTGGTTCAAGGGGCAGACAATCACTGTGTCCCGGCAGACCGCAGACTGTGGCTGTGTTGTAAAGCGTCTCCATGTCAGCATTCAGTCGGTTGAGTTTTCTGAAGTATAAAAATGAGAACAGATGAATCGATTCGTGGGACTAGATTATCACAAGCTGAAAGTATAGGAATATGAAAAATGTAAAGAAAGAAAAAAATCCCTCCCCCCCCCAAAAAAAAAAAGTAAAAAAAAAGAGAAAAAGGGGGGAAATACATATATACAAAATATACAAATCAAGGTCT
This sequence comes from Semisulcospira habei, assembly GCA_036245525.1. Taxonomy (NCBI): domain Eukaryota; kingdom Metazoa; phylum Mollusca; class Gastropoda; family Semisulcospiridae; genus Semisulcospira; species Semisulcospira habei. The sequence continues at coordinate 276,030,270 of BTPG01000001.1, forward strand.
ATCCTTTCATTTGTATAGTTTGTATAGTTTCGAGTCTATATGGTTGCTGCCCTTGTGTTGCCGGCGTGATCGTCTTAACAAAGTAATCCGGAAAGGGGGCGGGGTGATTGGTAGGGCACAGGATACTTTGGACACATTGTACAACAGACGGATTACGAACAAACTGGTTGACATTCTTGTTGACAAAACACATCCGCTTAGATATGAATTTGACAGCAGAAGTATCGAACGAAGTGGCAGACTTCGAGTACCCAAAAGTAGTACATCACGTTATGCCAACTCTTTTGTCCCTCAGGCTGTTACCCTTTTCAACAGTAATATCAGTAGATCTATCTATCTATCTATATCCCGTAGTCTTGCCGACCGTTGGGGCACCGCTGATGACTTGGCAACCAGCTCTCTCCATTCCTCTCTGTTCTCTGCCATTCTTAGCGTATCACCCAGCCTCAGTCCTGTCCAGTCTGAGATATTGTCCTCCCATCTTTTCCTCTGTTTTCCTCTCCTTCGTCTCTCCTTGCACAGTGCCTTGCAGGATTGTTTTGGCAAGTCCTGCTGGACGCGTGACATGCCCATACCACTTCAGTTTGCGTTTTTTCACAATGGCTAATAGGTCTTCATAGGGCCCGATGGCTTGCCTGATTCTGCTTCCCACTTCTTCGTTCGTGATGTGATCTCTGTATGAAATGCCAAACAGCCTTCGAAAACATCTCATTTCAGTGGCTTGTATCCTCCTTTCAAGGTCAGCTGTGAGGGTCCATGACTCGCAGGCATACAAGAACACTGAGATGACAAAGGAGCGCATCAGTCTGATCTTGCAGCAGAGCGTGATGTTTCTGTCCTTCCATATGGTCTTCAATCTTGTCAGTGCTGTTGTTGTCTGCGCAATCCTGGACAGTATTTCTGGTCTTGATCCCTCATCTGTCACAATGGCTCCTAAGTATTTGAATTTATTAACTGTTTCTAGTTTTTGGCTTCCAATCATGACGTCAGTGCCAAAGCCACTGGTGTTATTTGTCATCAGTTTGGTCTTCTCTGCACTGATTTCCATCCCATAAGCAATGGCTGTGCTGTCCAGCTTTTCCACCAGCTGAGCTAGCTCCTTCTCTGTTCCTGCAAGGCCATCAATGTCGTCCGCAAAGCGCAAGTTCGTGATTGTTCTGCCTCCAATACTGACAGTTCCTTCATGATCTTTCAGAGCGTCTGTCATGATTCTTTCCAGGAAGATATTGAAAAGAGTAGGTGAGAGCAAGCAGCCTTGTCTGACTCCGACTGTAGTCCTAAACCAGTTTCCTATTTTGCCGTTGAAGCAGACTGCGCTAGTGGCCTTGTTGTAAAGGTTTGCTATGACTTTGATCAGGTTGGCATTGATGTTGTATAGCTTCATGGTGAACCAAAGGGCTGCATGCCACACCCTGTCAAACGCTTTCTTAAAATCCACAAAGCCATGATAGAGGTCTGCTGGTGCTGGAGGTACCTCTCATATAGAACTCTCAGGTTGAAGATCTGCTCAGTTGTGCTGCGCTCTGATCTGAAGCCTGCCTGTTCTCAGCTATGATTTCCTCTGCCTGTGGCTTCAGCCTGTTCAGTAGGATATTTAACATGACTTTGCTTGGGTGGCATATAAGACTGATCGTGCGATAATTCTGGCATTGATGTAAGTTGCCTTTTTGGGGAAGAGTTATTATAAGTAATTGGGTCCATGGTGTGGGCCAATCCCCTGAATGCCAGATCTTATTGCAGATTGTTAGTAAGGCGCTTATCATGTCTTCTCCCCCTTCTTGGACTAGTTCTGCAGGGATGTTGTCTGCTCTTGCTGCCTTTCCTTTTTTTCAGCGACTTCACTGCAGCCTCTACTTCTTCTCGGAGGATGGGATAGTTGCCATTGTTGGTCACGGGTAGGTTGACAAGTATGCCTGGGTCCCCTGTAGCTCGGTGGTTGTACAAATCTGAGCAGTACTCTGTCCATCTCTTCAGTATGTCTTGGTCTTACGTAAGACAGTTCCCTTCACTATCTTAAATGATCGAGGAGCATCCTTGTTTTACACTGGTCTTTTTTTTTTTTGCTATTATTTTTGTTCAGATTTTCTTCTACGTGTTTACACTGATCTTCAATCCACTTATTCTTTGCCTTTTTCATGCTTTTCTCGATATCCTGGTTAATTTCCCTGTATTGTTTAGCTCCTTCTACCTCTGATTTTATTTCTTTAATTCTCGACGCTTGTCACATAAAACAAAGATGTCAGCTGTAACCCAAGGTTTCTTTGCGTGTCGGTGTTTGCCAAGGATCTCACTGGCTGTTTGGGTTACAGCAGTGTTAAATGTGTCGATCAGTGTGTCCACATCCGTGTCTTCTGCACCTAGAAGTAGCAGTGGCGCGAATTTTCCTCCTGTCTTTGTCTGGAAGGCTTTTGCTACCTCTGGGTCTTTCAGTTTCCCGAGGTCAAACTTGATTCTGGTGGGACCCTGCTTGTTGACCTTCTTTAGGCGGAGTCGGAAGGTCATCATCACTAAGTCATGGTGCGGGCAGTGGGCAGATGGTCACATCTGCGCGGGAATTAGACGACCCCGTCCTCCACGAGTCCCCTGCTGCCTTGCAGGTTAGGTTTTGGATAACCAAAGGCTAAGGTGCTGACACGGTACCCGATTGGGTGTATGAACTTCCTTGATGAAGTCACCACTCAGGGCGAAAGAGTCCCATGAGGGTCTCATCGGCCACGTGTCCAGGACCATGGCGAGCCACAAGTTATGTGGAGTTTCGGTTGTGGTTAACAGCCTGGAGAGGGATGGGCTCCGCCAGGTTCTTTTGCCCAAGACACACTACATGCAATGACAACCTTATCTCAATCTATACCGGATCGGTCGTCGCCCGGAACAAGGACCGCGCCTTCTGTCTTGCACCAGGGCAGAGGTGTTAAGTGTGTTACTGGTGCACCACCAAAACTCCGTGCCAGAAACAACATCAGCATTTGCACCTGGAACGTCAGAACATTAAGAACGCCTGGATAGGTAGAGGAACTGACACACGAAATGAACAGATACCACTGGACCATCCTAGGACTGTGCGAAGTACGATGGAAGAACCTTGCGGAAACATCAACCCAGCAAAACCACAAACTGTATTACAGTGGCAGAGAAGACAAACACGAACAGGGTGTCGGATTTCTCATCCACAAAGACATTGTGAGCACTGTCATGAGTTGTCGGCCAGTCTCCAGTAGGCTTATCACCATACGCTTGAGGGCAACCCCATTCAATATCACCATTGTACAAGTTTACGCGCCAACAACAGACTATGGCGATGAGGAAATAGAAGACTTCTATGATCAACTGCAAGTAATCCTGGACCAGACCCCCAAGAAAGACATTCTTGTGGTGCAGGGAGACTGGAATGCCAAAATAGGAGAGGATGCTGCTAGGAACTGGAAAGGCACATGCGGACGCTACTGCAATGCAGAGACCAACGACAGAGGCTTAAGGCTCCTGGAATTTGCCAAATGCCGGATCTAAAGCTGATGAACACGTTTGGCCCACACAAAGCATCCAGAAGGTGGACATGGCACAGCCCGAACGGAGAGCATCATAACCAAATTGACTACATCATGGTGAAGAGACGCTTCCAAACCAGTGTGAACATTGCCAAGACAAGAATATCAGTAGATAGTGTCTGTCAACATTCTTTAGTTCTTTAGTACTAACCCTTTCCGTAGTTTACTGCAACATTGCTGACACCAGAAGCACAGGGGGAATCCACCGTAAGTGTTTCTGATGCCAAATACACAGGTAAACAATACGTCTGTTACAGTTCATCTCTTTAATTGAGAGTTATGGGTTATTTAATTATTTCAATGAGTGAATGATGATGCCATGTGTTCTATGAGCAGACAGTGAATTTCCCAATGAGGGATTAATAAAGTAGTATTGTATTGTATTGTATTGTATTTATTGTATTGTATTGTATTGTATTGTATTGTATTGATGAAGGTCTTTTGACCGAAAGCTCGAAAATAAATGAAAAATGATATAAGAGCAAAATAATAAGGCGAGGTCTGGTGTCAATCCAGACCAAAAAGGTGACTGCCAAGCGTGTAATATGCAAAGAAGTACCCAACGGAGAAAGAAACACGCTTAGAAAAGACGGGTACAACACAATTTATTAATATTTCGGGTAAATACCCTTTGTCAAAATAGACAAACAAACAAACATAGAGATTAGCCGCTACTTATCTTCAATGGCAGAAGGAATGTGGCAACTAATGAGGTCTGGTGTCGTCCAACATCATTTTTCATTTATTTCCTTTCATAAGGCTGGCAAGCTTTCGGTCATAAGACCTTCATCAGGCCTGAACGGCCAACAATTGGCACCGGTTCTGTCTCAGTGAATGGTTGACGGTTCCTAAACTGTTCAGGGAATACATGTACGTAAAAACCTGTGACCCCACAGTCATTACACAAAATGACACCAAACAATCCATGAATGTCATGCATTTCCTAAAAATGGCGGCCCATTTATACACGGATTTCCTAAACAGCTCCTGTAATGCGAGAACTGTTATTTTCACATTTTATCCACACCTGCCGACCAATTATGACCTTTGACCTTTCAGAGGGGCCAGTCAAAGTATTAGGCACAGGAAGATCTTATCACCAGGTATCTCTGTACTAAGTTTGACTTTGAAATTGAAAATAGTGTGACTTTTTTTCAAAATATGGTTGGTTCGTTGGTTAGCAGGGGAGGATCAGTCAAAGAATTTTTCCCGGAGGGGGGTGGGGAGGTGGGTAGGTGGTTTAGTATAGTTTTTAACATCCACGGTACTTAAGTGATAATAGACGGCCCTAATGGATGGGTTATGGGGCACAACATAAGTCTATTACTAAAAGTATGCAACACGTGTGTGATACAGCGCTGATGCGTGAACGGTCACGCGTGCACAAAACTGACGTGTACAAAGTGTGGTCAACAAAAAGGAACGGGCACACGCGATATTGAAATTTGACCTACTTTCAGCTCAAGCGCAATGACGTCATTTCATAGTAACGACTGACACTCTGGCGTCATGTATTTGCGCTGTTACTTCATCATATAGAACATTTGTCAGGCAACCAAAATATTGACGTCACATTACAAATTAAATTACGTCAAGATCTTTGCCAAGACACAATGGTGGCTGCGTTGTGACTAGACGTTTTCTGAAAACCAACTCACATCGGATTTATGCAAAGAAAAAGGTGAGTATGAAATAGATTCTTACATCGGTGTTAGTAGGTGATACCGAAAATCTCACTCTCGTGGTGTTAAAACGTTTCGCTCGTAGGATAAGGTTTCAAAACCACTCGAGTGAGATTCTCAGTATCGCCGCAACACCGATGTAAGAATCTATACACACCAACACGGACACCGCGTCAGGCGCCTGGGAGACACCCAGGAGCCGCTTTTAGCCTTATCCCATTCAGCCCTGACACACTACAGCAGGAGATGGGTCGACCATGATAATTCAAGGGTAGTGCCAGATTAGCTTGGCGCCTGTCGGCGCCAAGCTAATCTGGCACTACCCTTAAATTATCATAGTCGATCCATCTCCTGCAACAGATGCATAGTCGTTAGATGACGCCTACAAAATTTGGGAAATACGTGCGTCGGGCCGCTGAATGAGCTATGTGTAACAGCTGTCACCGGCTCTGATTTGCATCTATATCTGAGGCCACATGTAATAAATTCTGACAGACCGAAAAAACACATCCCTGTGTGACAGAACATACATCATACCTTCAACAAAGCGGAAAAATTCACAACAAAACAATGTAGCAATGAAAGCCAGGCTGTATCGCGTTGTTATACAGTGCCACGTGTTCACAAAATTGTAAGTACAAACTTGCTGTAGCAAACGGTCCAAGGCAAGCCGCCAACCGTAGTTGGCCGGCGTATATCTACCGCTGACGTAGGCCCGAGTACCTTTTCTAACTGAGCAAAAGCTCGTATTGAGAGGGCTGTCTGGGTAGAATCCCCTCCCCCCACAAACAAACAAACAAACACAACCAAAAAACAAACAAACAAACCAACCAACTAACCAAATTAACCAACCAAACAAACAAACAAACAAACAAACAAACAAACAAACAAACAAACAAACAAACAAACAAACAAACAAACAAACAAACAAACAAACAAACAAACAAACAGTCTAGAAGCACTCTGCTCAATAATAGCGAAGAACAGTCCATTTTGTGAAAAGCGAAATTTTCATTGTAATACTCGTACTAGAGAAGTGTCCCGGACAAGTAAACAACACGACTAATGCGGTAGAGAGTACTCTCAGTTGTGCGAGAGTGTGCAGGTCTATGACTTTGAACCTTATGGCTAAAAGCACATTCGTTGCGTTACAATCTTTTCACACTGGTTATCTCCATCGATTCGCCGCTGCGCCGCTTTTCAGCGCAGCGAATCGAGGGAGACAACCAATGTGCAATCGTGCACACTTGTAATAAGGCTATGCAAATCTCGCCTTTGAAAAACAACATACGATGAACCATAACCCACAAAGTCTCTTCTATATGAGGTCCATAACCCACGAAGTCCCTTTCATATGCAATCCGCCGTGAGATGGCCTTAGTCACCTGCTTGGCGTTAAACCCAAATAACTAACTAACTAACCTTTTATATTCAAGCTGTCTTCACTTTCAAGGGTCTCTGTTTCTTATACCTGATTCTGATGTTGAAATAGATCTCCTATTGAAAAACCCGCCGTGCGATGGCCTTAGTCGCCTGCTCGGCGTTAAACACCAATAATCAATCCTATTGAAAAAGCCTCGTAAATGTGCCAATGCGTATCAGTGAGCTCTATAAGGGGCACAGTGCATAAGCTTGCCACATTCCTTCTGCGATTGAAAAGAAGATAAGTAGCTACTGATTTCTCTATTTGTTCGTTTGTCCATTTTGACAAAGGGTATTTTCCCAAAATATTAATAGTTTTGTAACTGTCTTTTCAAAGCGTGTTTCTTTTTCCGTTGGGTACTTCTTTGCATTTTACACGCTTGGCAGTCACCATTTTAGTCTGGATTTCCTTCTATTTATAGAAGGGACTTTTTAGGACGGGTCGCGGTGGGACGAATTTAATAGCATGTCCATGATGTCAAAGGCGGGCAGGCCTAAACCTCTCACAAGATTGAAGTACAAGATAAAAATTACGTCATGTCTAGTTACGCTAACCTCGCTGCTGAACGTACATTTGGCGCGAAGCGCCGTATGTGCGTATGTGTGTGTGTGTGTGTGTGTGTGTGTGTGTGTGTGTGTGTGTGTGTGTGTGTGTGTGTGTGTGTGTGTGTCTGCGTATGTAAGTAAACAAGAGAATCTCCGATATTTCTGTACACACAAGCTTGAAACTTGGCGGAATACTTTCTTAAAGGGGTGGCAAAGGGAGCCTCCGAGCATATTTTAATTGAATGTCTCATTTAAGACATAAACAACCGTTTATAGGAAGTCGGTTGACCCAGATTAGAGTCCTTAATTTGTGTCATATTTACTTGAAATTTTGGATATAGCTAGTTTGGATAAAGAAATTGGATGAGTTTTTAGCCAACTCATTGTATCCTTTTAACTTCTTTAGTAAAAATTAATTCTTTTCAGAAAAGAATTAAAACAGTAAAAAAAACTTGACTTCTACAGAAAGTCAGACAGTGGCGGTGACGTAAAAGAGGCAGACATTGACATAATACTCTAAATATGACGTAATTCTCTCTAGCGCGCGCCGCTCTCTCTCTCTCTCTCTCTCTCTCTCTCTCTCTCTCTCTCTCTCTCTCTCTCTCTCTCTCTCTCTCTCTCTCTCTCAGACATGCGCGCATCTAAATGAGGCATAGATCCTAATGCGCCCGGAGAGCGCATGAGGATCTATTTCTCTTTGAAATGTTTGGAGCGCGCGCGCGCACTCGCGCACACACACACACACATCGTCGCGCTTCAGAAGAGCACTCAGATGACCCGATATAGCTAGTTTGGAGAAAGACATTGGATGAGTTCGTTAGCCAGCTTTGTACCCTTTCAACTTCTTTAGTAAAAATTAATTCTTTTCAGAAAAAAATTAAAACAGTAAAAAACCTTGACATCTGGAGAAAGTCAGACAGTGGCGGTGACGTAAAAGAAGCAACTCCGTAACCACGCAGACATACTCTATATATGACGCAATCTCTCTCTCTCTCTCTCTCTCTCTCTCTCTCTCTCTCTCTCTCTCTCCTCTCTCACAGATATGCACCCATCTAAATGAGGCATAGATCCTAATGCACCCGGAGAGCGCATGAGGATCTATGGCTCTTTGAGATGTCTGGAGCGCGCGCGCGCATGCACGCACTAACACGCACGCGCACACACACACACACACACACACACACACATACACACACACACACACACACACACACACACACACACACACACACACACACACACATCGTCGCGATACACACTCCCGATAAGGATTTGTCAGTAATTGACACGCGCCTACAAAACACATTACAGGACATTAACAGCTGGTGCAGTAACAATTCCATGATATTAAACCCTGCAAAGACTGTAAGTACCCGCCAAAAGCACCAGCTCGGCTCTCTCTCACTCAGCTTGTCCCTTCAAGGCAAATTATCAGCTAGGTAACGGAACATCGTCTTCTCGGCGTTACTGTAGATAACCAGTTTAAATGGCAATGCCATCTTAGTAATATATGTAAGACAATATCAAAGAAACTGTTTATTTTATCCAAGTTAAACACGAAAACTGTTCTTCAACGCCCACATCAGGTCACATATAGATTATGCTTCTACGGTGTGGGATGACGCAAGCGAGGTCCAGTTAGAGAGGCTGAACTCACTTCATCATAGAGCCGCGCTTATCCTTTCAGACCCTAACTCAATAACGGGTAATAAACTGAAAACCTTAGAAATTTTCCCCTTGAAAAACCATTTATTATACAATAAGGGAATAACGATGTTCAAAGTATTGAATATCAGACTCCCCGAGTATATTAAAAAAAAAATGTTTCCCTCCCGGCATCAACATACTCCAGATCATTACTGTGCCACGACCTAGAATCGATCTCTATAAGACAAGTTTAGCGTTCTCGGGTGCTAGCATGTGGAACACATTGCCCAAAAATGTTACTATATCAACAACGCTTTCGTCTTTTAAAACCGGTCAGTCTTCAAGTACCTCACCTCATCATCGAAAGATTTTCACAGCAACCTGCACTTGCAGTGTACGATTTTCCCCCTTCTAACTCTTCAATTCAGTTATATCTTTAGTTAATACAAGATACTAATGCTGCACGTATTGTGTGTGTGTGTGTGTGTGTGTGTGTGTGTGTGTGTGTGTGTGTGTGTGTGTGTGTGTGTGTGTGTGGTGTGGTGTGGTGTGGTGTGTGTGTGTGTGTGTGTGTGTGTGTATGTGTGCGTGCGTGCGTGCGTGCGCGCGCGCGCGCGTTTGTGTTTGTGCTTGTGTCTATGAATGTATGTATGGATATATACACCTTTACAAATGTGTGTATGTGTGAGATTTTCTATGTTCCACTTCTTCAATGATTTCTTTTTTTAAACTTTATATTTCAATTTTTTGTTCTTTTTATATTTTGTTTTTCCCAATTTAAAGATAGTATTTTGTGATTTGTGCATTATTTGTAAAGTAGATTAGCAACGGCAAGTTCGAAAAATGGTTTCACCAAAACTTTCACCGTTGTAAAATAAAGAATCATTGTCTCTCTCTCTCTCTCTCTCTCTCTCTCTCTCTCTCTCTCTCTCTCTCTCTCTCTCTCTCTCTCTCTCTCTCTCTCAGATATGCGTGCATCTCCAAGAGGCATAGATCCTCATGTGCCCGGAGGGCGCATGAACATCTATGCCTCTTGAGGATGTTTGGAGCGCGCGCATGCACGCACGCACGCACGCACACGCATACACACACATCGACGCGCTTTCAGAAGAGCATGCAGATGTACTTAGTATAGCATGTAAAGTCAACCTGATTTCACGCAAATTATAGCAAGACTGAAATTGTACCGTGAAATTCTAGTTTTGTCACCATTTTCTTAAGTCTTGAATCGAAAGCGAAACTCATATCAGGTTAAATCTAAAATTACGTAACAACAAAAAAATACGTCATGACAAATGACGTTTGACAAATCAATGATGCGTATGCACTGCGCGCGCCCCTTATAGAGTTCACTATGACGCATTGGCACATCTGCGAGGCTTTTTCAAAATGCGATATTTTAACATTAGAATCAAGTCAAAGACAAAAGGTAGAGACCTATGACAACGAAGAAAGCTCTCATATAGAAGTTACTTTGGCCGGTGGGTTATGGTTCATCCAATCTTGTCATAATTTGTATGAAGTGAGGTTGACTCTACCTAGATACATGACATTCTACTGTACATGCGCACGCTCTTCTGACAGCGCGTCGATGTGTATGTGTGTGTGTGTGTGTGTGTGGGCGTGCGCGCATGAATGTGAGAGAGAGAGAATCAATGAATCAATGAATCTTTATTTTACAACGGTAAAGATATTAACAATGCCAGAGGCAATGTCATTTTTCAAATCTTCAGAGAGAGAGAGAGAGAGAGAGAGAGAGAGAGAGAGAGAGAGAGAGAGAGAGAGAGAGAGAGAGAGAGAGAGAGAGAGAGAGAGAGAGAGAGAGAGAGAGAGAGAGAGAGAGAGAGGTCATATCTAGAGCATTGTGTCGTTGTCTGCGTGGTGACAAAATTTCTGCTTTTACGTCACCGTCAATGATTTTCTGCAGAAGTCCAGTTTTTTACTCTTTTTTATGCATAGCATTAATAGCCGAAAAAGTTCAAAAGATACAAAGCTGGCTAACAAACTCACCCAATATCTTTCTTCAATCTGGCTATATCCAAAATGTCAAGTGAATATGACAAAAATTACGGACTCTAATGTGGTTCAACCGACTGTCTATAGACGGTCTATTAACCCTCCAATGAGACTCCTAATTTTAATATGCTCAGAGGTTCTCCTATAGTCCATAAGCTAGCCAGGTCTACCGCTCACACCCCCCCACCCCACCCCCCCCCCACCCCCACCCCCCAGTACTCAATAAGTTGGGTTTCAAAATGTACCTTAGTATGTCCTGAGATGTTTAAGCCATGTTCCCCGAAAATCCTTAGGAACTCACCAGAGATATAACCGATGGCGCAAGGGTACCCCCATTCACACTCTTCGCACATGCTAAAATGAGGTTGAGAAACAGTTTTCTCTAAATAAATCAGAATTCATTCCAGAAGCCCAAATCAGGCAATATTATGTTAAGGCACACTTTCTGCATCCTCTGAAAAAAATAAACGGCCATGAATGAAAAAGTAAACGGCAATTTCCGCAAAATCGCAATAAAAGACAAAAAATAATGTGTCAGATGCCTTCAGACATTTTCTATAGCACTGACAGTCCATTTTAAGGTTTACATCATTAACACAGGATGTCACAATTATTATAAACTTAACTAGGTGATGCTGTGATCACTGTGAGAGACACAGTGGTTGATTTTGTATCCCTACCCCTAAGTTTTAAAAATACACAAAATTAATTAAAAAAATTACTAAAGTTATTCCATTTCATTTTGATCTCTCTTTACCTATTAATTTTCAATAATGTGAGCATATAGTGCAAGAAAATAATGAAAGTCGGCATCCTTTGCCGAATTGGGAAACGTATGTTGTTTCCGATGCCCTCAGAAATTTTGTATACAACTGATAGGTCTTTGTTAGGTTTTCTTGGTTAGGATAAAGTACCACAGTTACTCCCAACCTGATTTTATGATGCTGTGATGCATTTAGAGGCCACAGTGACTGAATTTGCTGCCCTACCCCCATTTTACCAGTACTCAAAGGAACGCAAAATGATCATAAAAATTGCTTATGTCATACTCATCTGTTTAAATATTTTTTTTGTTGCCAGTTTTTTTTTTTAAAAGTATGCATATTGAGCATAAAAGTTTGTGATCATTTCATTAATTTCAATGTGACCCATCAATTTAATTGTAACTATTTTTAACTGGCTGGTCTTTTAGGAGATATTTTACCTAGCGTAAGGCGGGTGTAGTAAGGTCTCCCCTTTTCCTTTCATTTATTTTCGTCTAGAAATGTGTAAATATGAATATGCGTAATAAAGTGTCATGGTTCCTAACAACCAAAACAATGTTATCAAAATACTTAGTTTCCACATGTCCACCACGAGATCACCACTTTCACCTACTTCTGCAACGTTCAATTCCTTGAAGGCCGTCTTTAAACCTTATATTGTTCTGGCTGCCAATAAGTAAGCTGTGAAGAGCTCGGCAGCATGTTTTCAGAGTTTGGTGTACAGGGGCCTCTCTTCTGGTCAGAACTGCCAGCGAAACGCTTCTCTGTATGGACATGTTTGGAGAATGTGCTAAGGAGACTGATTTTGTACGCCAAATTTGCATAGGGCTATTTCTGCATGACCCAGTCTCAAGAAGTGAGTCCAGCAGGGTCCGAAGGGTCTTTGAACATTTGTGAAAGTTGTTAAAAAATGACAAGGCTTTTTCAGGGCCCTGGAAAGTCTGCAACTTTCAGTCTTTTTCCTTAAAGTCTGTGAAAGTTTGTAAAAAATGACAAAGTGCTGGCAAACTTTTCTCTACCTCTTTTTTTCTCTCCCCCAGTTTGTGACTATTCCATTGCGAACGATCATGATGACGCTTGTTGCAAGTGATCTATATTTAGCTCTGATCATAAAGTGACTGCATGGCCGTTCTGCCGCACATCAGTTCTGATGGGTGGTTTATGCTTTTACCAAGCTCCGCCATTCGCTAAGCGTTCTTTTATTTTGGTATCTCTTCATGCATTAGGCACGAAAGCTTCAAATGAGCTGCTGATACAGAGTGATCTAATTAATATAAAGTGTGTAAACCTTCAGGCTTCAGTTTGGGTTGTGAAACGTTATGAAAAGTTTGTGAACTTCGTCCATGCTTTCTGTACGGACCCTGTCCAGAGTAATCAGTGCGTAGATCAAAGATGGTGGCCTGACTCTCCCTGTTCAGCTTGTTGATGTCGTCTGTCCACGGGCTGCAGCCGCCATTCTGCTGTTGCCAATCACTTTGTTGCTGTAGTGTCTTGGTTTCTTTACAGGAGGTTGTGATCTTGAGGTAGTCTGGCGCCTGCTTTGGCCAGGCTGTCAGCCTCTCCATTCCCAGCTACTCCAGAATGCACTGGAATCCACTGCAGCACTATTTTGTGGACAGGGCATCCAGTCTATCTTAAAGCTTCCTGGTGAGATCAGTGGATCAAGCTGCTGCCTTTCCCTAGCTAGTGCTCTGCCGCTGTGTTGTGCACCTGCAGATCTGTACGATAGTTGGAGCTGCTGCCGCCAGCTGGTAAGGAGAGGGAGGTAGTAGTGTGGTCTGCACAACAGATGTACACGCCACTTCCTTCATTCCGCACGGCGTCTTGTGCAGTACCACAGGCCACGGTACACAGTCGCGTTTCCGTACTGTCCAGTCTCTTAGCCATAGTCAGTCCCAGGCATCCCCTAATATTTCAATCACCTAAAAAAACACTACCGCCCACCAGCTGCACATTTGCCATGCATAAAATAACAATAAAAACAGCACATTGACAGTCTCATTTCTTGGCTATGAACCTGATTCCTTACCAACCCCACACCCAAGCACAGCTGAAATCAGCGTGCCCCTCAATCACTACGTCAACGGGAACTCAACATAGGTCCACAATTCTCAACTGAAAAAGCTCAGGATGGTATGAATCAAAGCACCAAACATGTCTCCTCTCACCTAACTAGAAATTTCCAGCAAATTTCAACATTTAGCCCTACTACAAATTTTCAAACAAGGCAAAAATTATTTTTAAAAACACCGGTCCTCTTACTGCCTCAACTGCCTGAATTTAAATGTATAACGTGACCGCTGCTGTGAGGGTAGCGCTTGTGCATAATCTCCTGCGAGTTGGCTTTGTGCAGTGCCACGACCTTTGGCAAAGAGACCTGGAACATTGTTTATGTTGTCTAGAAGGCTCTTTCGAGATGTCCAGTTATCTGAAGGGAGCTCTTCACACATCTTTGGACATCAGTTTTAGCCCTTTGCAGGACCTTCAGTTGGCGGTTCAGACTTGGGCGTTTCTGACGGTTCTTGGTCTGCACCTGTAGTCTCCCATGCTGTCGGTGTTTAGTAAGTCTCTTCATCGCGTGTGCTGTTCTGCGTTCCAGTGGCTCCAATGTCCTCCATTTCCTAAATTGGGGTGCTCCAGATGGCTCTAAGAATGTCACTGCATCGTGAAAATGACCCATGTTCTGCATCTTGTCAAGCCTGGCTTTTTTGGTTTTGCAGGCAGTGTTTCATGTTGTCGATGTATATTGGTACCGCACTACTGGTCTGACCGAGCAGGTGTTTGCTTGCGCCGGGATGCTGTAATTTGCGCCAATGTGGTCCCCACTAGTTTCGTCATCAGAGACTTTTTTCCGCAGCTCTAGCTTCCATGGCTTCGATGTGAGGCCTCCACGTGAATCCAATAATTTATTTTTTGCCAGTAAAGTTGGCCTGTCTTTGGTACAGGAAGGTCTCCAGTTTCAAGGTGACCTCTTCTATCTGATTGAAAGAGATGGCCTAGCTCAGTTTGAGTGGCCATCTTTCAGTCCAGCTGCTGACTCTATTGGCAGCATCCTGGATTCTGCAGGATGCTATTTCTTTATGTTCTGCTGTGCTCCACACTGCAAAGTCATCGGCATGGAGGATGTTCGAGATGAACCTTGGTACTGTTGGACGGAGGTCATTAATGCAGACCGAAAACAGCACCAGACACAACATCTTCCTGAGGTACAACATCCCCAAGTTTGACAAGACTGCAGAATGTGCAGACGGTAGAAGCTTCAGCGGCAGCCCCTGTTAAACGTGCCTTAACTAAAAATAATTACAATTAAATTGATAGGTCACATTGAAATTAATGAAATGATCACATATTTTATGCTCAATATGCATACTTTGTTAAGAAAATTGGCAACAAAAATATTTAAACAAAGGAGTATGACATAAGCAATTGTTATGATTATTTTGCGTTCCTTTGCGTACTGGTAAAATGGGGGTAGGGCAGCAGATTTAGCCACTGTGGCCCCTAAATGCATCACAGCATCATACAATCAGGTTGAGAGTAACTGTGGTACTCTATCCTAACCAATAAAACCTAAAACAGACCTATCAGTTGTATACAAAATTTCTGAGGGCATCGAAACAACGTACGTTTCCTAATTCCGCAATTTTAATTGGGAAAAAGCTATCATTCACCACGAACGTACCGTAAAGGATGTCGAATTTCCTTATTTTCTTGCACTATATATGCTCACATTATTGAAACTTAATAGGTAAAGAGAGGTCAAACTGAAATGGAATAACTTTAGTAAAATATTTTAATTAATTTTGTGCATTTTTAAAACTTAGGGGTAGGGATACAAAATCAACCACTGTGGCTCTCAAAGTAATCACAGCATCACCTAGTTAAGTTTATAATAATTGTGACATCCTGTGTTAATGATGTAAGCCTTAAAATGGACTGTCAGTGCTATAGACAATGTCTGAAGGCATCAGACACATTATTTTTGTCTTTGTTTGCCATTTTGCGGAAATGGCCGTTAACTGGGTGCACAAATACCTTCTCTGTGAGCCAGAGATTCAATATTTTTACATTCTGTTTTTTGCCGAGGATGCAGAAAGTGTGCCTTAACATAATATTGCCTGATTTTGGCTTCTGGAATGAATTCTGATTTATTTAGAGGAAAATGTTCCTCAATCTCATTTTAGCATGTGCGAAGAGCGTGAATGGGGGTACCCTTGCGCCATCGGCTATGTCTCTGGTGTGTTCATAAGGATTTTCGGGGAACATGGCTTAAACATCTCAGGATATATCAAGGTACATTTTGAAACCCATCTTATTGAGTACTGGGGGGAGGGGGGGGGGGGGTTGCACGGTAGACCTGGCTAGCTTATGGACTACTAGGCACCCCTTGAAAAAATCACTTCCCCAAGTTTTAAGCTTGTACGTACACAAACATCGGAGATTCTCGTGTTTACATACTCACTCACTCACTCACTCACTCACTCACTCACTCACTCACTCACTCACTCACTCACTCACTCACTCACTCACTCTCACACACACACACACACACACACACACACACACACACACACACACACACACACACACACACCACACACACACACACACACACACACACACACACACACACACGCACACACACACACACACATAGTGACATACACATAAACGCCGTTTCCCGAAAAAAGTACGTTCTGCAGCGAAGTTAAGGTAACTAGACATGACGTAAATTTTACCTGATTACTTTAGTTATAAGATTTTCAGACCGGCCCGCCTATTTCGTTAGGCATTCTTTTGAATCTGCTCCACGGCGACCCATTCTAAAAAGTCTCTTTTATAAATAGAAGGGACCTAAAATGGACTTATGCCGTCTTCTGCCTTCACAGGAAAGCACTGTTTATGTCAGCATTTAGCTTTTTTCAGAACTTCCGAATGTTTGTCTCGATCTTTAGTCTCCAGCTGAATATGTCTCATCAGTCGTCTGTACCTCGTGATTAACTTTGAAAGTCTATGTGTTATGCACTGAACTTATGAATTAACCCCTTCAGTGCCAGTAGTCACAAACTGCATTTTATGGAAGATTTCTTCATTCAGCGTAAAACAGCCCCAGCGGTCCAAAGATCGTGTACACAAAGTAGTTCCAGCAAGAGGCATAGATCCTCATGAGCCCCCGCAACTGCGGGGGCTCATGAGGATCTATGCCTCTTGCAGCCGCATCAAGTTCACTTTTTCTAGTCAGTGAAGGGGTTAATGTTTTGCAACCAGCGAGCAATATGTCACCGGTTTGACGCCGTCAGCCTTAGTCAATATGTTGGGCAGTATGGACAATTTGTGATGAGTGAGAGGAAAAAAAAGCCCTAAGGCCGACCTCAGTCTTAGCTGGCTGTGCACGGCTATGCGCGGGTCAACCGAGGCTGGTGTTGGTCTGAGGATCTTTGGCTTGTCATTGTAAGTACACAAGATACTTTTGTGCTTTTTTCCCCCTTGTGTCTTGCAATTCGTATCAGGGTTGCATATGTGTGTGTGTGTGTGTGTGTGTGTGTGTGTGTGTGCGCGCGCACGCGTGCGCGTGTGTGTGTGTGCGCGTGTGTACGTGCGTGCGTGCGTGCGTCCGTGCGTGTGTGTGTATGTGTTTAGTCAGGGACCGCATCTCCTAATATTCCTGGTTTCGTTAGTTCAGCTGCTGTACGTAAGGCGCTTAGAGCTGAAGGATTGAAGGAAGTCAGCGCGGCACAATGCTCTATAATAATAATGATAATAATAATAATGATAATAATAATAATAATAATAATAATAATAATAATAATAATAATAATAATAATAATAATAATAATAATAATAATAATAATAATAATAATAACGACGACAACGATACTACTACTACTACTACTACTACTACTATTATTATGACAACTCCGTTGAACAGCTTGTGTCCAGCGAGTAAAATGTCCCTCGACCGACTTTGACCCGAGTACCCTTTGTTTACCGGGTACCTTATAAATTATGTGGTCGGTCAGTGACCTGGTCATTCACGGTCTGCCTAACACTGGTCTAAAGATTAAACGGAGAAAATGGCTAGAAGAGGGTGCAATCGCATACAAAAGAAATCAACCTCATCAGAGACGATATCCTGACCGAATGGGTGCCTGGCTGCCAAGCGGGTTATGCAGAGAAAATCTCAGCAAAGCAAGCTAAAAAAAAAAAAAAAACACGCTTAGAAAGGACAATTATAACACAGCTGTGCTGTATTTGACCTTTCTAAGCCGCGTGTTCCTTTCTTTGTCAGTTGGGATTTTCTTAACTTAGAGACGACCCGAACTGAAAAAAAAAGTTACCAGAGAACGGGTCAGCACACAACCCCGTTATGCGGTAGAGAAAACTTTGTTGTGAGAGCGTGTGTGTGTGTGTGTGTGTGTGTGTGTGTGTGTGTGTGTGTGTGTGTGTGTGTGTCTGTGTGTGTGTGTGTGTATGTGTGTCTGTGTGTGTATGTGTATGTGTGTGTGTGTGTGTCTGTGTATGTGTATGTGTGTGTGTGTGTCTGTGTGTGTGTATGTGTGTGTGTATGTGTGTGTGTATGTGTGTGTATGTGTGTGTGTATGTGTGTGTGTATGAGTGTGTGTGTGTGTATGTGTGTATGTATGTGTGTGTGTGTGTCTGTGTGTGTGTGTGTCTGTGTGTGTGTCTGTGTGTGTGTGTGTCTGTGTGTATGTGTGTGTGTGTGTGTGTGTGTGTGTGTGTGTGTGTGTGTGTGTGTGTGTGTGTGTGTGTGTGTGTTGACCTATGATTTGGACCTTACATACACACTCCTTACATATACACACCTTATATGCACACTCGGTGCATTACAATCTTTTCACACTGGGTGTTTCCCTCGATTTGCTGCGCTAAACAGCGCATCGAATCGAGGAAGACAACCAGTGTGTGGTCTTGTATGTTTCTCAGCCCTCACTGATACCATTTTTGCCTCGGCTAGAAAAGAGTTTCATTTACTCGCCCACGTAGGCATGTACCCTGTACTGATAAGGCGGGGATGGGATGGGGGGTGCGGGGGGGGGGGGTGGATGGCCGCGATGGGGGGCGGGGGGGGGGGGCTGGAGGCGGGATGGGGGGGGGGGGGGGGGAGGGCTGGAGGGCTGGATAGCTCGGGTGCATAGTGTTTAACTCTCGTCCCAAAGATCGTGGGTTCGAGCCGAAAGCTGGGGCCGGGTTAAACTTTGTACAGACCTTTTTTCGGTGCTTTTTCTTTTAAATCATCTTTGTGGTGAACAAAAGACGTTAAGCCCTAAACGTTTAACGTTTTCTAAATACAGTGTACATGTGCGGCCAAACACGTCTGCTTTCAGAGAACGTAAAGTTGTCAGCGCAAGCATACATTACAATTTGTACATTACAATCAAATCACAAATGAATTCAAGCTTCATTGTCATTTCATGTTTGCACCTGTGGATTTTATGGGAGATGCGCAATTTGTAATGTAAATCAGTATGTCCGCGGCAAGGGTAGGTACAATGTCAGTGTTGATTTGATGCTTTGCGCGATACTTGTTCAAGTCATGGCAGCTCCGGGCAGTTTGAGTGACCCACGAGTGCTGACAATGCTACTGATAGTGCCACTGTGCTAAATACTTTAGCTGATGTGATAACTTAATGAAACTAGCCATGTGGAATTGTGTTGTAACTGGCTTCAGTACCGATAAGGGGAGGTGGATAAGGTGGTAGAGTGTTCAAAGGCCGTGGGTTCGAACCCAGCTTGGGTAAGAATTTGGACAGACCTCGTTTCGGTGCTTCGTCTTTGAAAATCACTTTTGTTGTGAACAAAAGACGTTGAGCCATAAACGTTTAACATTCTTTACTGATAACTTTAGCATGCGATAAAACGAACAAACGACCACTATCAACGCCATAACACAACAACACAAGCAACTTATTAATGAAACAAGAGACTGACACGGAAACAGCTCAAGTGAATAAGTAAATATCAACGTGTTCATATTATATAGTTTCCAATCATTTCATGTGTTCATTGCCAGCTAGTTTATGCTATTTTTTGTTTTGTTATTTTTTGTTTACTTTCAAGTGTGAATGACAAGCAAAATGCAACCCTGTTACTTAGTACTCTTATGAAATTGCTTGTCTCCATATTTAATTGAAGATATTTATGTCCACGTATTTTAATTTTGCTTATCTGCATATTGAAGATATTAA
Organism: Semisulcospira habei; assembly: GCA_036245525.1. Lineage (NCBI taxonomy): Eukaryota > Metazoa > Mollusca > Gastropoda > Semisulcospiridae > Semisulcospira > Semisulcospira habei. The sequence continues at coordinate 276,050,099 of BTPG01000001.1, forward strand.
CATATTTCACTCTTGTTTATCTCCATATTTAAGATATAAATGTATTTTGCTCATGTGTATCTGCATATTGGAGATATAAATGTATTTTAATGTGGCTTATCTGACATGCATTTTAATCTTGTTTATTTCCACATTGAAGATATAAATATATTTTAATCTTGCTTATCTGCATATTGAAGATATAAATGTATTTACTTTTGCTTATCACCATATTGAAGATGTAAATGTATTTTAGTCTTGTTTATCGCATAACGAATATGCAAATGTATGTAGTCTTTGTTTCTGCATATTGAAGATATAAATCATTTAACCCGTTCAGTGCCCCGGCGGAAAAAATGAAACACTACCCATCTGCAAAAGGCATAGCTCCTCGTGAGCCCCCGCAGTTGCGGGGGCTCATGAGGATCTATGCCTCTTGCTGACACCACTTTGAATCTCTGTTCCTGCGACATCTAGGTTTATGAGTGTTAAATTAACGCAGTAACACAGTCTGCGTCAACTGGCAATGAAAGGTTAATCTTCTTTATCTGCATACTAAAGATATAAATGTATCTTAATCTTGTTTATCTCCATATAGAAAATGTTAACTCATTCGCGGCCGGCCGCATCCGGATGCGCGGCATAAGCCGCACATCCGGATGCGGCTGGCCGCGAATGACTCAAAGCATTTCACTCCGGCTGAACACACGCCTGCGGTCATCTGCTTCTCAGTGTGCATCTATCTCTTCCATAATTATTAGCTGTGGGTCCCCTGATCTAACTGTTACGTGTCCGGGAATAGAACTATGGTTTTGCGCTATTCTCCTGCATGTCACAATAAGCCGGTTGCGAGTTCCCGAGCAGCGCGAGAACGCTCGCTAGATTACGGGACTTTGAGCCAAGACTAGACTTGGTGAGCAACGAAATAGGGGCAACTCGGCTAGATGTTACGCTTAGCCGATACTGTTTTGCTGTGAATCACATACAACATGCGGAAAATTTAAAGCTCAGACTGGCAAAGAACGTCGACGATTGCTTCCTGATCATACAGTTTTTACAATACAACCTTTTTTATTTTTACGGAAAGAGTACTAAGGGAAACGATCTGGCAACGTGAAAACTGCATATGGCGATGAAGCCGCCACAGTGGCTTTAGAAAATGGTCTGCCATGTCGTTTCAATAGCTAGTATGATTATTTAAGTTTGTTATACCAACAGTGGATGCATGTTATTCAAGTAAACTCTGCTTATATAGGATGATTTAACTCGTTTCTGTGAGATTTAACTCGTAACTCGTTAGGATGAAATGGTTAATGTGTTGGATCCCTTCAGTTTTGTATCTGGCTGCCTGTTGTCACGGGATCCAAAGGTTTCTGCGCGAGTGATTGGCTAACTTGGCGACTAGACGCATTTTTAACACATGCCGCACGCAGGTGTGTGTGTGTGAGTGTGTAGCAATCGTCTGCAGTTTACTATTCTCACGTTCCAAACGAAAAACAAACAACCTGAGACCAGTCTACTCAGTCGCCTGGAGCAAAGTTTCGTTCCGCGTTCAGGCGGATGAGTTGCTCTCAATGTAGAGGGTTGTTTCTTCTCAGGACACGACTGTGTGGTCAGAGACACGTTTGTTCGTCTGCATTGACCTCGACCGGCTTGTTCGAGTTCTAACTTGCAAACTCAATGAATCGCAAGTGTCGTCTGTCTTGTCTGTCATTTTGGACCTAGTGGCTTGTCTTAAAAGGCGTGGTTAAACCCAGAATCACGTACCAACACATATTTGTGTAGGCCTGATTGAGTGTAACAAACAGTTATTAATTCATGTATTAGGAGCTCTCGCACACATAAGGTGAAACGCGTCTCTGTCATTTATGCTAATTTATCAACCTCTTCACAGCCCGGAAAATGTAAATGGCAAGGGACAAAGACCCTCACATGAGCCCCCGCAGTTGCCGCGGGGGCTCATGAGGTTATTTGTCTCTTGCTGGACTCATTTATATCCGTGTTTCTCGATCGAATGGCTGGGGTAATTCATGCGCAGTGCAATTCCTCGCGTTGAAAAAGTACGGCACACTTTTAGGGCTCAAATTGTGTACAGATGTTGTGAATTTCCTCAGATTTAGAGGAAAACTAGGTACGATTTCGAAATAATTGCACGTATTCCCCAAAATAGGTGATTGTTTACATAGAACGCATTTTTCAGTCTAAATAATAATTTGTTTTCCGTTACTGATTTCTAAATGATAAATTGTGTAACAAAATAATACAGTATTTACCCAACGAATACATTAATAATAATAATAATAATAATAATAATAATAATAATAATATACAAATTATTTAAATAATACATTATGTTCATAAATAACACATTATTTACGTATATAATACATTAGTTATGTAAATAATACTTAATTTCCCTAAAACATAATACATTATTATACAATAATATATTATTTACATAAAGAATACATGTTTTTCCCTAAATGATACATTGTTTACCTAAATAAAACATTATTTAAAGTTTGCGCCCAAAGGTCAGCAGTACTTTTTTTAACACAAGAAATATCATGTACTTAGCACTGAATTCGCCATGTCTTCGAAGACATCAATTTTATCGCTGGCAAGAAAGGGGTTAACCCTCTCACTCAAGTATTTGTTAAAGCGTCATATATTTGTTGAAATATTGAAATATTGTATTTGTTAATGCAGCCAGCCAACGAAAACATGAACACAAAGTGGTGTTCGTGGTCACAACGTGGTGTCAGCAAGAGACATAGATCCTCATGAGCCCCCGCAAATGCGGGGGCTCATGAGGATCTATGATGTCTCTTGTAGTTGGTTCGTGTTCACACCGTATTCTCCGCAGCCGTGAGGGGGTTAATTATTCAGGACTTACTCTCGCACGTCTGGTTCCTTGGCATCGCTGGTGAGAGTGAAGAGGCTGAACTGACGTTGTAGATCAGGGCCGAAGTGTCGGGATTTGAACTTGAGGGCCTCAGCACGCCTCTCCAGGTACCACTTGGAGTACTCTTTCTCCACTAGGAGTTGCTGGTTGTACAAATAAAATCGTTCAGTGGAATTTTAAGATAAACAAGAAAGGCAAAGCCCTTATGGTTCACATTTATGAAAGGACCTCTTGCTTATTGGCTTGCTGGCTTACCGTGTTCATAGTTGTGTTGGTGATATTGGTGGTGAAACTCCATGTGGCGAGAGAGCGAAGCGAGTCCCACTGTCGGAGTTCTTCGTTAGTTTCCGCCATCCATCGGCTGCCTTCGTCCTCGTTATAATATTTCGGGTCTTCGTCGCCTCCTGTGTGAACAGATATGGGTAACTCTCTAAAGCTGTGTGGCAAAACTTATGTGACATTGACCACAAAAATCAAATACCTATAAATGTTATTTTATTTTCTTTATTTTCTTGTAAATAAAGATTTTAATCATCATTTTATGTAAGAAAAAAAATGAATATTTGCATTCATGCGTTTGCATGTTTATGTGAGGTGGTAAAGATGCGAAAGTGTAAATTCGTCCAAAGTAACATTTGAAAGTATGAATGAAACCAAAATCATTCGAGCTTCGCGCGCTCTCTCTCTCTCTCCGAACCTCTTTCAAACTGACAAAGTGCACACTACTAGCCTTCCGCTGACAACCGAAAGCTATTCATATGCAACAGAGTTTGTGGGCTGCAGGTTTTCTATCGTAAAATACGAAAATGAAGTCGTCCAACGTAACAGCAAAAACAGGAAGCGATCGTCGATTACCATTTTAAAAACTCGAAAAAAAAAGTCTATATTTGTTTCATTCACAATTTAATCACGACCTACACGTTTCTATCACATCTCCCAAGGTCTCAGGATAAAAATAGTTAATAATACGGGTAGTGTAAAGAAGCGGTGCCTGTTGGTTGACAAGTGTGGCGGAAACACGCGCTACGTTGGACGGCTATTTTCAGTTCTCACTGGCCAAAAGGGCAAGGTATCAGAGTTAATTTGTGGAGAAAATAATCACACACTCACGTCAGTTCACAACAGCAGAAAACAGCGGGTTTAGACTTTTTATTGAAACGCAATCATATTTGGTACATGAAAAGAGAAAGGGTCTCAATGCATGTCACATTTCCATCCGGCATTTTGGGCTACTTTTTGACTTTTCAGGTGTAAAAACACAAACAAAGATGTCTTATTTTGAAGTGAATTTTATTTCAATTCATACTCTTTTCAATTCCTTACGGGTCGGTATCAGCAACACAGCCGATCAGTTGGAACGGTTTACAAAACACACTCATCTGAGAGCATGACCCTCTGTGGTACACGGCTTTGGAGAGTGACCCATATATATCGAGTTCCTCGTTAATTTCCGCTATTCATCGGCGGCCTTCGGCCTTCGTCCTCATTATAACATTTCGGGCGGCCAAAACATCGAGCCATGAGGTTGACATTCCAACTTTGGAAGTTGTCCTCTGAAGACAACATAGCAGTTCAGGAGACTGATCGCTCGTGATAGTTTGAGGGTAGTGTCAGAACAGATACTGGCGCCTACAGGTCGATCTGCATGTCATGCGACTGTTGAACGTCATGGATATTGATAAGCAGATAGATGGATAGATAGGTACATTGGCAGATTGGGTGGTAGGTTTGATGGCTGGCTGGACTGGATGGATGGATCGATAAATGGATGGATTGACAGACGGACGAAAGAAGGGACGCGAACGAACGAACGAACGGACTGATGGATGGATGGATGGATGGATGGATGGATGGATGGATGGATGGATGGATGGATGGATGGATGGATGGATAGATCTGAACAAACCATAACCATAACCACCACGACCACCAACCAACCACCCAACGAACCAACCATATAATAACAGCAAAATTAAATTAATAAGCAATCGATACATACGTCTCTCCAAAGCAACGAGTAAACTTTCAACATTCTGCTTCAATCTCTGCTCTCTGGTCAGGTGCTTGTGGTGCTCCCAACACTTCACATGCCCCACGATAGTTAGCACGGAGATGATTGTCAAGCACCACAGCGACATCTGGGAAAACAAAAACAAGCCAATAATAAACTACAATACACATACAATGGGAAGTCAATCAACCTTAGACAAACAGATCATTACATCCCTTGGCCGTTTTCTTACAGTGGTACCAAATGGCCAGCCGACGAACAATAAACGGGGCAATAACTTAGTGTGTGCTTGTTTCCGATTTTTGTTTTACTGCACACCTGAAAAGAACTGTGCTAGTCTAAGCCGCGAGGTCCAAAATCACAGACCAGCACACGGTGATTTGTGGTTCCGTTTTGATTTGATAAGAAGACTTACCGAGTACAACACAGCCTCTCCATATTGAAACGTTTAGAAACCAAACTAAGATTGCGAACGCGGTTTAGAATTCATTAGTTTTTTTTGTTGTTGTTTTTTTTTTAGATAAGTGACACAATCATTGTTCTATATATTTCGATGCCAGTGTTCCACGTTCTAGCGGCCTAGCAGAATTGTTCGAAATGACTCAACGGATACGTAAATTGTTCGGCTGCGCGCGCGCGCGCGAGAGAGAGAGAGAGAGAGAGAGAGAGAGAGAGAGAGAGAGAGAGAGAGAGAGAGAGAGAGAGAGAGAGAGAGAGAGAGAGAGAGAGAGAGAGAGAGAGAGAGAAGAGAGAGAGAGAGAGAGAGAGAGAGAGAGAGAATCAATGAATCAATGAATCATTGAATCAATGAATCAATGAAACTTTATTTTACAACGGTTTAGGCATTGACATCGTCATCGACACAGCCATTTTACAAACCTGCCATTGCTAACAACTACAAGACAAACTACAAATATACATACATATAAGTAAAACATAATACTTGCAAACAATTGACAACACTGGTCACACAGACAGACATACTCATAGACTCACAGACACCCCCCCCCCCCCCCCCCTGCGTCCCGCCCTCCTCCACACATAGACAGAGCTAAGTAGTCCAAATGATAAATAAAAAGGACAACAGACTTAATTGGAAATAAATTGGACCCAGCATAGAAAGAGACATATAATACAAGTGGTTAAGGCATTCCTCCGAGTGATCCACAAAATACTTGCAGAGACCCTTTTTAAAACAGGCTAGCGAGGAGGCAGATTTTACATGGTCGGGAAGGGTATTCCAGATAAGTGTCCCTGAGAAAGATAAGCTAGTTTTAAATAGATCGATCCTTGGTTTTGGGACTATGAAAGATTTCTGATGTTTCCAAGCTTGGATTCAGACTTATGGAACAAAGTGGAGATGTACTGAGGTGTTTTGCGCTTCCACACTTTGAACACAAAGATTGCTTTGTTATATTTGAAATGACCTTGAAGAGGCAGGAGACCTGCTTTTGACAGCTTTTCTTCAGTGGTTAGGTGTGGATCCGGGCAGATTATTTTGGTCGCCCGTCTGTGTAGGGAATTGAGTCTCTTTAAATGGACCTCACTACATTCATCCCATACCGTTGACGCGTAATCGATATAAGAACGTATGTGAGCGTTATAAAATAGTTTACGGGTATCTGAATCAGTATAATATTTCAGTTTTTATAATATAAAGAGATTTTTGGCTACTATTTTGCATAAGGCGTCTGTATGAGCTTGCCATTTTAGCTGACTGTCGATTGTAATCCCCAGTACTCGATGTTCATTTACCTGTTCTACCTGACTACCTTTAAGTGAAAGGTTAAGTAATAGAGGCGTTATCTGCTGTTTTTGGCGCGTGGCGACTACCATCGATTTCGTTTTGGCTGGATGAACGACCATAGAATTGTTTATACACCAAGCTGATACTTCATGAAGACTTTGTTGTAAGTTGTCGGAAATTACCTGTATATCTTTACTAGTAGTATGAACTGAGGTGTCGTCAGCAAAAAGGTCGCATTGTACATATTGGCAAGTAATATGTAGAGGCAAATCATTGATAAATAAGCAAAACAGTAGGGGGCCCAGTACAGACCCTTGGGGCACACCGAAGCTTACATCTTTGAGAGAGGAGTATGAGCTATGAACAAGAACCGTTTATTTCCTTTTAATAAGGTAAGATGTGAAAGCTTAGCAGTCAGAGTAGTGTGGTTAAGCAGGTCAAAAGCCTTTTTAAAATCTAGATAGACTACTCCTGTTAACTGTGACTTATTCATGCCCTTGAGCTATGTGACAACAAGGTGTGTAAGTGCTGTGTGGCATGAATGCTGCGGGCGAAATCCGTTTTGGAAAGGGTGAAGGAGCTTACGGTCTTCTAGGTAAGCAAGCAGGTGTTTATGAAAGTGCCTTTTCAGTGGTTTGGACAAAACAGATGATAATAAAATAGGCCGATAATTATTAGGGTCAGAACGATCTTTTGTTTTTGGAAGTGGAATTACTTTGGCATATTTAAGTTCGTTAGGAAAAGTGTTATACAGAGATTATAAATGTGAGTTAAGGATTCTACAATGTATGGGAGAGACAGCTTAAGTATTTTCGGGCTGATGTCCCCGAGGACTTTTTATTTGGAAGGTTACTTTGAGTAAACCCACTTCATGAACAGCTAGCATAGAGATGTTGAAGGAGGCTGTGCCCATTGTTCTTTGTTGATAAAATTCAGACAGCAGATTAGAACAGTAATAAGTGTTATCCTGGCATGGCGAAATTAGAGATTTGGCAATCGAAAGAAAATGGTCATTGAATGTATCAACACACACACACACACACACACACACACACACACACACACACACACACACACACACACACACACACACACACACACACATACACACAAACATACACACAAACATACACACAAACATCACACGCACGCACATATAAAACAGAGAGAGAGAGAGAGAGAGAGAGAGAGAGAGAGAGAGAGAGAGAGAGAGAGAGAGAGAGAGAGAGAGAGAGAGAGAGAGAGAATGACAATGACAATGAATCTTTATTTTCCAAGGATAAAAAGATTTAGGTCTGAAGACCTTTCTTCCATCTTGTCCTTGCTAAACTACTTACACAAATACTCACGCGGCCGCACGCACTGACACACCATAAGCGCCCAACAAGGCGAGTCATACTGGCTGCCCCCCTCGATCAACTTCCGCTCGAAGGCGACAGCAGGGATACAGCCAGTGTGTACATATGGCGATCATATACAAAAACATCATAAACACATTTAATACACATAATGAGATATACATGCGCTACCAACTAACAAGTGTACCATAAAATTAAAAAAAACAAACAAACAAAAAACAAACAAACAAACAAACAAACAAACAAAAAAACAACAACAATCAGATAATCAGATAGACAAATTCAAAATACCACGTCATTCTAAAAACAAAAGCAGTTTACGCTTGCATTTGTAGCAAATGCTGATGAAGCCGTGCCTTGAAAGCATTTATGGTCGTGATAGATTTTATTTCTTTTGGAAGTAAATTAGAGAGAGAGAGAGAGAGAGAGAGAGAGAGAGACAGACAGACAGACAGACAGACAGACAGACAGAGACAGAGAGAGAAAACTGAACGAAAAACGGAGAAATGAGCCAGACGCATAACGTTTAGTCCAAAAGTGAGACAGAACAAATTGGACGTCCTCAGTCTACAGCCGTAAGGTCCAAAATCACAGACCAGCACGCAAATATTTAGTTAAATTTTCAAAATTAAAAAATGTCCTGAACAAAACTGACAACTGATCCATACCAGATTTGTGGCAATACACTCAATACGAAAGAGTTATGAATGCATGAAAACAGTATTTGTTGCGCTGAATAAATCATTACGGCTGCAAACCAGTGCGCAAAAGGCCAGCGGGCCGACGTCTGCCACCGATGACCCGCGCACAGCCGCGCACGGGCCTAATGCGGCTGACGTCGGCCCTGGCCTTTTGCGCACTGGGAACAGACTATCTTTGTCGTCCCAAAAGGGCGTTTCTAAACAGTCCGTTACGTCCGTGCATTGTCGGACTTCAGAACTAATTTCAAACGAAAGCGAAATATCTGGCAACACCAAATTAAAAGTGAACCAATCTAGAGATGTTTTCAATGTGCTAACAAACGTACGTTCTAACACAAAGACGGCAAGTTTGTGAATAAATGACGCGCCACTTCAATGGCGGAGATAGGATAGGAATTATAAGACAGTCTATTGACTGTAAAATGGTCATCATCGTAATGTTTTTTCTTCAGTGCAGTGAATGGTGCTAAGTAATCAATGTATATGCTGTACACAGTTTGATGAACTGTGCATAAATTCATTCGATACGTGCTGAGCGTCCGAATACGCAGTATAAACTGAGCCGCGTATCCAATTACAGCACGTCTCGAATGTGTTAAATAATGCTGTTAACCCATTTTCCACTGACGCACTACGGCAGGAGATGGATCTAATGTGAAAATTCAAGGGTAGTGCCAGATTAGCTTGGCGCCTGATAGCGCCAAGCTAATCTGGCATTACCCTTGAATTATTACATTCGATCCATCTCCTGCGACTGGTAGACAGTCGTTAGGTGACACCTCCAGAATTTGGGAAATGCAGCCGTGTTAAAGTACCATTACGCATAAATCTGAAGACACATTTCAGCACCACTTGTGTTGTTATGCCTTGTCGACACACCTATTGAACTTTAGCAGCAGTTTGGACACGCAGCAAAAGCACACGCGAAATGACAATTGATTTATTCTGTGCTGCTGTTAGCGAATCAATCTATTTTCAGCTGTTTTTCGTAAAGATAGGGTTGTATTTCTAGAACGGCGTGGAGTCATTGTTAGCACTAGGTTACGTGACTATATAAAGACGACGTGTGCTGAACTGGATTCTCCTGTGTCTAAATGAACCATAACTAGACCTGTGTGTAGCGTTTCGTAACCATCTGCTACAGAAGTCTTTGAACAGTTACGGCGGTAGTGGATCTTTTAACTAATGCTGTTAATGTTTGTTTCTTGTAAATGGAGTAAATGCACAGCAAATAAACCTGAAAGGCATCAGCATTGCAGAATTAATCAAAACATGTTTAGTTTTCATTCATTCGTTCGTTCGTTCGTTTATCAATTCAATCGCGCGCACGGCATTCGCTCACGGCACTCACTCCCTCGTTTATTTATTTATTTATTCATCTCTATGTATCTATTTATCTACTTATATGTTTTTTTTTTAAATCTCTTTATCTATTTATCCTTCTTCACTGGCATGCATTACTATTTCTGAACTTAACGATAACCAGTGTAAGTCGATCTGGTTCCAGTAAAAACTGGCCTACTTAATAATTCCGACATGGACCACTTGAGCGATGATTAATGGAAAAGTGGCTTTTCATTAGAGGCTCAAATAACAGCAGCGGAGGCACCTATGCAGCGCCTATGTCATTTCCTTCGTATATTCGTATACACTAGAAATGTCATATTTGTTCACGGATTATTAACTGACTTCAGTTCTAAACAAGGGGTACGAACAAGATAAGCACAAGCGTCTGAGGCTGACGCAGGCCGCACTGAGTTGGCCCGCAAGGGCCAACTCAGTGCGGCTGACATCGGCCCCAGACAAGCTGTGTTTACTGGGACCGCAATACGCTGTAATAGTTGAGTATATAAGCACTCCTGTGGCGAAAGGCGTGTATCTGCAAAAGGCAAAGATCCTTATAAGCCCCCGCATTCTGCAGGGGCCCATGAGGATCTATACCTATTTCTGTCTGTTGTATTTACATCTGTCTTCTGACTGGGTCATCAGGTGATTAGTCGGCCGGGGGGGGGGGGGGGGGGGGGGGTGGGGTGAAAGAAGGGAAATTGAGTTGGTAGCGCGTTAGATTATGTTTATTATTGTTAGAGTCGCCTTTGCTCATTCAGTAACTCATTCCAGACGTATGGCATACGGATACGCGGCTATAGCCGCGTATCCGTATGCCTTACGTCTGGAATGAGTGAAAGCAACCTGCTCAAGGCAGCAAAAGGAATAATACATCTAGTTCGCTGTAATCTCCTTAATACATGTTCTTAGAATGTTTTGAAGGTGTTAGCACTGTAATTTCAAATCCTTGAAAAAGCTTTAGGAGTGATTTTAAGTTCTGTAGGGACAGCCCTCCACTAGACGCAATGCCTACCCTGCTCAGTCAAGCTCTCTTAACACTTATTATTACCGTTTAAAGAACGCAAGTATGCATTCGTATTCTTGTGTTTTAACTGAACAAAATGGTCTCTCTTGTCTGCATCGTCAAAACCAAATGCGTGTTTGAAGGATTACAAACAGTCATGAGTCGGGAAAGACCAGCCATTTCTGCACCGAACAGCCAATCGGAGACTGACGTGCACTCGCGGGTTTCGATTATACATCGTCACTCAAAATGCAGCCTCGTGTCATAACATTTATTCTTCAAAATTGTTTACGGTCATTAGCACCGAGAACAAAAACCAAAAAACAAAAAAAAAAAAAACTGTGCGGGGGCTTAAAGAACATTTTCTTTAGTACTGTCATAACTGCCGGAACCATAACTGAACAGCTAAGCTCTGCGTTTTCAGATATCCTGTTCTAAAAAAACTGTGATAGGCATTCCTGATTGTGTGGGCACTGGCTCATAATATTGACTATAGTACGTGTCTTGACAATGTACTTGGATGACATATTCCCTCATAATTAGTTAACTTACATCACCGTTTCATAAAATAATTGTAAAATCAGTATGCGGACACCCATGCTCGCTTTTTTGAAAGGAAGGACTTCAAATGAACAAGTTTAGCCCGCCTTAGCCATCAGGGACGCCAGAATAATGGGAATGAACTGACGGGTGACATTTTCGGCCTTTAAGACGTTCTCCTGAGGGAGGACCTGTCTTTCAAGATAATTTGTATTCTAAAATCACAAGACGGGCCGCACCTCATACCCGCGTAGGCTTGAAAGTATGGGTCTACAAATACAGTGAACTTCGGATTAATATCTGAAGTCCACTGTATTTGTACACCCTTAAGCGCCCGTCCCCGCCATAAACACGAATCCGGCACGAACCCGATCCGAATCCGAACTGAGCGGGTCCGAAACAGGAAGGTTCGTGCGAGTCCTTTTCATGTTTGTGTGTGTTTCCATATGCCCGATGCGGACATCGGAATTCGCATCCGGCTTCGAACGATAATGACGCAATTTTTGCCCAGTGAAGGAAAATTGCATCCCGCATCGGGTTCGGATCGTCTTCGTAACTAAGGATTCGTGCTTATGCAAGCGTAGCTTAAAGCTACGTTTCCATAAGCACGAGAGTCCGATCCAGAACCCGATGCGTTCGAAGTCGAATACGAATTCGTTTATCGCATCGGACATACGGGCAAACACACAAACATGAAACGGACTTGCACGATTTTTTTTCTGTTTCGGACCCGCTTTGGATTTGGATCGGTTTTGTATCGGATTCGTGTTTATGGGTCGGGCGCTTAAGGGTCCACAAATACAGTGAACTTCAAATATAAAGCTACCTTTCCATAACTCATTCTACCCCAACACCGAAATCCTTAAATGTTGCCCGGTTGTCCTCTGAAGACTGCATTGCAATGCAGGACACAGATCGACCATGATAGTTCAAGGGCGAAGCCAGAATATAGGCGCCAAGCTATTCTGGCATCACCCTTGAACTATCATGGTCGATCCTTATCTTCCTCAGTGGTGTGTCTGGGGTAGAATGAGATAAGCACGAATACAATCCGAACCCCGATGCAATGATGCAATTTTCTTTACTTTCAAAACACAAATTACTGTTTATCATCCGAAGTTCGTTATGAGCGGAATAAATTACACAGAGCAGAGCTGTGGTCGGGATCTCTGTCGTTGTTCGTCCCGACCTTTTGTTATAATATATCCGCGAACTTGTAAGTCACTCAGTTACGGAGCGACGTCGACGGTAGGTAGTAAATTCATACGTACCCCTGTCTCCAAGCTTTCAGCCGCACTGCTTATCACAAAGCCGTTGACTGAAGCTGTACTCAGGTGTTTTCTTTTAGTGTTCGCACGGAAGAAAGAAAGAAAAAATCCAACTATAAAACACTGTCCGCCAGTGCACAAAAGGCCGTCCAACCCACACAATTACGTACATTCAAATGTTAAGCACGCTGAATGCAAAATGTCAGCGGTGAGCCTGCACAGATTGTTCCACTATGAGCAGCGCATAACACAAGATATACACAGCACGTGACGATTGACGGTGGTGGCGGCTTGCCGCACTGACTACACTTCTTGTACAGAGTCCTTTGAGTGCTGTCGTTTATATGGGCCTATAATACAGTATGCAGTAGTCTCTCCGATCTGTATCAGTATTAACTCATTCAGCCCCGACACACCACAGCAAGACATGGATCGAGGATGATAGTTCAAGGTTGGTGCCAGAATAGCTTGGCGCCCATAGGCGCCAAGCTATTATGGCACCACCCTTGAACTGTCATGCTCGATCTGTCGCTAGAATTGTAATACAGTCCTTAAGAGGGCAACCTCAAAATTTGGGGAGTTCAGTCCTGGGGTAGAATGTGTTAACCAACTAACACTAGAGTTGCCGCACTCGGCGCACCGCGGACTTGACTAATTCGAAACGTGCCGCATCCGGATACGCGGCATTACTGTGTTACGGGTGAACGTGTTAAAATTAAAGATACCATTCCTGACTATGATTTCAAGTTACAGGTTGACGGTTAGTTGAAAGCTCCTGTCAGTTCTACACTGAAGTACTCCCCGCTTCGGATAAACTTAATGCACTGACCGCAACTATACAGCCTGTGTCCACGTGAAACCGCACTAGTACACTACTGAAAGAGATTAAGGGTTGGGCGCGACGTATCTAATCAAACTTCTTCTTCTTTTTTTTTGTGTGTGTGGGGGGGGGGGGGGGGGTAGTGTGTGTATGTGTGCGTGTGTGTGCGTGTGTGTGTGTGTGTGTGTGTGTGTGTGTGTGTGTGTGTGTGTGTGTGTGTGTGTGTGTGTGTGTGTGTGTGCCGGTGTGTGCGTGCGTACGCCATTGCGCTTACGCGGTTCAAGTTACAGGTCCTTGACTGTGTATCATGTGTTCTGTGTGTCACAATAATAACGCGAATATTATTATTACAACAATAATAATAATAATACAATTTATTTATTTTCATTATTGTAAGTGTTATTAGCGTTGTTAGTAGTATTATTGTAGACTAAAACAGCGATAGTGTCCGATCTCTGCCAACAAGAGACAGTGCCACGTGAGTCAGCATTGAGGAATATTCAAAGTTAGTGGGATTCCGCGGTTTGGAGGGAACGACTCCAAACAACGAACGCCGCGAAATCACCAGCTCGCACCACTGGCGAAGACAGAATTCCAGTCATCCCCTCACATCGAGGGAGATGTTAGGAGTGTAGTCTATGTACATTATACAAGCTGGTAATTCGCCGTGATCAGTTTCGCTCTCGTTCCTCGCTGGGAGTCAGTCGTCCGGCGTAGACGTAACCTCTCTGAAATGAAACGGCTCCTCTGAAACAGGTCAGAATGAACCCGACACCAAATTAATATAGGCTGGGGGTCATTTGGGCGGCGTGGCAAACTATGAATAGTCTGCTGCCAAAGTGATCCAGGGTCCTTCTGGTGCCGCAGTAGCTTTCCACCGCCAAAATGACGCCGGGTCGATTTCAGTGGCGTTTGGTTCATTCTCAGTGGTGTCCCAAGGACCTTGCTCGTCAAAAAGGGAAGAAAACCGAAGTCGTGGCAGTTATGGCAAGAGTTTCGTGCGCCTGACTCGGAGTGACGCTCCGAGTCAGGGGCACGAAACTCTTGACATAACTGCCATGCTTCGCTTCCTCTCCCTGTGGTCCATCCCCCCCCCCCCTGTGGGGATTGAAGTTGCAGGGGCTTACGAAAGTCCCAGTCTCAGGGAGACACAATGGAATTATATATGTACTTGAGGGACTGTGGAATCTTGCTTGAATGGCCGGGGGGTGGGGGGGGGGGGGGGGGCTGCTCAACTTTTATTGTTTCTATTGCCAGGGTCTAGTATATCAATCAAAACACCACAACCGAAACTGTTCTTCTAACGTTTTTGAAAGTTTCTAACTGGTGTTACGTACGGCACTGAAACACAAGCGTTACAACTCAATTTTAAACAAACTTATTTATAGTTTGATGCCAGCTGAGGGGAGAGAGGGGGGGGGGGTGTCAGTAGTACCAAAGCACCCCCCCCCCCTGGGTCCGGCCCTGAGTGGTATATGCTGAGATATGTAAATCAGATTGAGACAACCTGTTCATGTGACAGTTTTCTTAGAAGCAGATCCAGCCATAATATTACACCCCCACGGAAATACATTAAATGACTGACTCAAACAAAAGGGTTCCGGCCACCAATAAAATGATTTAACACCATACCTGTCGGAACAAGGCGAACCGTACCCATCTTCAACAGACATAAACCCTCATAAGGCCGGATTTGTTTCTCTTTTTCTGTAGTCCTATGTTCTTTAGGGCAATATTTAAACCATTTACATCTATATTCTTCACTGACGCTGAAGTCAGTGTGCGCAGCGGTTTCAGTCAGAGGCGAAATTCGTCATCACTGCAAGCGGCGAAGGGGTTAAATAGTATTATACGAACAGGGTTTAGTCACCACCCGTAAACTGTCACGGTCGATCCATCGGTCACAGTTGGCATCGAAAGAGATCGTTTCGTTGATTTACTCTTCCAACTATCTACTCAGCGAAGGAGTTCGTCTAGAACTGATGCGTTTGCCGAAAGTAATGCGATTTCCTCAAGTCAACTATATATATATATATATATATATATATATATATATATATATATATAATATATATATATATATATATATATATATATATATATATATATAGTTGACTTAAGTTATATATATATATATATATATATATATATATATATATATATATATATATATATATATATATATATATATATATATATATATATAGTATATATATATATATATAGATATATATATATATATATATATATATATATATATATATATATATAGGCTTATATACGAGTGGCGTGTTTGAGATTTCACTTGTGGAAATTGTAAGGCGAATACTTTAACCCTTTTAGCCCCAAGGTCCCATTTCTCAAATTTTGGAGGTGTTGCCTAACAACTATGTACCAGTTGCAGGAGTTGAGACGGCTTGACCATGATAATTTAAGGGTAGTGCCAGATTAGCTTGGCGCCTGAAGACGCCAAGCTATCTGGCACTACGCCCTTGAATTATCATATCAATCAATCTCCTGCTGTGGGCCCGGACTCGGGGCTAAAAGGGTTAATCTGTTCTGTGCCTGTTCAGTGCTACAAACTTCATAACTGAGTCAACACCAAACAAGGCCGGCCTAGCCGCCTGTCCCAGGATTGCTTCAAAATGATGCCAGCAAGAGGCATAGATCCTCATGAGTTCCCGCGACTGCGGGGGCTCATGAGGATCTATACCTCTTGCAGTTGGGTGGTGTTCAAATTTCTTCGGCACTGAACGAGTTAAGCGAATGACGCTACCACCTGTTGTAATCAATATTTTCAATGACACAAAAGATGTGAAAACTCACCTTGCCTCTGTATATCACGGCGGCTGCGGGCAGTAAAACGTCACTAGAACTTGATCGCCGGCTGCCCGGCACTAATCCATTCTTGATAACTTCATTTTGCTAAGACGCTTTTACCGTCACACGCCTCACACGCCTTAACTATACTACACCGAGACTAAACAGACGCAGGGTAAGAACTTTGAATTTCGCAATACTGACGAGCATATCACAACCTCAAACTTTCAGCTTCACAAACTTTCTTCCCGTCTCGTCAGGCAGGCACTGTAAATATCAGGGCTAGTGCTCCTTACGCTCGGCCTGCGCGCGACGCACACATACACGGCGCTGGACAGGCGCGATACTAAAGAGAGCGCGTTTGGTATTACAGTTGTGCTGGAAGTTAGCTTTTCTTGCTTCTCCTGCGCTGTGTGGCAGGTTGAAAATATTCGTTTTAGTCAACAACGGTGCATGGCGGTCGCCTTTACTGTGACACGCGTGATCAGCCAAGCATGACCATTGTTCGTGACTAGGGCTTTTATTTTGGGCGGAGTAGAACTCTCAGGCCACACCGACAAAAATATAACTCGTACCGTGGCTTTAATTTAATTAACCCCTTAAGTGAGATTGTTTATATTACTTGAAACTAGGATTTATAGGTTCACTCAGTCACGGGAAGATTTTTTTTTTCAGTCAGCCTACTGCCAAAATACGTGATCAACCCAACCCCCTCTCCCTCCTCCTCCGCCGCCACCACGTCCACCGGCTAAACTGACACCAGTATAGAGACTTCAGTATCAAATTAAGTGTGTCCTCACAAACACCGGTGTGCGCCGCGTGCCCGTGTGTTTGACTAAATTGACACACTTTGCGGCCGAATTAATTGTTGCTTTTTTGTTGTTGTTGTTGTTGTTGCCGTCAGTGCGGTGATCCAAGCAATGACCAGTGACTGACGAGCGAGCAACCGCCGATCATGTCAGTGCCGGTTGTACAGTGCGGAATATTTTTTTTTCGTCAAGTTATCGCGTCGAGGAGTTTACGTTCGACGAGCTGTGCCGACACCGACGTTTTCTTCGACGAGTTGTCCTTGGAGACACCGTGTAAGATTTGTAACACTCAGCTTTTACAACCGATCGACTGACGTTGACGCTGAAGCTTCCGATCTGCAGCTTCACCAGCTGAAACCGAATAAACTTGGCAAAACTTTAAAATGATTGATTGATCGATCGATCGATCGATTAACGGATGGATGAATGGACGGACGGACGGATTGATTGATTGATCGATCCCTGCCAAACTGACTCACCAATCGAATACTATATTAAAAATAATAAAACCAAAGTTTAGGTGTACATAACAGACACATGTTTACAAATGTCTGAGCATTTTGCGCCCCATACAGTTGTAAGGGGAGACAATCACATTTTCACTCTCTTGTAAAAGAGTCGCATTTATCAATACACACAATTCAAGATGTCGGAACAGCCGAAGCCCGATCTTGGTCTCTTGGAAGAAGATGATGAATTTGAGGAATTCCCAGCAGATGGTAAGAAATGACTTTCAAGGCTGATAACTATGCATGTATGTCTTTTATTTCTAACTTAAATGATCGCATGGATTTTACCATATTATCATAAACGAGCGTGAAAGTTTTCGCTCCTGATGACAAAGCATTTGGGTCGCCGTTGGGGATTTATGGCATGTTTTTTTTTTTATAGCCTTTCCTTTCCCCAACCTCGACACCTAATGACAGAATCGAAATACTAAAATTAACTTACGTATATTATGAGAATGTGATCAGAGAGTTATCTATGACGGGGTGAGAGTGTGTAACAGTCCTATTTCCTGTTTGTGAGTCGGTAATTTGTACTAGATCAGACTGTCTCAGAAGCTGACGTTTGCTTGGAGTGGTCATGCACACAACTCCTATATTTCTTAGCTGGAAGCGAATTAACAGGTCATCTTGGATCACTTTATTTGGTATATATCTACTGAGCTATATTTAACAGTAAAAACAAGCACAGAGTCGTTATAAAAACAGCCGCGCTGAAAAAATTATGAAAATAAGGCATAATTTTCATCTGGAGAATGGGACACAACATTGGGCATGCATTGGGCAGTTTTCATCACAATAAAAAGTACAAATGTGGTTGTACCTGTTTTTTTTTTGTTTTTTTAATTGATTGCTTTCTTTATCTGAACGTGTGAAATCTGTATCAATTTATAATCAATTGAGTATTTTAATAAAAAATACAACTTACAAAAAAATGTACATTATATTGTGACCAACTTTGTCCCCTGTAGGCACTCAGGTGTAATTGAGAGTGCATCACTTCTGTGCAGTTTGTGTGCGCTCTGTAAGTTGGCTGATCAGTGTTGGGATTGTGAATACTGAATGTGATTCATATAATATGTGCAAAACATCACAGAACTGCAAAACCGTTTGTAGATGAGGCTGTTTGAAAGCTGATGTAGGTCTGACTTTGTCCATTTGGGTACTTCGAAATTAAGTTTGCATAGATCTGCATACATGTCAGAGATGGTAGTCCGAATGGCTATGAAAACGAAAGCTGAAATCTCCAGTGAATGTTATGTCATGAATTTGTCTCACAAATGGCACTTCCAAGGAGAGAGAAACATTCATTCAGACAGCTCTTTAATTTTGTCATGTCACAATCATGACATTTTCACTGTAGTCAAAACATAAGTTGACAAGTAATCAATTAGAGAGCTGTCTGTTGGTTTGAATCTTAGCTAAGTCGAAATTCTGAGTAGAACTGACTATGATTTCTTGAGCTGTTACAAAGCTTAGAGTACGTGCAAGGTCAAATGGTGGCGCTGGACCAAAAAGTGTTTCGGTCCATGTTATGGTCGATCATAAAACAAGTTTTGCCATACGTGTCTTGTATCATAAATGCTGCATACTTTAAAGATACTTATTTATGATCAAAATTCACCATCTGCAAGGAAAACACTTTACTAGATCGCCATGTTTTGGAGTACAGAAAAATTGCATATGATCGTGATATGAACAGATAAAGATGATCAGAATAAAATTTCAGTGTGATTTTTTTAGTCAGTCAATAACTACTACTTCACTTTTATAGTGACATCATAGCCACCTGTAATATTACATTTATAAACTCTGAAACTGTGGATTGCTCTATGGCCTCATCGTAATTTGACGGGCACTCGACAGTGCATGAGGCTTAGGGAAGAAATACTCTTTAACTTCAGACAAGGACACTGTCCTGTTTCCATTCTGCATGCCTCATTGGAGTACCAGGCAGGTGAACATTCTGGTTCAGTGGATGATTGAAAAAAATGACCAGTTGAGACTGAAAGCTGCACAGCCCACAACAGCATCCAGTTAAGTTCTGCACCACATCAGCAGCATCGCCATCCCTATCGACATTGGTGCTGTAACAGTCGCCATCAGCTCCATCAGCTGCTGATGCTTCAGCATCACCATGCCATTTTCCAGCATCACCAGCTCCATCAACACTGCCATCAAATCCACCACCCTTGTCTCCACTACCCTGCCTCCTCCTTCACGACTACCACTTCACCACCGCCACCTCCACCTGGATCTCAAATACTAAGAACTGTTTTCTTCAGACGCCTACCTGGAGAGCTGTGTTACTGCAAAACTATCCCAGAGTTGCAAGATGTGGCCAGCAATCTTGCGGAGGTTGAAAGCTGTTACATTCCTCTCTGCACTGTGGTTGATCTTCGGGGATGTGCTTTGAGTGCTGTCAAATCTTTTCCCACTGGTAGCAGAATCAGGTGGAAATTGCTTACTGAGACACCTGAGTATTAGATGTTATTATGGACAATAAAGTGATTTGTAATTGTATGACACAGAATCATGTCACCAGGAAATGTGGAGCAGACTTGTAGTGGAACTTGTCAACCATTTTGAGAGGCAAGCTCAAGGAGAAGTACGGTGAAGGATGGCGAAACACCAAAGCAGGTTGCTAGTCTTCTGGCTGTCGTCACAGAAAATTCTGGCCTCACTCTTGAGACTGTTACCCTTTGAGCACATATGTGTCACACTTGCTGCAGAGATCGTACAGGTTCGACTGTGGACTGAATTCTGTGGACTGTTACAGATTGCAGTAGCCTAGCACCCCCATCTGCTGAGTGTATCCGCGCAAAGGCTAGGCTGGGAGATCTATGTAGATCTAAACAACCGAATGCTTACTCCTGTACATTCTTCAGCCTCGGTCACCTGTCACACCATGTGAAGCTCCAACAAAGCGGAACTGGAGAACAACAGTCAAAATACAAAATAAAATGAAAACTGTGATGTTGCACGGTGTTTCTGTATCTGAAAACGTGTTGTGGTGTTACTTCAAGAAATGACATGATTTCTACATAGTTTGTATTTGATTCTTTGAGTCAAGAGTGTTTATGTGTGTGCTTCTCACGGATGTGATGCTGGACCAAAATAACTCATGCACCCGTCTGAATTTCTGGCAGCAAAATTCACAAAAAGGAAACATTTTGAAAATATACCTTGTAATGCTTGAAGAAATGGACAAAAGAATCGCAGATAATAATATTTTCCTTTGAATTTGATCCTGATCATTATGTCCATTGTCATATCCGCGAAAAGCTAGCTGACCCGTTTTAAGCTCAGATCAGGTACTCAATATTCAGTTAACTGGCTTTTCACTTACTCTACGGTATGCTAGGGGTGTCTAAAATCACAGGTAAAAGTAAAGTGGTTCTTTATTTCAGTTTTTAATTTTCAGCTGCATTGTGATTTTCCTATTGTCTTCACCTTTTGAGACAGGCTCATGTACTCATAGGCCGGTTGCGAGTTCCCAAGCAGAGCGAGAAGACATGCTAGATCACACGACTCTGAGCCAAGACTAGACATGGCGAGCCATGAAATGTGGGCAACTCGGCTAGCTCTTACACTTAGTCGATACTGTTTTGCTGTGAATCACAAGTAATATGCGAAGGACTGAGGACAATTACTTCCTGCAGTTGTTACAATACAACCTTTGTTTATTTTTGTGGAAATAATGCTGAGGAAAGCAATCTCTCACCGTACATTAACACTGCATAATGTCGATGAAGCTTGTCACGGTGGCTTTGGGAAATGTTCTGCCATGTTGTTTCAACAGATGGTATAATTATTTAACTTTGGTATGCCAATAGTAGATGCATCATATTAATGCAAACCCTACTAATTTTTGGTGATTTCACGGAAATAATTTGTTTATGAATCGGCAGTTTTCCTGCTCGCACGTCCATAGTGACGAGCTGTGCTTGCCCACTGCGCTTTGTCGCCTCTCGCGCTAAAAAGCACACTAGTTTGGGGGAACTCATGACCTCGGTATACTAGGCATAGAATTGTTGATAGCACTGTTCTCACTGAATTATTCAAACTATTGAATATTTAATACTGCAGTAGAAAAACAGCTGGCAGATTAAGCGATTCTCACAATCACTGAATAAGTTTCTACTATGGTATCAGTAGTTTTGGCGTTTTGATTATACTTCACATTAGGGCTGGTGCATTTGAATGAATTCTAAAATCCCAACAATAATCCTCAGTGTTTTGAATTTGAAACTAAAATAATCCTCGGTGTTTTGAATTTGAAACTAAGAGCTGGTGTGTATACAGACACAAAAATTTGGGAAACAGTACAAACCCATATCATACTAACACTAAAAGCTTCAAATTTGTACACTGCCATGTGCAAGCTACATTATAGTACTTACAGATAAGGATATATAGACCAATGGCTTTAGTTCAAGGGTAGTGCCAGAATAGCTTGGTACCTAGAGGCACCAAGCTATTCTGGCACTACCCTTGAACTATTTTAGTCAAACTTATTTCACACACTGGTGTATTCCGAATGATAAGGGCTAATAAAGGATTGTACTGTAAACCACTGAAATTGTAAGTGATTTGTCAAGCTTCCATTTTCCTGGTTTTTCCATTATGACTATGAGTAAGTCTCAGTCAAAAAGGCCATGCAGTTACTCCTCACAAATCCTTACGGAGTACATGACAGACACAGATCAAGCTCATGCAGTGCTATTTTGTGAACGCATGATTGCTTATAACATATTAAATTGGTCATCCCTCACAATGTTCATTTTTGGAATTTTGGAACGCACCCGGCTCGTGATTTCCCCAAAAAAGCTGTAGGTTAGTGACCATGTGCATAAATTTTCAGAATGAACCCGGCCTTATAAGAGTCATACTGGTCACACTGACAGATACCTTGCCCTTTTCTTTAAAGTAAAAAGAAAAGTTTTTGGTGATTGTGTGTAAGGCCAAATGTGGACTCATTTTTCATAGTTTGCTTGAAGGCCCACTGCTGCCGTAATTGTTCATAATCATAGATACACTTTAGTAACAGATGGTTATGAAGCGCTACACACAGGTCTAGTTATGGTTCATTTAGACACAGGACAATCCAGTTCAGCACACGTCTTCTTTATATCAAGTAAAGTTCGAGAAACAGCTAAAAATAGATTGACACGCTAACAGCTTTGCAGAATAAATAAATGCGACTACTTGTGTGATTTTGCTGCGTGTCCAAACTGCTGTTAAAGTTCATTAGGCGTGTCCACAAAGTATAACAAACACAAATGGTGCTGAATTGTGTCATCAGATTTGTGCGTAATGGTACTTTAATCTTTCATGCTGCCCAGTTTCATTCCTCGGATGCACTTTGATTTCTGATTTCTACTAGATGAGATGACTGTGAAGTTTAGTTATGAGAAGTTGGCTCATTTGGAAATTACATTGATTAGAAAACTGCTTATTATGAAATGGTGGGCATTAGTGATGTTTTTGACATTTTGTGACTTGTTTATTATAGCATACTTGGCTGATTATAAAATTAAAAAAAAAAACAAACAAACAAAAAAACCCACTTCTTATCATTGAAATTCAACAATTTCACACATCTTTAGAAAAAAAAATCATTTTGGTAAATTGTATTTCAGACTGGGAGGAGCAGGATGAAGACGGAACTGATGTGAATGTGTGGGAAGATAACTGGGATGATGACAATGTGGAGGATGATTTCTCAAAACAACTCAGGTATAAAACTGTTCTTACCATATTTTGATGTGAACCTCACTGCAAGCAACTGTGACTAGAGACAAAGAAACTGATAAGCTCCTGCAGTGGCAGAGGCTCATGACTTTCCTTGCATCTTGCTGACAGTTTCTATCCAATCTTGGTTCTTTTTAACCCTTTTAGCCCCAAGGTCCCATTTCTCAAATTTTGGAGGTGTTGCCCAACGACTATGTACCAGTTGCAGGAGATGGCTTGACCATGATAATTCAAGGGTAGTGCCAGATTAGCTTGGCGCCTATAGGCACCAAGCTAATTTGGCAGTACCCTTGAATTATCATGGTCAAGCCATCTTCTGCTGTAGGGATCCAGGGCTAAAAGTGTTAAGATGTCTGTTATTTTTTTATGATGGGTAATTTAGCACTGG
Source organism: Semisulcospira habei (assembly GCA_036245525.1). Lineage (NCBI taxonomy): Eukaryota > Metazoa > Mollusca > Gastropoda > Semisulcospiridae > Semisulcospira > Semisulcospira habei. The sequence continues at coordinate 276,074,055 of BTPG01000001.1, forward strand.
ATGTGTAGAGACGTGTACTTGCGTCTGCTGAAAGTTAAGGGGTTTATGAAAAATGTGGTTCTTAGCTTCTTCTTCTCGAACGCCGTCACACTTGGAGTTTGGCTCTCAAAATGAATTCTGTGATCTTCTGTAGCGCCTCCACATGCCCGTACAGTTTCTCTTGTAGGGTGGCGGGCTTCGGCTATATCTCCTCCCTCAGCAACTGGTGGTTCCTACAATCCTGGAGGATGTGCTCTGTGGTCTGCTCTGCTTCTCCACAAGGGCACAGGGGAGATGGCACGAGGTGGAAGCGTCTGTGCAGGTGGAAATTGAGTCGGTTGTGCCCGGTCCTCAGACGGAAGATGGTCACCTGCTCTTGTCTGGACAGCTGATGGTAACTGTCTAGGGGCCGTTGTGGTGGTCTGTACACAGACTTAATGATGGTCTTCATCTCTGTAAAGATGACTCCATTTTCGTCTTGTTCTTTCTCTGCGCCCACTTTTGCCATTCTGTCAGCTTCTTCATTGCCGTAGATGCCACAGTGTGAAGGGATCCACTGCAGCACCAGCCTGGTGCACTTGATGTTTTGCAGTGCCTCTTGTAGACGTGTCAGTTTGCTTGCTGTTGCTGCCTCAAGAACAGACATGGCATCAGTCAGGAAGACAATCTGGGCATCAGGGTCTGCAGTGCCACTAAGGGTGTTTGCAGCATGGACCAGGGCTTCCACCTCAGCTCTGTAATTTGTGCAGTGAAGGCCTGTTGGTATTGCCTCTGCCTGCAATTTTCAGGGGTTCTTAGCTAATCTGGCACTATTCTTTAATTATTTGGGTCTGTCCATCTTTAGCTGTAGTGTGTAGGGGCGATACGGGGTAGCTCTTTGCCAATGGCTGGTGGCTCCCGCCACCTAGAGACAACTTCAGGTAGCACATTATGGGATCCGTCCAAGCTATGGTTTATGGTACAAAAACTTAGTCGCGTGAGTATACCTATCGCTGATAGTGACAGGCCTATCGTAACAATGATCTACCATCCTCACACCAATCCGGTTCGTAAAATACTTCTTTCTAACTGGGGTCTTTTGTCATCCAATAAAGAGTCCGCTGCTATCTTTTCTAAACCTCCATTGGTAGCTTTCAAGAGGGATATTAATTTACGGGACATGCTTGTTCGCTCTACTCTCAAGCCTCATCATACCACCAGACCCTTCGGCTCCACACCGTGCAATGTTCCTAATTGCAAGACGTGTCCTTTTATTTGCCCTTCTACCGTGGTGAATGGTCCACGTTACAAATTCAACATAGACAGATACTTCACGTGTCAAACCACCAACGTGATTTATGTCATCTTCTGTGTGAAATGTGGCCAACTCTGTGTTGGAGAGACGGAAAGAACCATCAACGACCGTTTCAAAGAACATCTTCAGTCTGTACAACAGACCGGTCGGACGACATTTCAACCAGGCCGACCACTCCGTCTCGGACATTTGGGTTAAAGGCCTCTGGCTTATGCAAGCCAGTAATGTCTGGGCCAGGAAAGATCGAGAAAAATTTCTGATTAATAAACTGGGCACTGTGGCGCCACTCTGGATGAATATGAAAGATTAACATTTTTTACCTTGCTTGTGTCATTTTTATCTGCTAACTGTACTTTACCTTACTGTGTCGCTTCTGTTTGACTACTTACTAACCAGATAGGTGAGACTGGCGCTGGTTGATATGTACACATACCATGGGGACTTTCTCAGCGCTGGCCGAATGTTCAGTTGGATCCCTTACCCTTCCTTGTCGGGCGCCCGGTCGCCGGCCCATGGAATGATGCGCGGTTGTGGGGTGGGGCGATCGTGTGCATTCCCTTGGGGATGTATGTGGTCATCTTGTTGCGAGCCCGTGTGTTTTTCTGTGGGCTGGTTGGTGCCTGTTGGGTGGGGCTGGTGGCTCTGGCTGATTGTCTTCCCCTCCCCCCCCCCCCTTTTTTTTTTCTTCTCTCTTCCTCCCCCCCCCCCCCCTCTCCCCCCTCCCCTTTAACACTTCTCTCTCTCCCTCTTTCTCTCTTTACGCTTTTTCGAGTTACCCTTGAAGATGGTTTCACAACTACCTACTCTCTACTTATACCAATATTCTCTTACTGAATTATTGATTATTTGCTTTGTTTCAATGATAATACTTGTTGTGTACCATGCTAAATGCTGGGTTTTTTTTTTTTCCCGGGGTCCTCCTGTTTTCCCCCCGAGGTAGTCCTCAACTTGAAGGTGATATAAAGTTTGCCTTCGGGTTGGTGTTTAGCAGGCTTTGTGTATTAGACACTCAGCCTACTTCGTGCCCAAGGGTACTCCCCGTTCGTTCTTTCTCTCTCTCTCACTTTCTCTCTCTCTCTGGTCTCACACACACATATTTACTTTTGCTCGCTCCTGCGTGTACTTACACACACTCATGTCTCTCATGTTCAGTTTCTCTCTGAGTCTCTCTCTTATGATTTTTTTCGTTGACGTCATTTTTACTTTTCCTGCACTTTTGTTCTTCCTTTTCTTTTACGTCACCTCCTTCAGTTGCCACATTCCTTCTGCAAATGAAGATAAGTAGCAGCTAATCTCTCTATTTTGACAAAGGGTATTTACCCGAAATATTAATAAATTGTGGCTTTTCTAAGCGTGTTTCTTTCTCCGTTGGGTACTTCTTATGGTTTGCTTGCAATGCGTGTGCTTGGCCGTTTCTAGTTCTAGTGCTAATGTGTCATTACAAGCCGTCACTTGGCATGCACACTGGATACAGAAATGAATTTTTAACAGAATTATTTAGTGACAGAGTACAGGAAAGTTACTTAGCAGGCAAAGAGTTTGGTGTTCAAGTAAGTTGGTTTTAGAGCTCTTTCATGCCTGAAAGTTTGAAGTTGAATTGCCTGATAACTGCACAGTAGTTTGTGGATGTGGATAATAACAGATAAGTCACACATTTGTTTCTTTCATGTTACTGAGGCAGAAGTTCATGAGATATTTGCTTGAGTGTTGCAGGGCAGAGCTAGAGAAACAGGGGAAGAATGCAGATGGAACAGAACCCATGAAGACATGATGCCGTTAAACTATCATTAGTTCCGCTCGTCACGTGTCATCTCCCCAACTTTGTGTCTACAGTGATACATTCAAAACATGAAGTGACTTTGTTATTCAAAGAACATTTAACACTTTTGCATGTTGAGAGGTTTTTGCACGATGATTCCTGTAGGAATCGTGACAAAAACTTCTCAGCACACAAAGGGTTAAACTCTTTGTAGGAGTACATTTTCAAAGAACATGAAGTGATATGTGGACACTTTAATTTCCTATTGTAAAGGAAACACGTCAGACATGTTTTGTTCACATTCATTTATGTCCAAAGTCATAACATTTTTTTTTGTCATTCTTGAACTAAATAAAGTAATAATAAGTTACATTTTGTTTTTATTCATTGTGTGTTTTCATGTGAGTGAGACGGTGAGGGAAATAGCTGTGCAAACCATTGTTAAATAATACCGTTAACATTATTGTTCCAACACATGTGAAAAAAAAGCGTTATCGATTGTAATATCAGTTGAATGCACCATGGTAAGTCACATGAAAGACTTTTTCACATAAATGTGAATGAAAAGAAAAATAAAATGTTATTAAAAGTTTTCTCTTGTGGGACTGTGGAACAGATCAAGAAACTATTTCTGTCTTCTAGTTGTGTGACTTATTCATTCAAGGAGCTCTACGTCAATAGGTGCGAAAGTGTTGGCGTTGCTAGCAGCAACGCTTTACAACACTTGTGCAGCTACTGATGCTGTGTGCCTTGAATGATTTAACGCATTTGTGTATGTATCTACTGATACTGTGAACAGTGCTGGTGGCTGCATGTACATTTTTTAAAAAAGTGATACTGATGACATACACAACCGTAATGATGATGGCCACTTTGTGTGCAAACCTGCTAGTGGAAGGCAAAGTCATAAAACAAAGATTTCCTCATAACTATAAAGTCTGCAACGTCGTATCGCTGATGAGACTTCTCAATAAAGAAAACGCCACAATACTGTGACTAGCTGAATTTCTATTTAATGTGACAGAATTTATTAAGCTTACACCGAGGCCTTCTGGAATGAAGACGGTGGGAAAGACCTGGAATGAAGTCGGCTGGCTTGCTCATGATCGAGAGGGCTGGAGAGGATTTGTTGGTGCCTTATGCTTCAGTAGGAGTGAAGAAGATTAAGTAAGTAGAGGCTTTCTGGCACTACCTGGTAAAAGCACAAAACTGAACAGTTTTGTCGCCACACTATCCTATTTTTAACAAAAACTTTCTTTTCATTTCCTTTTGCATGAACCAATCATTCTCCGACACTAAACGCACATTCACAGCAGAGCTGTCACAAAACTAGCACAGACATGTATAGCAGACCCATCATCAACATAAAACTGGTTAACTCCCCTGTGTGTACTAAACCACCGTGGTGTAAGAACTGTTTGAGAGGATGCTCCCTGCCCCACCATGAGATGGAATTAGTTGTCTGTAAATCCCCATCCCCCCACCCTGAGCAAAATATCTTTTGAAGCCAATGGCTAAAGTCTTAGTTCAGTAGTTGCAGTTGCATGCACAAGGGGGGTTAACTCATTCTAGGCACCCCACATCAACAACTATGGAAGTGTCATACAGAGTTGCCGGTGGCAACGCTATGTGACACTTGCACAGCTATTGATGTGGGTCACCTTGTATGTCTTTTCATAACTCAGTATTGTTCTGTCCTTTGTCAAGAAGTCTGCAGTTTCGTCTGTTTGAGCTGTCGTAGTGCCTGCAGGAAGACTTGTTTCGTCTCTTCGATTGTTGTGCTGTATAAATTCAGATCTTCCTCTTTAGCTTGAAGCGTTCGCTGCAGTGCTGCTTTCAAAGCTGCAATTTCATCTCTCTGAATTTCAACCCTGCAACAAACGGTTAAAAAAAAATACTTTAAGTGCAGAAAAAGAGCTACAGTTGCAAACATGAGCCTTATCACTTTAAAACGTAAGCAATACAAATTAAAAAAAGAAAAGAAAATACCACAAAACTGTAAAATCTGTTTAGTCCAGAGAATAAAATGCTGCAGAAAAACATTTTGCACTTGTGACCATAATGCCCTTAATACTGGCTTCCTGCCATCCTAGAGGAGTCGTTGTGACAAAAAACACCACAGACAGCCAAAGGGCTAAAAATGCCACGGTGGGAAATGGATTGACCATGATAGTTTAATGGTAGTGCAAGATCAGTTTGACACCTAGGAAGCTAATCCAGCACAACCCTTGAACTATCATGGTCAATTTATCTCCCGCACCTGTTAACTGTACACAGTCTTTACAAAAGTAAAGTTGTGAAAGTCATCACATGCGAAAGTGTAAGAAGAACCTAAAACGGTAAAACAATCGAGATGAAAAAGGTGTGCCAAGCGTGTAAAATGCAAAGAAGTACCCAACGGAGAAAGAAACACGCTTAGAAAAGATGGTTACAACACAGACGGTAGACTATGTTAACCCCCTTGTGCATGCAGTCACCAGTACCAGTGACTACATGCACAAAGGGTTAAACTAATAACTAAATAAGCCCTGACAGGATGTAGATCGACCATGATAGTTCCATGGTGGTGTCAGAATAGCTTGGCGCCTGTAGGCGCCAAGCTATTCTGACATCACCCTTGAACTATCATGGTCGATCTGTCTCCAGAAATGTGTAAACCTTAGGGGACATTTACAAAATTGATAATTCATCCACAGGATGTAATGAGTTAAACAGCAAACAAGACTGCTATCTCCTTACGTAGCGAGAACTTCCTGTATGTCATCTGTGCGACCTCCAGAGGCTGCTGCTGCTGGCTCCGCATCCTCCAGCAATGCATCGCGTCCCGCTGTTAAGGCCGATGCTCGAGATGACAACTTTGTCTTGCCTGTTTTCAGTAAGAAGTGAACTGATGAGTCATTTTGTTAAAAAAATGTATTTTTCTTTAAAATACTTTTTGTTTGAAAAATACTTATGGTATTATTGATAGGAAGATATACTTAGCCTGTCAATTTCATCCTCCAAAATTGTGTGTTGCGACACAACCAGGGACGTAACTCTAGCAAGCAGTTACCTAATCCCCTGAGTGGCTTCCCTAATCCTGCAAGAGTCCATTATTGCCAGTTCTATCTTAGCAGACTGGTGGCAAGCGGGGAAGTTTGAGTAATACCATCGGTAAGTATTTTTCGAAAAAATTTATTTTAAAGAAAAATACCTTTATTTCTTCAAAAATGTTACCAATGGTATTACTGAGTGATAGGAAGAATTGTGAAGAGGAGGAGGGTGCTGCCTTGCCGGTGCACACTCCCGACAATTTCAGCTAAGTATTAGCTATGGCGCTTCCAGCGCCAGGAGGGAGTGTTGCGCCACCGCAATGTCCCCCACTAGTGCCAGGTTTTGTCGTTGTCCTGACAGGTCACGAAAGTAGAAACGGGCGAAAGTAGATTTGGCCCTCCAGCCCACAGCCGCCACAATGTCCCTCACGACGCAGTTGCGGTCGAACAAGACGCTCGTGGAGACAGCCCGGACTTTGTGCGCCCGAATCTGCAGCCTCTTTGCTCCCTCTGTCAAGAGGTCTGTGTAAGCGGATCTTATGATTCCGCGCCGCCAAGCGGAAATCGTCCAGGTAGAAATATAATTCCTGCCCGGAGCTAAGGGCATGAAGAGACGTAACGTCCTCACCATAGGGGTATTGACCGGCGGAGGTAAATTTTTAACGCCCTGACCGGGTCTTGTTCGCGTACGTCCTGGAGCGTATGTGGGGCCCGCAATGGACGAAGAGTGATCGGTTGAGGGGCGGCTGATGGGAGCCTGTTCTTGGCCAAAAAAGGACTAGTGCGGAGTTGGGCAGAGCCGTCGGCCCGGAGCTGCAGGCAGGACGGGTGTACTGAGAGAGCATGGAGTTCACTCACACGAGAGGCAGTGGCCAGAGCTAGCAAGTAGCATGTCCTTCTCGTCAAGTCAGAGAACCACGCCAAGGGCAGAGATTCCAAACGAGCTGTGTAAAGCCAGGTTAACATCCACACGAGTTCCCATTGAAGGAGTAGGGAGCGTGTCACTGGTTGCTGGAGGTCAAAGTGAGCCATGAGGTCGGCGAGATCCTTGCAAGACCCTGGATCTGGTTGGTCCAAATGGCGGTTGCTTGAGGTCGAAGCTAGCCATGAGGTCGGCGAGGTCCTGGCAAGACCCGGGAACTGGCCGGCCCAAAAAGCGGTAAGTGTAAGCCACCATATTAGTAAGATATTCCCGAATGGTGATGGACGCCAGGATCTGATCCGTGAATAGCCACAGGAAGCTAGCTGGGGCATAGTCAAAGCTGTGGAGGAGAGGTGTTGAGTCCAGCACCAAGACTGCAAAACCCGCCATTTTCCCTCGTAGACTCGCCAGGTGGAAGGTCGTCGCGCTGAAGCGATAGCCGTCAACGCCGCATCCGAGAAACCTCGCACGGTGATGGATTGCCGCACAATCTCCATGCATGTAAAAGGAGACTCTCCGGGCAAGGGTGAAAAAGATCATGCTGTGGCAGTTTCAGCATCGTGCGCGTCGTGGGAAGCCGCAGAGGTGATCCTTGGCGAGACTCATGAGAAGCTGGCCCTGACCGGACAGAGAATCCGCTAGCACATTTAACCTTCCCAGAATCTGATGCGCCCGCAGCGAGATGTTCCGATCCCGGTACCACACGAGTAGCTGGAACAGAAAGATGCGCAGAAAAGGGAGACACGTCCCGCCCTGCTTGTGAATATACGCCACAACTGTCGAGTTGTCGGAGAGGACGAAGGGCCGCCTGGTATGTCACACGCATCCCCCCAGGCGAAGAGGGCGAGCTAAACTGCCTTTAACTCCAACCAGTGTATGTGTAAGCCCACCAGATCCGGCGGCCAAAGGTCCGCTGTCATGGTGAAGTCCGGAAGCAGATGCGCCCCCCCCCCCCCCCCCCCCAACCGGGGAGACTGTCATCCGTGCAGAGCGACAGGTAGGGTAGCGGGGATGCCAGGGGGACTCCCAACGCTAACCAAGATGGGACTGTCCACCGAAGGAGAGGTGTCCGAACCAGTGAAGACACAGGCACACGGACCGCCAAATTCCCCGAAGACAGCCGCTAAAGAAGGAGGAGATGTAGTTGAATCAACCGCGAGTAGAGCTGACCGAGAGGAAGTAAGACACTTGACGAACGACGGTGCCGCCACCCCTCGGAATCTTGCACACGCTATGGATTTACGAACCAAGGAAGTTGTCTGGTCCCAGCCTTGTGACAGGGTACGCTGAGAGGAAAACGCCTGGGAGAGACCTGCATATGACCGCTGTCGGAAGTAACCTCCATCTCCTCGGGTGCCCGAGAAGAACCACTGGTTCCCGAAGCTGACATGTCGCAGATGCTTCAAAATGTGGAGGGAGTGACTTGACGCGCAAAAGCTGCCGCGGTGTGTCGCAGGGATGCTGCATCTGGCCATCGGCTGTTAAATCGGCCGTGAGTAGTCATCTGCGTGGGTCCGGTGCTGACGTCAAGGCTGCATCGCCATGGAAGAGCGGTCCCGGACGGTCCAGCCGGAAGATCGACTGTGCCTGCCGGCTGCCCCCCGAGGTCCGGTGTAGAGACGAGGTCCGCCGCCACAACACGTCAGAACTTGTCCGCCGGCGAGGCGGAGTGGGAAGTGGAGACATTTCCTAGTGTGGTATATGTAGCGCCCTGTCCCCACGCACTGTGATCGCTCCTCAGTGTACGGGTACCGAAAACACTGCGCTTGTAAGGTGAGAGGGTGAAGTTTCAGGATCCGCCCTCGACGAGGAAACACATCTTGGTGGCGAAGAGTACTGACGGAACTTGTATCATCTCCGTAGAGGCTGTCAGTCTCTGTGGATCGCCCGAGGCTCCACTCTCTGTCTGGGACCCCAAAGTGAGATTCCGTGGCGTATCGCGCTGGCCGCTTAACTGCCGATCCCGCTCTGAGAGGTGCTCCGATGGTGCGGCCCTGCCCAGGCATTTTTTTTTTTTAATGGGATGATGCCAACAGCACTTGGTGTTCCCAGGCGGTCACCCATCTAAGTACTAACCGAGCCCGACGATGTGTAACTGTGACCAGACGAGAACCGGTGTATTTAACGTGGTACGGCCGATGGCTGACCAGCCTAAGGTAAAAGGTAGCTGTCGTCGCCTAGGGGTGGTCCCGCGCATCTGCCGCCGGGTACTCGAGGCGTGCATGAGACCCAACAAAGTCCTTGAGGGGGGACGTTCATGCATTAGTTAAAATTTAATGTCCCCATGGCATCAGAGATGATCAGAGACTAGCTGGTAAACTTCTGGTTGTACTATAGCAGTAATGCTACAAGGTCTCACTAACCGGAAAGAGGAAATATGTGTATGAATTATTAAGTTTTTATTTTTATTTTTTTATGTGCCGCTATATTTCAGTTCGAGGCCCAGGGTCTATAGTATGTATCAATCCGATAAGGTGGGAAAGGTATAGCAATCTAATATTGCGCTTGGCCCAGGGCCTACCAGACGCAGTGAGGGTAAAAACAGTCAAATGAGAGTAAGAACCAACAACAACGGTCCTATGCTATGGGGAGACATTTTATTCATACAAGATATAAGAAAGGGTTAAGATTTCAGGACCACGGTTAAAATTTCATTCTCATATGAGGGGGGACCGAGCTCTCAAGCCTGTTATCCATAGGTGGCGAGGCAGTTATAGGCCCATTCCTGGCCGGTTGATGCGGGTCGGAGCTCTCAGTGTAAGACGGGACGGAAGGCGGGAGAAAAGTGCAGGGATCACAGCGGCAGCTGGTCCGCATGTGTGTATGACCCCGAAGTGGTAAGTCCTGAGAAGAGGGTGTCGAAGGAGAAGCTATCCGACCTGAGTGGTGAGACGGACGCCAAGAGGACGTACCCTATGTAATACGTGTGTGCGAAGACTGGCTTACAGCCAAGGCGCAAGGAGACAGTGGGAGCCCCAAGGCGCCGAGCAACAAGTCGTGATGTGACGACATATGGCGACGCGGTGGCATAAAGACGCAAATAGGCAATATCACGCCTGGCTGGTCTGGAGCCGCGCCAAGGACAGCCGGGGCCAATGTCTCCTCTCCTCGTCGTCAAAGGCCGGGTGCGCCGGGCTGGCTGTGAAAGATGCCCGAGGAAGCGGGGGCGTAAGATCTCGCCCGGCATATCACAACCCGCGGCCGAAGGGACAGCGTCTGTCACCTTGGCCAAGGTGGAAATTAGCCGCAAGTGTCCTGTCTCCGTAGAGCGAGAGCGCGGTGATAGTATGCGACGGGGTCCGGTGACCGGGAGCGTCGAGAAGAAACACCGACGGTAGTAGAGTGGCCAGGAGATTTGTAGCCTCGTCTGATGGCATGGGGCGCTTACGACGGTAGAATTGGGAAATTTGCGTGAGCCTAAGTGTTGGCTGCGTTTAGGCCTAAACGTGAATCGCGCCAGGGCAAGACGAAACGCCGACTGTGTCTGAGTTGGGAGGTGCCGGGTGAGCTGGAGCCGTGGGGAAAGCATGGGGCGCCGGAGGCAATGAAAATGCCAAGTTGGAACCAACGGTGCAAGTCTCACGAGCGGGATCAGAAGTGCAGCCCAAATCTATCCGACCGGAGTGGCGATTTAAAAAAAATTTTATGAGACGGACGCCGAAGAGACGTACCGTGTGTAATACGTATGCGCGGTGACCGGCTTCTAGCCAGGGCGCAAGGAGACAGTGAGAGCCCTGAAGTGCCGAGCAACAAATCGTGATGCGACGACAAATGGCGACGCTGCGGCGTAAAAGTGCAATTAGGCAATGTCACGCCTGGCTGGTGTGCAGTCACGCCAGGGACAGCCTGGGGCCAATGTCTCCTCCCCCGAGGGAGATGGGGGTACCTCCGTGAGAGACCCGTCTTAGAAGGCCAGGTCTGCGGGGCTTGCTGTGAATTACGCTCGTGGGAGTGGGGGCGTACAATCTCGCCCGGTACAACACAATACGCGGCAGAAGGGACAGCGTCTGTCACCTTGGCCGGGGTGGAAAATATCATCAAGTGTCCCGTCACAGGAGATCGGGATTGCTGTGATAGAATGCGACTGGGGTCCGGCGATTTGTAGCCTCGTCGGACTGCATGGGGTGCTTACGACGGTAGGATCTTCAAAGTTCGGAGCAGCGATCTGCTTTCCACGGAGCACAAGTCACACACGTGTTGTCAGACGCAGAGCGCGCACAAGGTAGACAGCACGGGGCGGTAAATCTCTAGGCGACTGGAGATTTTTACAGGTGGGGCACGTGTTAAGTTGAATACTGCAACAGGGAACAGAAAATAAAGGAAGAGCGCATAGTCCAGAGGCTACGTAACCGAGTACACGACCATTATAACCTACAATCAAAGGCGAAGTCGAAACGAACGGCAAAACGCTGCAAATCCACAGAAATTGCCCCAGTCCGCCACAATCGTCGGGGGGGGGGGGGGGGGGGGGGGAGGGGGGGGGGGAGGAGGAAATGTCTGAGGCCTTACCTGGCCATGTCATGACTAACAAAACCAAAGGATGAACAAAGGAGACGAAGAGAACGGGGAGACTGATGAAGATGGAACCAAACAAAATGGAAGCTAAGTATAGAACTGGCAATAACGGACTCTCGCGGGTTTAGGAAGGAAGGCTATCCAGAGGATAGGGAGGCCACTCAGGGGATTAGGTAACTGCTTGCTAGAGTTATGTCCCTGGTTGTGTAGCAACACACAACAATTTTGGAGGCTGAAATTGACAGGCTAAGTATATCTTCCTATCAGTAATACCATCGGTAACGTTTTTGAAGAAATAAAAACCCCACCATAATATAAGTACAATACATTATGTCAGTCCCTTATCCCAATGACAAATCGGTTCAAATCACTGCAGCAAATTAAACTTAATACTGAAAATTGTACACCACGAAAACTTAAGTAAAAAGCTCACTTTTTGCAGCCTGGCCTTGTTGGTGTCACAAAAAAAGTACAGTCAACTTCAGCTATTACCAGTATTAATGCCACGGGACCACATTTGTTGGTTGTTATATCCAAAAAATGTTGTCAGTAAAGTAATGTACATAGAAAATAAAAAAGCTCTTCACCTAACATGCCTGTTTTTCCCAGCTCCAACCCTTGTCGACCAAGCTGTTTTTCCAGCTCTACATTCTGTCGCCTCACGTTCTGAACCTCTGCCTGCAGATCGCTTACTGACTTTGTCTCTTCATTCAACCTGATCAGAGAGAAACACTTTATTTTTCACTTTGATTAATTTTGTCTGCTACTGAGAATACTGTCCAGCAGGAAAGACACATGGTTACACATCTTTTTCTGCCGAACAGTATCAGCTGTAACAGTCAAGGGATTAACTTAATACTGGACAGATGTGACAAAATATAATAAAAAAAACATCATGTAAAAGTCAAAGAGTATGGAGCATTTAAAATATGAACAAATGCAATCAGAACAAAACAGAGAACCTGAAGAAAACATCCTTGGCAACTGAGGTGTTGAGAGTCTATGATACAAGAGGCAGGTTTATGATTATGAGGCTAATTATGATTATCACGTTTGTGTCCATAATCCACACGTCGGTCTCTCATAGAAGAGAATTAGATAAGGTTTGTAGGCTGCAAATTGAACCATAAGTCTGAACATGTTTACACATGAATACCTCCAAAGTGAACAAACTGAGATTTATCTTTAACCCATTCAGCCCTGACGTACTACAGCAGGAGATAGGTCGACCATGATAATTTAAGGGTATTGCCAGATTAGCTTGGCGCCCGTCGGCGCCAAGCTAATCTGGCACTACCCTTGAATTATCATGGTCGATCCGTCTCCTGCAATAGCTGCATAGTTGTTAGATGACGCCTCCAAAATTTAGGAAATACGTGCGTCAGGTTGCACGAGTTAACCTTTTGGCTGTCGGTAGCGTTTTTTGTCACGATGATTCCTGCAGGAATCATGATGACAAAAACTTGACACTGACACCAAAACGGTTCAGAAATAAGATTATTGCAAAAATTAACATCTTCAAAACATTACATTTTCCTTTATTTTCAGACAAAATTGGCTCACCTTTTCTGCACCACCTTGACTAGCCCAGAAAGTCTGTCTCGCTCCACGTTAGCGGCTTGCAGCATAGTGTGTAGTTCTTGGCACTGGTACTGAAGTTCACCCACTGCCGGTCTCTCACCGTGGGATGATCTGCACAAAGTTTACAGCAAACCCTGTTTTGAGTGACCATCCTTATCAGAGACCACCTGTTATCAAAGACCATCATTTAGGTGGCTGTAGCTGTGACTGTGGCTGTAGCCACCTAAATGATGGTCTTTAATGATAGGTGACAATTTCTGCTCCTCAAGATTTCTCTTGAGACAGCACCTGTCTTGTAAGATTACGTTTTTTTCTTGCAAAAACAGGTGGTCACCGGTACTCTAAAAACAAGCTTTACCGTATACATTGAAGCGAGGAAAAACAGGTGGTCACTGGTACTCTAAAAACAAGCTTTACCATATACATTGAAGCGAGTAAAAACAGGTGGTCACCGGTACTCTAAAAACAAGCTTTACCGTATACATTGAAGCGAGTAAAAACAGGTGGTCACCGGTACTCTAAAAACAAGCTTTACCGTATACATTGAAGCGAGTAAATTCCATCTGCATAGAATTCTCACTCCTTCCCCAACCAGCCACCCATGATTTTCTAAGGAAAGACCCTCAGGTTTGTGGGGGGAAAAAAAAGTTGCTTTTGAAGAGAAATGTCTGGCAGATATTTTTTGTTTTGGTGTGCTCCTTAAGAGTTTTATTTTCCAAACCACAAGTTCCAAATTGGTTGGAATGTAGTCACTCACCTTAGAAATATTCATGGCCAAAACGCAGTTTATTTTCTAATGAGCAATGCTGATGCATGTTATTGGTACTACATGTACTTTCAAATCACAAGTTCCAAATTGGTTGAATGTAGTCACTTACCTTAAAAATATTCATGGCCAAAACGCACAGCTGATGCATGTTATTAGTACTACGTTCCAAACCATGAGTTCCAAATTGGTTGAAATGTAGCCACTTACCTTAGAAATATTAAAGCCCAAAATGCACAATTTATTGTCTAGCGGGCAATGCTAATGCATGTTATTAGTGCTAATGTTATAAAGTTTCCAGCAAAAGCAGAACAGACGCTCACCATATGACAGACCTTTATCATCTCCATGAACTGATGGATCATTAGCTTCAAATGTTAATGAATAAATTTCAGATTTTTTTCTTGTGGGCAACTTATGCCTGTTACCGTAAAGTTTCCAGGTAAAGTGGTACCGACACTCACCCCATGACAGATCTTCTAGCATCTGCATGAACTGATGGTGGTCTCTGACTTTGTCTGTAAAGATAAAAAACAGAATGATTTTAAACAGAAAGTGTGATAAAAAGAAGACTGATCGAACTTGACAAAAGTAAATTACTAAAAATAACAAGAGCCTTGTTGGCTCAAGTTCATGATCAACTATATAATTTCTTTTATCTTCTGTGAATATCACACTCTGTAACATTTGTGAGAGAAGACACACTCAGACGAGTACACCACAAATAGTGAACAGGCAAAAGGTTAAAGGACAAAGACAAACCCACCTGGAGTGGGGAGGTGTGATGGAGGTCATAACGATGGTGTCCATGGTGGATTGTCGACTGATGACGCCGGTCTGAGGAAGTATCACCATAGACGTATGCTCAAAATCATCACCATTACTCTGTTTGATGTAAAGAAAACATTTTCACAAATCAAGGCACAAGGTACATGTTCTGGTCTGTCATGTCATGGCTGTATATTATGGCTGTAACTAAGGTAAAAAAAACAAACAACCAACAAAACACCATAGACTAGCACACACACTGCACCAAATTAACCCTTTTCATCCTGATACACCCACTGCTTGCAATAAATTGGACTACAATAGTTCAAGGGTGGTGCCAGAATAGCTTGGCACCTGATGCGCCAAGCTATTCTAGCATCGCCCTTGAACTAAAATGGTTGAGCTAGGTCCTAATCAGTAATGTAACATTTATAGGACAATAAGCATTTTTTTCAACAATGAAATGGCTCAGGATGAAATGGGTTAAAATCAACCCATAACATTTCTAATAGCCTTGCTGTGAACTTGGTCAAAATGAAAAAAAACACAAACAAACTCCAAAAAACAACAAAGATACACCTTTATCTTGATGTTGGTGATGCATCCTTTCGTAGAAAAGATAAAATGAAAGTTTGCTGGTGAACAGTGGCAAACATTAAAAATTAATAAGACAGTTCCCCTCAAACTTCATACCACAGAAAAAACGCACTTACATGTCTTCGGCTTTCTCTAAGCTGCTGCAGTTCCTGCTCTAGGACCTTGACCTTGGCCTCTTTATCAGCCACAATGGCTTTGAGCTGGTTGACAACGTTGCTGTCCTGCTGAGTTTTCTGAGTCAAATGTTGTGCTGCCTCCTCTTGTTTCCGGATGGCATCTGAACGAAGGGAGTTTGATTCTTCAAGCATCTGCTTCAGCTGTGTCTGTTGTTTCTGTGTGACGAAAATGAGAAATTGAGATGAGAAAAGTAGACTGGACATAAGCCCTTTGTGTGTGCAGCCACTGGTACTGTTTATGGTACCTTTGGCTGAATGCACATGGGGGTTCAGAATGCACATGGGGGTTCTACAGAATGGAAGTCCTTTAGTTCTGGGAGTCAGGGGGTTCACCCCCTTACATGCAGCCACCAGTGCTGTTTACAGTACCAGTAGCTGCATGCACAGTGGGTTAACACATTTGTGGCCGCGCATCCGGATGCAGGTGGCCGCGAATGAGTCAACCCTTTGGCTGTCAGTAGTGACCTCTGTCAGGAATCATCGCAACAAACGTCAATACTGACAGGCAATTAGGACCTAAATTACACTTCCATGATGACTTATTCATGATCTTCCATTTGTATGGGATGCTTTGGCACTGTTAGTTGAAGGGTCACTTCTGCTGTATGTTGGCAGAAATCTACCCACGCATGAATCTATTTATCAGTAGTGCATGAATTTTCCAGCATAGATCTTTGCAAGGCTCAGATTCAAATTCCAGTGACCAAGGTCACAAAATAATTACATCATCTTCACCCTGCAAAATACTATTCATGCTAACAGCATCATTTCCCCATGAGGGATTAATAAAGTATTATTGTATTGTATCAACTTGCTCTGCACACTAGAATGTAAGCTGCTGATGCATTTCCAATGTTAACCCATTTAGCCCCAATGCCCTACAGTAGGAGATTGATTGATCACGATGATTCAAGGGTAGTGCCAGATTAGCTTGACGCCTTCAAGGCACAAGCTAATCTGGCACTACCCTTGAAATACCATGGTCAATCCACCTGCTGCAACTGGTACATATTCGCTAGGTAACACTTCCAAAATTTGGGAAATGCACCCATGGGGCCAAATGGGTTAACTTGCAAAAGGTTGGTCTCTTTCATAGTGCCTGCGATGAAAAAAAGACAACTTTAATTACCATGAGTGCCTCGATGAGTTCATCGTCGTTGTGTCCTTTCTGTAGCAGGGTTTGCATCTGTTGTTTGACGGACTTCACCTCACCAGAAAGCACTTTGTTTCTGGAAAAGAAAATAAGTAAATGGTGTAATACAGTCAGCTTCGTTTATGAAAATATCAGATACAGCAAAAGTCAGATAACCCATAACATGCTGAGGCTAAAAGCTTCCAATTTGTACACTGCCATATGCAAGGTCCATTATAGTACTTACAGAACTGTAAGCAGGAGGGGCGTGCTGAAAGAGCGTGTAGCTCATTGGCCCTGGAAGCCGAGGCAAGGGTCAGTAGGAAGCAGGTCTTCCGCATCACGTCGGCCAAATACGCCAAATGGAGTGGTTCAAAGCGGTCCGAGCTGAGCCACATGAGCACCCAGGGTAGGTCCCATCTCGGAACAAGCGAGTGAAGGGCAGGACGTTGTAGATCGAAGTGGGCCATGAGGTCGGCAAGGTCTTTGCAGGCACCAGGATCCGGCCAGCCCAAATGACGGTAAGTGTCAGCGATCATAGCCAGGTAGCCCCTAATGGTGATCGGCACCAAAAGCTGGTTGGTGAAGAGCCAGAGGAAGAACTCTGCCAGTTGTGGGACCGTCAGATCCCTGGGGGAGAGGTGCATGTCGTCACACCAGTCGCACAGGACTCGCCACTTTCCCTCGTAAACTCGTCTGGTCGAGGGTCTGCAGGCTGTAGCGACAGCTTCCACTGCTGCACTTGAGAAGCCTCTAGAGGCTAGGGCTTGCCGGACAACCTCCAGGCACGGAGGAGGAGACGTTCAGGGCATGGATGATTAAGTGCCTGCCATGGTTGTTTGAGCATCGTGCGAGGGGTAGGGAGCAGCAGCAGGGGGCCCGTGGCGAGTTTCAGTAGGTCAGTAGTCCACGACTTGGTCCAGCAGAATGGAGCCACCAGGAACAGGACTGCGTTGCAACCCCTGAGCTTGAGCAGGACCTTGGGAACGAGCACCGCAGGCGAGTAAGTGTACGCGACGAGGCCGTCCCAGGGAATGGAGAGTGTCGACTGTCCAGGCTAGCGGGTCCGGAACAGGGGATATGAAGAGGGGGAGCTGTTGATTCCACCTCGTTGCGAAGAGGTCGATCATGGGGGTCTCCCATTCTGCACAGATCATCCGAAAGATGTCCGGCCGGAGTGCCCACTCAGTGTGGAGAAGCTGGCCGCGTTGCGATAGGGAGTCGGCTAGGACATTCAGATGGCCCGGGATGTGTCCTGCTTGGAGAGAGATGCCTCGATCTTCGCACCACCGGAACACCTGGTAGAGGATGATGCAGAGTAAAGAGGATCGCGTCCCGCCCTGCTTCTGGATGTAAGAGACTAAGGTGGAGTTGTCCGAGAGGATGAGAAGCTCCTGGTGTCGCAGACGAGATTCCCACGCAATGAGGGCTTGCCAGACCGCTTTCAGCTCCAACCAGTTGATATGCTGGGCCAGACGCCAGAGGCTGTGGAGAACGTCGGCAGCAAGTGTGCACCCCAGCTGGAGACTTGCGTTGATGCAAAGGGACAGCCGGGGAGGAGGCGAGTAGAGGGGAACCCCCATCGCGAGCCAGTCGGGATCTGCCCAACGAAGCAGATGAGGATGTAGCATCGGTAATACCTGAACCGGAGACTCGAGGTCGCCTGTTGAGGGTCGCCAGTGAAGAAGCAGATGCAGCTGAAGCGGGCGGCAGTAGAGACGACCGAGGGGAAGCAGGTCCGCTGCTGCACTCATCAGACCCAGTAGCTGAAGCCACAACCTGGCGGGGATCGCGTGCTCTTGAGACACCTGCCACGCTAGGTTCGCCAACTTCTGAATACGTCACTCTGGAAGCCTCACTTCGTTAAGATCTGTGCGAAATTCCATACCGAGGTGAATGAAGTGGCAAGACGGCGCGAGGTCGGACTTGCCCACGTTGACCAGGAACCCGAGTCTGTCGAGCAGGACTAGTAGTGCATCTCGGTCCTTCTCCAAGGTGGCCTCCGACTGGTTCCTCAAGAGGAGAAGATCGTCCAGGTAGTTCGACAAGGGGCTCGAAGACGTCTGTCTGGCCTTGGCGACGACAGCGTCCATGATGCGGGTGAAAACCCAGGGGCTGAGGTTGAGGGCGAAGGGAAGCGCGCGAAACTGGTAGACCACGCCGGCGAAGGCGAAGCGCAGGTAACGTCTGGAGGCGAGATGCATGGGGACGTGCAGATACGCATCCGACAGGTCGAGGCTGATGGCAAAGTCCATAGGCTGCACTGCGGCTCGAAGGGCCTGGGCGGTCTCCATGCGGAAGGGCGGATCGGCGATTAACTTGTTCAAGGTGGAGAGATCTATGACGGGTCGCCACTTGCTGCCGGGCTTGGGTACCACGAAGGCTAGGGAGTCGTGTCGTGCCACCACCTCCGTGCGTGGCGGCATTGAGAAGCAAGGCGGCGACCTCGTTGCGCAGGGCGTCCGCTCTGAGAAGGTCCGACGGCACCTGGGTCCAAAGGGGGGAGCGGCGCAGGGGGGGGGGGGCTGAGGGGGGGGGGATGAAAGGAGATCTGAAGTCCCTCGGAACGGTGGAGAGGATCCACGGGTCTTCCGGCAGCAGCAACCACCACTCGTCGCTGCTTAGAGCAAGCTCCCCGCCGACAGGAGACCCGGAGACAGTCGGCGGGGGCTGGAGGGGTAAGTCAGCAGGCCCTGCCCTGCCCGGGGCGACGGGCGAGCCTGGGTCCGGCGGGGGCAGGGTCGGGGAGCTTGTGGGGGCGGCCAAAGGCCGGGGCTTGGGGGGGGGGGGGGGCAGTCGGCCTCGAACGGTAAGCGGGCGAGAGGAGGGTCTGTCGGTCCACAGGGTGCGACCCATGGCCATGTGGGCTGCCCGAAAGCTGGCGGGAGCGGCGTGCTGGGCCAAACGTCCTTGTTCTCTTCCTTCACTGCCTGCCACGTAGGACCGAAAAGGAGAGAACCGCCGAGTGGAGCTTGTCGTAGCTGTGTCTTCACGTGAGTCGGAAGGCTGCAGTCGCGCAGTAAGGCATCCCGACGCATCAGGTCACAATTAGCAGCGGCGGCTATAGTGTTAACCGCGGTATGGTACGCTGCGCGGTTGGCGGAAACTGCCAGAGCCAGGATGTCCCCTAAGAGTGGAGTCAGCCAAGGGTTCCAGGCCTCCTCAACACGTCGCACCATCGTTTGCGTGACCAGGTCCAGAAAACCCGCCGAGGCGAGGGCATTGCGCACCAAGGTAGCAGTCCTGTCCACGCGGCGGGAAGGTGTCGGAGTCGAGAGGAACCCGTAAGAGTCAGCGCCGGAGCATCCACCGCTGGAAGCGGACAGGTGAAGGCTTACGAGTGATCTGCGTACCACTTCTGGCTGAAAGCGATGTCCAAGTCCTCAGGCTACTTGGAGTCAGTGAAGAATCCCCTGTCGCCTAAAGTGCCCTGCAGCAGATGCGTGGAAAAGGCGTCGCGCATGTCCCGGAAACCAGGTGGCTGGGGAAGAGACCTGAAACGCTTGTTCTGCGTGCGGCATCAACAAAGGCCTAAGCTTTCCTCTTAAGAGGGGGGGGGGGGAGGCGGGCAGTCCTCTGGGGGAACACACGCTGCAATGAGCTGCGCCGCCTCAGCCAGGGCTCGGAGTGTCTCGTATCTATGGCCCGCGGAAGGCGGCTGCAACGTCGAGTCCTGGAGGTCGCCGACTCGTCATCACCGAGAAGCACCAAAACTGAATCCTCCGGGGCCAGGCTGAGAGTATCATCATCTTTCAGGCGCTGTTACGATTGTGGTTGTGTTGTCTTGTGAGAGCATACATGTGTTAATCGTAGGAAACGATCCGATATTTATTTGAGCTATCATGGTTATGATTCATGTACCTTTTTAAGTAACATTTTCTTTTGGTCGCGCACAGCGGAATTCACTTCGTTATGATACATTAAGTTTAGTCCAGAACGTTCTAGAAAAGTCGCACTGTCTAGTGACCTCGTTTGTGTGACGTCGGTAAATTAGCGACTTTTCGCGACAAGTTGTTTACTGTGCGCGTGAAGCTGTCAGCCGTTTTCTTGTGTTTTGTGAGAGATTGTGAATCTTCTAGAAAGTGTAGGCTAGATCGTGAAACAGTCTACCATACTTTTATGTAACTTCATTATACATTAGGATTTAGAGCTGAAATGAGCAGCCGAGTTTTTGTAGCCTATTTTAGTGATTCCAGAAAATTCTTATTTATGAGTTTCGGTTGCGTGTTTCGTTCTGATTGGTTGCGTTGTATGATTTTCGTAGATGATTCTGGAAATTGGTAGTATATATAAAGAGGGCGCTAGTAAAGCACGTTCATAGATTGTCTTGCATTTGTCAGTTGTAGAGACACACGCGCAGTCTGCTTCAACGGCATAATAGGAAACTGGTTTAGGTTACAGTTGGAGTCAGACAAGGCTGCTTGATCTCACCTACTCTTTTCAACGTCTTCCTGGAAAGAATCAAGACGGACGCTCTGAAAGATCATGAAGGAACTGTCAGTATCGGAGGCAGAACAATCACGAACTTGCGCTTTGCGGACGACATTGATGGCCTTGCAGGAACAGAGAAGGAGCTAGCTCAGCTGGTGGAAAAGCTGGATAGTACAGCCATTGCATATGGGATGGAAATCAGTGCAGAGAAGACCAAACTGATGACCAATAACGCCAGTGGCAGTGGCACTGAAATCATGGTTGGAGGGCAAAAACTGGAAACAGTTAAGAAATTCAAATACTTAGGAGCCATTGTGACAGATGAGGGATCAAAACAAAAAATACTGTCCAGGATTGCGCAGACAACAACAGCACTGACAAGATTAAAGACCATATGGAAGGACAGAAACATCACACTCTGCTCCAAGATCAGACTGATGCACTCCTTAGTCATCTCAGTGTTCTTGTATGCCTGCGAGTCATGGACCCTCACAGCAGACCTTAAAAGGAGGATACAAGCCACTGAAATGAGATGTTTTCGAAGGCTGCTTAGCATCTCATACAGAGATCACATCACAAACGAGGAAGTGGGAAGCAGAATCAGGCAAGCCATAGGGCCCTATGAAGACTTATTAGCCATTGTGAGAAAACGCAAACTGAAGTGGTATGGGCATGTCACACGTTCAGCAGGGCTTGCCAAAACAATCCTGCAAGGCACTGTGCAAGGAGGACAAAGGAGAGGAAGACAGAGGAAAAGATGGGAGGACAATATCTCAGAGTGGACAGGACTGAAGCTGGGCGATACGCTGAGAATGGCAGAGAACAGAGAGGAATGGAGGGAGCTGGTTGTTAAGTCATCAGTGGTGCCCCAACGGTCGGCAAGACTACGGGATATAGATAGATAGATAGATCGGGTGGCGAAGAGGACGGCGGTCGTCTCTAACGCAGAGAGCCATCCAGGAGTGTGAATTCCTGTCCCTAGAGCGCGAATGGCGCCGGTTCACATGTGTCCATGTAGGACTCCCGTCCGCCTGGGGGCTAGACCCGACAGCACCTGCCGAGTGTAACCCCCCCTTTCACAGTCTCGCCAGGCCCAGAGTACTTAACAGTCCTGGGGTTAGGAACCGGTATACGTGTAGATCATAACCCAAAGGTCTGGAGAGTTGCAATTCAGTAGCCGCACTGATCCCCGATCCAGCTCAGGCGGGGAGGCGGGTCGAGTCAGCACGTTGTGGGCCAGTCTCTAAACGGTTACTCACATCCGATTGGGAGCTGGCACGCCATCTGTCTGAAGCTCTAGCCTCGGAACCGTTCGCCATAGCCCGTGTCATCTGAGTGTCCACCTGCAGGGGCAAACGTCTCACTGCATCCACCGAGTCGGTAGAGGGGGCATAGGCCAGTGCTTGCTCTTGGGCTGGCGTCGGTCTTTCGCGGTGATAAAAGCCCCATAGTTGTGACCACTGTTCCTCCTGCCAAGGGGTGCTGGTAGCACAAGGATTAGTGGAGGCGCAGCCGGAACAGGGCAAGCATACGGCATGTTGGTCACTCGGCCAATGAAAGTTTCCACAACGCGTGCAGGAGTGTACTTGCAAACTGCAAAACATAGTGCACAATGAGAGGAGGTCGAGCATGGCTCCCGGACGCCACGCAACCGCATACGCAAGGTAATGGTGAAACGACCCCAAGCAAAATGCACGGGTGTGCCGATGCCCGGCGCTCTAACCCCCCCCCCCCCCCCCCAGGGCGCCGGTCGAGGGCAGCAACTGCGGTTTTACCTTGCCATGTCGGGGCGTAGACTGGCCCAGTCAAGGTACCCTTGTGTCGTAGAGGCATAGAGGCGAAGCCCTCAGTACCCGGTAGTAGAGGACGCTCAAGGCCGACGCCGAGCTTGCACCGTGAACACAGAAGCAAGTCCGTCGCCAGCACCACAAGTACATGGAATCCCCACAGGCTCCTAACAACGTTAATTCTCAGCTAGCCCATTCTCAGCTAGCTCAGAAACTGCGAGAGAAACAGGAGGCGTTTCACAGTGGCGACGAGGTGCGGTACAGGAAGGCCAGATATAGACAGATCCATCAAGTCGGCCAGAGCCAGCTACTATCAGTGATTGGAGGATGACCTGGCTGCTGACATCCCCAGGATGACGGACTACAAGCCGCACACCCTCAATGAGTTCTACGCCCGGTTTGATAGGAGGAACAATTCTGCTTCCTCGTCTGTGCTTGGCCTCCCTGTCAATAGCGACAGCAGTGCCCACACTGGTCGTCTTCCCCCACTCGCTACGAGTGGCAGCTAGGGGGACACGGCCAGTGTGGACACTAGTCCGTCCTCCACTGTGCGTGATTCTGTTGGCAGTGCCCACACTGGTTGCCTCTCTCCACTCGTCTCACGTTGGTGTTTGGGGGGGGGGGGGGGACATAACCAGTGTGGACAACTTTCTGCCCTCCGCTGTGCATGACTCCAATTGGGGGGACATAAACAGTGTGGACAATTTTCATTTTCAGCCTCCCACTATGTGCGATTCTGTTGACAGTGCTCACGCCAATTGTCTCCCTTCTCTCGCCTTACATGGCGATTGGGGCGGAGGGGGGGGGGGGGGCATAGCCAGTGTGGCCAACTTTCTGCCCCCAACTGTGTGTGATTCTGATGACAGTGCCCAAGCTGGTTGTCTGCCTCCACTCGCTTCATGGGGCGATTGCGGGGACATAGCCAGTGTGGACTCTGTGCATGCTTCTGATGACAATGCCCGCGCGGGTCGTCTCCCTCGGCCGCTATGTGTGGCGAGCCTGGGGAGACAACCAGTGAGGACAGCTCCGCAGCCTGGCACTGTTGAGATCTCCGACGTCAAGGCTGTGTTTCAGCACCTAAACATTAGAAAAGCCGCTGGACCTGACAATGTGTCTCCCCATGTGTTGAAGCACTGTGCAGATCAGCTCGCTGGTGTGTTTTCTGACATCTCAGTCAGCGTAAAGTGCCAAACTGCTTCTTGAAACGATCCACAATAATTCCAGTCCCAAAGAAAACCAAAGTGACATGTCTAAACGACTACAGACCAGTGGCTTTAACCAGTGTCGTCATGAAATCACTTGAGCGTCTTGTGTTTCATGAAGTCATTTATTGACCCGTGTTTCGACCCACACCAGTTTGCCTATAGAGGGAACAGATCCGTAGAGGACGCTGTCTCTTTGGCTCTATTTCATGTTCTTTAGCACCTAGAGCAACCTAACACATACGCATGCATTCTCTTCGTAGATTATAGCAGTGCCTTTAATACTATTGTCCCTTCCAAGTTTTTTTTGATAAACTACAACAGATTGGTTCTTTTCCACAGTCCATTTGCTTATGCAAAGAAGTACCCAACGGAGAAAGAAACACGCTTAGAAAAGACGGGTACAACACAATTTATTAATATTTCGGGTAAATACCCTTTGTCAAAATAGACAAACAAACAAACAGAGAGATTAGCCGCTACTTATCTTCATTGGCAGAAAAAATGTGGCAACTGAAGGAGGTGACGTAAAAGAAAGAAAAGGAAGAACAAAAGTGCGGAAAAAGTAAAAATGACGTCAACGAAAAAGCGTAAGAGAGAGACTCGGAAAGAACCTGAACACGAGAGACAAGAGTGTGTGCAAGCACGTGCAGGAGCGAGCGAAAGAAAAGGCGTGTAGATGAGGCCAGAGAAAGAGAGAGAGAGAGAGAGAGAGAGAGAGAGAGAGAGAGAGAGAGAGAGAGAGAGAGAGAGAGAGAGAGAGAGAGAGAGAGAGAGAGAGAGAGAGAGAGAGAAGGAAAACGAACGGGGAGTACCCTTGGGCACGAAGTAGGCGGAGTGTCTAATACACAAAGCCTGCTAAACACCAACCCGAAGGCAAACTTTATATTACCTTCAAGTTGAGGACTACCTCGGGGAAAAACGGGAGGACCCCGGGAAAAAAACCCCAGCATTTAGCACGGTACACAACAAGTAATAAGTCATGAAAACAAAGCAAATAATCAAATTCAGTAAGAGAATATTGGTATAAGTGGAGATTAGGTAGTTGTGAAACCGTCTTCAAGGGTAACTAAAAAAATAAGGGGGGGAGAGAGAGAGAGAGAGAGAGAGAGAGAGAGAGAGAGAGAGAGAGAGAGAGAGAGAGAGAGAGAGAGAGAGAGAGAGAGAGAGAGAGAGAGAGAGAGAGAGAGAGAGAGAGAGAGAGAGAGAGAAGGGGGCGGTTGATTGATTGTACATTGCTTAACGTCCCGACAGCAACAAGGCTTTCTCAGGACGTGCCTGCACTGCGTGTGAAAAAAAAAACAACTAAACAGAACATTGAATGTATGTCGCCAGCCAGTCAAATACATTAAAGAAACCTAACACATGGGGCCTAAATAAAGCTAAGACCATTTAGCAACACACATCCAATATCAAGAGCTACAGGCAGTGCAGACAGTAGGGAGAGTTTTAAAAAGGCAAATACAGGTGAATGGACAAAGGGTAGACAGAAACACATGCCCCAGAATAGAGATAAACCCACCCTGTGGGGCTGACCAGGGTGACCCTGGGAACTAAAAAATACCTAACCCCACCCAAGTCCCCCAGGGCAGACCCGGGTGGGGCAGAGAAGGGGGCGGGGGCGGGGGGAAAGGAGGAAGGAGGAAGGGGAATAAGAGAAAAGGAAAAAGCGTAAAGAGAGAAAGAGGGCTAGAGAGAAGTTGTAAAGGGGGTAGGGAAGGGGGGAGAAAGAGGGAGAGAGGTAGAAGGAAAGAGCCACCAACCCCACCCAACAGGCACCCACCAGCACACAGAAAAACACACAGGCACGCAACAAGACGACCACGTACATCCCCAAGGGATGCACACGATCGCCCCGCCCCAAAACCGCGTATCAAACCGTGAGCCGGAGACCCGGCGCCCGACAGGGAAGGGCAAGGGATCCAACTAAAGGTTCAGCCAGCGCTGAGAAAGTCCCCAAGGGAAATGTACATATCAACCAGCGCCAACCTCCCCTACCTGGTTAGTGAGTAGTAAAACAGTGAGGTAAAGTAGCAGACACAAGCAAGGTAAAAAATGTTAATCTTTCATATTCATCCCGAGTGGCGCCACAGTGCCCAGTTTATTAATTTGCTTATGGCTGCTCGACTTTCTCCTGGATCGTCCGCAGGTCGTTAAAGTGGGTGACCGTGTGTCCTCCTGTATTTCCCTGTCCAAGGGGACCCCTCAGGGGTGCGTTTCGTCTCCTTTGCTGTACTCACTCTTCACTTACAACTGCAGAGCAAGTCGGGAGGGCAGGCAAATGTTTAAGTTTGCTGACGATACCACAGTGGAGGGAATGATAAAAAACTGTGATGAATTCCAGTACCGGGAGCAGGTCGATCAGCTTGTGCAGTGGAGTGACCAGAACAATCTGGAACTAAATGTTGGCAAGACAAAAGAGCTGATAGTGGACTTTAGACGTAACAAAACTGTCCTCCCCCCTCTTGTAGTTCACGATCAAACCATAGAAACTGTTCAGCATTTTAATTTTCGGGGAACCACCATCTCCGATGATCTTAAATGGGAACAAAACACAGAGAACATTGTAAAGAAAGCACAGCAGCGCATTTATTTTTTGAGAAGGCTGAGGGCTTTTTGTGTCAGCAGAACTGGCATGGAGCACTTCTACCGGGACGTGATCAAGAGTGTGTTGACATTCTCGATCGCGGTCTGGTATGGCAGTGCGTCTGCACGGGCAAAACACAGACTGAACCGTGTCGTCAGGACGGCATCCAAAATAGTCGGCAAAGACATGCCAAGTCTTGACAGTGTGTACCAACAGCGGCGGCTTAGACATGCAGGGCTTATTGAACGCGACAGAACACACCCAGATAACGGTCTCTTTAACCTGCTTCCGTCTGGTCGCCGTTACTCTGCTCTCAAAGCACGGACAAACCGTTTTAGTAACAGTTTTTATCCTAGTGATGTCCGAGCCCTTTCATTGTTATAACCGTGCGATGATGTGCTCTGTGGGTCGATCATAGAGTTTCTTTGCCGAGGCCGACTGATGTTTGCGTGAATGACTGAGTGAGAGTGCGTACTATGTGCATGGAATCATGTGGCCGGCCTACAGAGCACTTCGCCCAATCATTGTGCTATCCCTTTGGCTGTTGGTGGTGTTTGGTTGAGCTGACTCCATGAGTCTCCTCCCCCGGCAAGGCGCGCCCCCAACGGTTGTATATCAGTATTAGCCTAGTCTTATGATATATATTAACCAGTTTTACATCCAACTGTGATCACTAAAATAGTGATATTTACTCTAAGATATTCTGTTTTCTTCATAAACGATATACCTTTAATTAATTTTGACTGCCTAGATTAATAGGCGTGTGTGTTTGTGTGTGTGTGGAAGATGAGCATGGGTGTGTACGGCACACATTGGTTTGTGATATTAATTGTATAGTTTTAAAATTTAAAGTTTTTACAGTGTGTGTAGGGCATTGGATTTGTGTGATAGAGTATTACTTGTTTTTTTAATTGTTGACTGTGATGTTTGTAATTGTAACGACACCAACACACATTCCTATGCTTTATGTTCTTAAGGCAAATGCCAATAAACAGTATCGATCTATCCATCCATCCATCCATCCATCTATCTGAGCAACTTAGGCTAGCACAGAGCACACGGAAGCAACCCAACGTGAAGCAACCGGTCACACCGTACACAGCCCAAGCGCAGAAGAGCAGGTACACAACCGTCCAAGGCTAGCTAAGAAACAGACTGGCGGGAATCCGGTGAGCGATTGCCCGGATGGGGATGGAAGGGAGGCTACTCGGGATACGGCCTAGGTTAGGGCGCCCCTTGTTGCCTCCCCTGCCTTACAGGTACACAACCAAATTTGGCTAAAATTGTGCTAGCTAAGAGTAACAGTAATGTCATCGGTAATGTATTTTGAGGAAACAAGAATATTTTCATTAGCCCCTGCATCACACACAAAAATTACATTGAAGAACTGTTTGTGTCTGCTGATCAGAGATCATGTACCTGGCTTTAGCAGCCTCCATTTTCTGTTTCAAGTTGTGGTAGTCCTCTTCCAGCGCTTTTCTTTCAGCTGCCTCCCTCTGTGTAACAAAAAGCATCCAACAACATTCAGTGTGGTCAAGATGGGATCTCTGTGCGCGAAAAAGCACATGTAAACTTCAACCCACACTGGGTGTCTCCCTCAATTCGCTACCAAGGGTAGCGAGTCAAAGAGAATAAACCAATGTGGCTCCACCCCATCCCTTAGAAGTCACCCTGAAGTTTGTTTCCATCAAACCATGCTGGGCTGACTGAATATATTTCCTACATCTGTCAAGAATATGTGATGTATGAAGAGAGTCTTATCCACGACCTGATACCTGCTGTACCTTCGGCTATGACAAGTGTCCCAAATTTGGGAGATGCCATCTTTAGGCTATGCCTCAGTCTAGGAGTCCATAACTTGGCAACAACTTAATGAAGCACTATCCTTGAACAATCAAGGCTAATCCACGTCCACTTTGCTGTTTCTTCCAGGGTTGAGCAAACTTAACTAATCTCATAACTACTACAGTGGAGTCCAGTTATGACATGAACACGCTTTACACGAATTTCCGGTTAACACGAACGTTTTTGAATTGCCAGCTGAGAGCCCTCTTGTTCTCTATTAAAATTTCACAGTTAACACGACATGCTTACCACAAAATTCCTGCTTAACACGAAGGTGATTTTGTTTCCCCAACTGAACATTTTATAATATTTTCACCTGTTTAACATGAACAACCATCACACGGTGAACTCTGTTATGCAACAGCTAATACGCCTGAATGACAGCCTGTTAGCTTTCACACCTCGGTCCGATCTGCATCGCCAATGGCCGAGACTATCCACTGTTTTCAACCGCTAGTGCTCAACACGCGCGCCGCAGGTTCCGTACACACACTGCCTAGTACGAGGGTGGTACCCAATGTCTATCTATCTATCTATATCCCGTAGTCTTGCCGACCGTTGGGGCACCACTGATGACTTGGCAACCAGCTCCCTCCATTCCTCTCTGTTCTCTGCCATTCTCAGCGTATCGCCCAGCTTCAGTCCTGTCCACTCTGAGATATTGTCCTCCCATCTTTTCCTCTGTCTTCCTCTCCTTCGTCCTCCTTGCACAGTGCCTTGCAGGATTGTTTTGGCAAGCCCTGCTGAACGCGTGACATGCCCATACCACTTCAGTTTGCGCTTTCTCACCGCTAGTGCTCAATGTAGTGGTGAGTAAAGGGAGACAGGAGGGACGGGTTATTCAGCGCATGATTTTTCATTAAAGGCCCCGCCACACATGCCCGATTTTGAGGCCGATTCTTGAGCAGTTTCGAATCAGAGTGTGATCGGACCGGACTGCAAAAACGTGTGCACTGCCACACATTCCCCGACTTTATTTAGCCGACCGGTTTGAATCGGCGAAGATCAAGGTCGTACCTGTTCAGCGAAATGGCTGCTATGGACAGTGATGATGATGTGCTTGCATTATCAGCAGTTTTGCATCATATTCGGGAAGACTGAGGCGGGCGAAACATCGGCAACGAAGGTGATTGACTGATCTTCCGCCATTTGCAAACTGAAACGACGTGCTTTGCGAGACGCACTCTGATTGGTTGAAGCTTACAATCGGGGCCGATTCGGATCGGAAAAAATAGAGTAATTTCTAAACACCCGATTCCCAGCCGATTGCGATCGGATCGGATATATATGATGTCATCCGATCGCAATCGGATCGGAATCGGCTTCAAAATCGGGGCACAACCGGCAAGTGTGGCGGGGCCTTAAAACACATACAGATCTGATTTGTAAGCAGCAGACATAAAGTGCTACAGAGGTTGAACACAGCACTGAGTTCCAAGGATCGTGCCACTGATCAACGTGAAGCATTCATAGTATTGCCTGTACACAATGGTACACAGCTAAAAATAGCACATTAGCTCCAACACTACACGTGGTTACGGAGCTGTTGAATCCGATGGACTATTGTTTGTTTTCTCAAAACCCTTACCAATGGCATTACTATATAGAAGATGCCCTTTAGCCTACTGATTTCAGCCTAAGGATTTGTTGTGTCTCCTGCACAACTGGGGAGGAGTCACCGGGGATCCATGCCTAGGAGCCCCGGGTGGCCTCCCCTTCCCTCCCTATCTGGTCACGTGCTGGGCCTCCCAGATCTGGGCGCTTGCAAGGACCTCTCGGACCTTATGGCCCACTTTGAGCTCTGGCGCCCAGTCTCCCGTTCACTTATCCCTCGTTGGGACCTCGCCCGGGTGCTGACTTGGCTGAACTCAGACCGCTTCGAACCTCTGCCCTTGGCGCGGTTCTCCGACCTAACCCGGAAGATGTGTTTCCTCCTGGTCCTCGCCACAGCATCCCGAGTGAATGAGTTACATGCACTCTGTGCGTCCTGCCTGTTTACAGTTCAGGTCCGATGGCTCAGCGCAGCTCCTCGCCGACCCATCCTTTCTGGCCAAGAACTGGCCTCCCTCAGCTGCACCCCAGGTGCTTACCATCCGTCCGCTCAGAGGTACGGATCAATCCCGCGGGTCTCGACAGCAGGACCCGGTCCAGGCGCTGAGGATTGACCTGCATTGCACAAAGCCGCGCCGTCAGGGGAGCTCCCGCCTCTTCCTGCCACTATCACCGGGCAGGCCTGATATCTCAGCACAGATGATTTCGTCCTGACTGCGGTGGGTCATTCGGTCAGCATACAAAGACCTCTCCCCTGACGGAGATAAGAGGCTGCATATCAGGGTGCACAAAGTGAGAGCGATGGCCACCAGCGTGGCATTTGACCGCAACTGCTCAGTGAAAGACTTTGTGGCAGCGGTGGACTGGCGGGCCGACTCCACCTTTGCCCGCTTTTACCTCCGCGACCTATTTACAGTTCAGGTTTGAGTGGCTCAGCGCAGCTCCTCACCCACCCATCCTTTCTGGCCAAGAACTGGCCTCCCTCAGATGCACCCCAGGTGCTTACCATCCGTCCGCTCAGAGGTACGGATCAATCCCGCTGAGAATTTACCTGCGTCGCACAAAGCCGCGCCGTCAGGGGCGCTGCCGCCTCTTTCTGCTACTATCACCGGGCAGGCCTGATATCTTGTCTCGTCTGCCCGGAGCCAAGGGCAGGAAAGCGTGATCGCCCTTGTCTTAGTGGCTAGTTCTGCGCAGGTATACTTAAAGCGCCCTGAAAGGGTCTTGTAGGCAGGACTCCCGTGGCTGGTCCGTTGCCCCGAGCGGAAGAACGGACAAGACTTGAGGCGCTGACGCCGGGAGGCAGTTCTTGGCCAGTAACGTAGGGTCTGTGAGCAGCAGCCTGAACCATCGGACCCTGAGTAGGAGGCTGTGGCACGTGCAAGCAGGAAGCAGGTCTTCCTGGTTGGTCTTCCCGGCGCGCTAGTGGTAAGGGCTCGAATCTCTCTGAGTTGGGCCAGGTGAGCACCCAGGACAGCTCCCAGCAATTAATCAACAAGTGTGAGGCCGGCCGCTGCAGAACGAATGCGTCCTCTGATCTGCCAGGTTCTTCCATGCTCCCGGATCCGGCCGTCCCAGGTGTCGGTAGGTGTCTGCCACCCTCGCCAGAACCTCGGAAGGTGATAGGGGCTAGGATCTGCCTGAAGAAACGCCACAGGAAGAACTCGGCCAACTGGGTTAGTCAGGTCCGTGGAGGTAAGTCGCTCCGCTGCGCACCCCTACTGGAGTATTCGCCCTTATCCTTTGTGGACGTAACGGGTGGAGACCCCCCGGGCCAATGAATCGCTTCCACCGCTGCCCCCGAGAAGCCTCTAGTTGCAAGGGCCTGCCTGACAATCTCCAAGCTTGAAACAGCAGTCGCTCTGGGCACGGATGGAACAGCTGTTGCCTGGGCTGCTTGAGCATCATACACAGCGTGAGAGCGCCAGCGGAGGGTCCATCGCTAGGCCCAAGAGAACTGATGTCCAGCTCCTGATCCCGCTAAATGGGCGACGAGGACCAGGATCGTATTGCTGCCCCTGCGTTTCCGAAGGCCCTTAGGTACCCGCCCTGTGGGAGGAAACGCGTACGCCACAATTCCGACCCACGGAGTGGAGAGCACATCTACGGCCCAGGCTTGTGGATCCAGAACGGGGTAACCAAAGGTAGCAGCTTGTTGTTCCACCTCGAGGCGAAGAGGTCGATCATCGGCGTCTCCCAATGCACGCAGAATAACCAGAAGATATCTGGGCGATGCGCCCACTCTTGTGTGCAGCCGCTGGACCCGTTGCAAGGGAGAGTCCACGAGAAATTGAGATGGCCCGGGATGTGTCATGCCCGCAGGGTGATGCTCCGAGCCCTGCACCACAGGAGGACTTGGTACACGAGGATGCAGAGGGAGGGAGGGAGCGCGCGTTTCCCCCTGGATCTGAAAGTAGGCCACAACCAAAGAGCTGTCGGCAGGCACCAGTCCATCTCTTTCCGCGAGTCGTTCCTCCCAAAGAAGAGTGTCAGGCCACCACCTTCATCTCCCCAGATGAAATGTCTGCATGTGTGCTCTCTAGTCCGGCTGCCCGAGGAAGCCTCCACTATCTTTTGTATCCGCTCTACTGTTAGTCGTACCTGGTTAAATGTTGGTCAGGAACTCCATGCTTAGGCGGACAACCGGCAAGATGGTACCCGGTCGGTCGTGCCTCCGTTGGCCTGGAATCCACGGCGGGGAAGCAGAGTCAGCCAGGCATCTCTGTCATCCTACAACGCCTTCGCCATCTGGTTCCGTAAGAGGAGGTTATCCAGGTAGTTGGACGTCAGACTTGTCGGAACCTTGCTCCTTGTGAAGCAGGGCCCTCACTTACCATGCCGTGCTGCCGCCTAGTCCTGATCTCCCGGTACTTGTGTCTGCAGAGGTGAGTGTCTAATGGAGGGGCGACTGGCAGGAGACCCGCAGGCCTTCCGTGATCGCAGAAGGAATCCCTGGACCGTCCGCAAAAGCTGCCGCCACTCGCTGCTGAGGAGGGCTATCCTCCCACCGACCAGAGACCCTACAGGCATTGGTGGAAATATAGGTGTCAAGTCAGAGCGCTGGCTGCGCCCTCACTCCCTGGCGCCTCTGGACCTGGCCGTGGAGGGTGTGGGGAAAGCGCACAGTAGAGTTCCCCCTAAGGCCGTCTGACGCAGCTGTGACTTCACCGTCCCTCGGAGAGAAGGCCAGCGTCTCAGGAACTCGTCCCATCACGTCCGGTCACAGTAGGAGGTCGCTGCCATGGGGTGGCCGAAGGAAGGGATGCCGCGCTGTTCGCCGCTACCAACACACATGCCATGGAGTTGCGAACCAAGGACGTCGTCTTGTCCAGGCCTTGTGACAGTGTACACCGAGAGGATGCAGGAAAACGCCTGGGAGCGACCTGCATACCACTGCTGTCAGAAGAAAACTCCATCTCCTCTGGTGCCCGAGAAGAACCCCTGGTCCCTGAAGCCGTCATGTCGCAGGAGCACCGAAAGTCCTATGTTAAGTCCCGGAAGTCTGCCTGCTGAGGGAGTGACTTGACGCACTGGAGCTGCCGCGGTGTGTCGCCCATCGCCGTGGTCTCCCTCTTCACTTCGTCCAAGGAGGGGCGAGCATGAGATGCCGCAGCTGCGTCTACCGAGGTGGTGGAGAGTGAAGAACGTCCGCCAGGTGCTGTCGGTCGCTCGTTGCCCACGCGCATCGCTGACACGGAGTCCTCCGGGTGTAGACCCAACGCCTCCACGTCGACCGCCGCTTGCTGCATTGTGACTGCCGCTGCCGGTCCATGTGCCGAGTGTGTGTCCCTGGGGAGTGTCTGTATCCTTGGTCCGTCGCGAGCCGCCGGCGCGTGCTGTGTCGGTGTCGCAGTGATGCTGCATCCGTCCATTGGCTGTCATCCTCGTGGTCCCATTGATGACGACCAGGCTGGTAGAGCGGTCCCTGACGGTCCGGCCGGAAGATCGACTGCTCCTGCCGGCTGCCTCTGAGGTCCGGTGTTGAGACGAGGTCCGTCGCCGCAACAATGCATGAACTTGTTCACCGGCGAGGAGGATTGGGAAGTGGAGACGTCCCCCTGTGTGTGGTATCTGTAGCGCCCTGTCCCCACGCACTGTGATCGGTCCTCCGATCCCGGGTACCGAGGACGCTGGGAATCCCTCAGTGCGCTTGCAAGGCGGGAGGATAAAACTTCGGGGGTCCGCCCTCGACAAGGAAACACATCTCGTCAGCTATTAGTACTGACTGAACTTGTTATATCTCCGTAGAGGCTGTCAGTCTCAGTGGATCGCCAGAGACTCCACTCTCTGTCTGGGTCCCCGAAGTCTGATTCCGTGGCTTATCATGTCAGCGGCTTAATTTCCAGTCCCACTCTGAGAGGTGCACCGATGGTGCGGACCTGTCCAGGTGCTGGTCCGGCCTACGGCAAAAGGGCGCTGTCGTCTCAGAGGGGTGGTCCCCCGCGTCTGCTGCCTGGGTTCTCTGATTCCATGTGGCATGCATGAGACCCAACAATTGCATTGCCTGTTTATCGTTGGTTGGCGCATCACATAAAGGCATTTCCCTGGCCTGGTAAGGGCGGGTCGGAGCTCTCGGTGCAAGATGGGATGGCAAGTCTCGTCGGCTGCTTTAGGCTCAAGCGTCTGAATAAGACGTAGCAGCTCAATTCGTGGCACCGGTGGGGGCAGCAGGACCCTTCTTTGCGCCGATAAGCACACAATGTCTGAATGGTTTTCCTCTGCGTAACTTCCAAGGCTGCGGTCGCTACAAGCTTACGTGCCGGTCCCTCTCTCTGGTAGAAACGTCCAAAGCTGCGACCATCGTTTTTCTTTCCACGTCGCGCATTGGATGCAAAGTCGACTGGAGGAGCAGCCCGAGCAGGGTAGGCAGACATCGTGCGCATTGCTAGCCACTGGAATTCGCCAAACTTGGTGCAGGTCCTCACCTCAGCCCTGTAACATAAGACAGACAAAGGCCGGTGCGGGTGGGCAGAGCCTCCTTGTGAGGGTCCGAGCTCCCGATCGGTCGCAAACATAGCCTCCGGTCAAACCCGCCACCCGCTGTAAACGCCGGCTGAGGCAGTAACCGAAACTTTACCTTGTCATGTCCCGAGTGCCAGTAATCCACAAGACCCAACCACCAAGTAAATCCTCCGAACCAAAGGTAATTCCCAACATTCAAATCACACAGGTAGTAACACAAATCCAAGGAACAGTCACATAATCCACGTAAGTCAAATTCACAAAGGACAGTCACATAATCCACGTAAGTCGAATTCACAAAGGTAATCCCACCATACACAGCCGGAGCATGCGAGGAGCACACAACCGGTTAGGTGAGCTAAGCAAAGAGACTGGCAGGAAAGGGTGAGTGCGCCACCGAATAGAGAGGCATGGTAGGCTACTCGGGGTATCCTGGTAATGATACCCCTAGGTTGCCTCCTCTGTTGTGAGGTACACAACAAGGTTTTGGGGCTAAAATTGATAAGCTAAGCGAAGCATACCTATTAGTAAAGTCATCGGTAATGACTTTGAGAAAATAAATACTTACCAATGGCTTTACTTGGGAGGACCCTCCCTCCTGCCCCGCTTGCTGCCTGTCGGCTAAGAGTAAAACTGGCGGGCTTCCGCCCAGCATGTGACCAGATAGGGAAGGAAGGGGAGGCCACCTGGGGCTCCTAGGCATGGATCCCCGGTGACTCGTTAGTTAGTTAGTTATTTGGGTTTAACGCCGAGCAGGCAACTAAGGCCATCTCACGGCGGGAAGGGTAAAAATCTGGTCAGCCAGACTAAAACAAAGGTCTTAAGACATGATGTAAATATACCTTAGAAATATGTCAGGCTAAAATGTCGCACAGATCTTTAAAGAAAACGTCGGAAGACTCTCAAAAAGGTCAAAATAATAGAAACATCATAATCTATAAACGCTCAAATCTTATTAAAAATATGGCACTCTCTCAGAAAACTGAAGATCTTGTCCGGGGGCACATCCCGGAACAAAACCTTCAAGGAGTCTGCCGTGAAATGTTTATACCTTGTGTCGATTAGATCAGCACAAGACAACAAAAAGTGTTGAACAGAGTACTGCTCGTCGCAGGCATAACACCATGGACGCTCCTCCTGTTTAAGTAAATAAGAGTGCGTAACATACGTGTGGCCGATGTGGAGCCGAGCCAGGACAGTCTCCTCACGGCGGCTGCCGCAGCGATAAGGTAGACCGTCGGACAACTTAGGAAGGGCTTCATGCAGCTTGTTAGCTTCCTCTTTGTCCCACTTGGACTGCCACTCACGGGCTATGTACGCACTAGCCACATGTCTAAAATCACTATAAACAATCTGTGTGTCAGGGACAGGGTCATTGCGGGCATCGTTGGCAGCAGAATCTGCGATCCTGTTGCCTTCGATGCCCACATGCCCTGGCACCCAAATAAAAATGATATAATATTCCTTCATCAAGTCCGCGTGAAGCTCTCTGATCTGCACCAGCAATGGATGGTCATTTCCCGTGCCCTGAAGGGCCTGCAGGGCAGAAAGAGAGTCAGACAGAATCAGGAAGTTCCTTTCTCTAGATCGATAAGCATGCCTGAGTGCCAGCAGAACCGCCTGCAGTTCCGCACTAAATACAGATGAGTGGTCTGGGAGGCGGTGCTTAAATGGGCGTCTAGGATGGCGAGAGGACACTGCGGCCGCAGCCACTCTCCCATCCTCAGACTTTGACCCATCGGTATAGATGCGACAATAGCCAGGAAAAATTGAAAGCAGTTCATTGAGGCTCTGTTGGTATATGGCTGGTGGAGTAGAGTCTTTCTTGTGGGCAGTCAGGTCCAGCAAGATGTCAGGAACTGGTAAGAGCCAAGGTGGAGTGATGTGTTGCAGGGATTCCGAAACTCTGTCCAGGTCCAATCCGGCCGCCTGCAGATGAGGTCGGACACGGAAAGAAAGTGGACGGACAGCTCCCGGATGGGTATCGTAAATCTCTGCAAACGATGGTTTAAAAACACAATCATAGGCAGGATTGTCTGGATGGGCCTTCAGTTTCAGAACGTAGCTGAGCATGAGGCGGATGCGGCGGAGCTTGAGAGAAGGCTCCCCTGCCTCGGCATACAGACTAGGAACTGGAGACGTCCTGAAGGCCCCAAGACATATCCGCAGACCCTGATGGTGAATTGTGTTCAGACGCTGTAGCACAGACTTGGAAGCTGAGCCATACACCACAGAGCCGTAATCCAGTTTGGACCGAACAAGGGCCCGGTACAGACGAAGTAAGACAGTACGGTCCGCACCCCAGTCAGTACGACCGACGACACGAAGAATGTCGAGAGCCTTCTGACAAGAGGTTCTAAGGTAATTAATATGGTTGCGGAAGGTAAGTCTTTTGTCAAAAATGACCCCCAGAAACTTTGCCTCCTGAGCCACCTTAATTGGCACTCCAGCAATGCTCAGGCTAGGTTCTGGAAAAAATTTCGTCTGGTTAGTAAAATGCACACAAACAGTCTTGGAGGGCGAGAACTTGAATCCATTGAGAGACACCCACCGCTGGATGCGATCAACGCAAAGCTGCAAGCGCCTCTCAAGGGATGCAAGTCCTCGACCACGTGCGCACAAAGCAAAGTCGTCAACAAACAAAGAGCATTCAGAATCATCCTTGACGGCCTTTACAATGTTATTAATTTTAATACTAAATAAAACAGGAGATAGAATGCTGCCCTGTGGGACACCCATCTCCTGTTCAAAGGAGTCGGAGAGGGTGGAGCCCACACGGACATGGAACGACCGGTTAGTCCAAAAATTGTGAATAAAAACGGGCAGGTGCCCTTTAAAACCCATGTCCAACAAGTCAGACATTATGCCATACTTCCAGGTAGTGTCATACGCCTTCTCAAGATCGAAGAAAATTGCATAGACATGCTGCTTGTTGACAAAAGAATCTCGAATAAATGATTCAAAGCGGACTAAATGGTCAGTTGTACTACGGAAGCGCCGGAAACCGCACTGGAGGTCTGTGAGGAGACCCTGTGACTCAAGATGCTTGATTGTACATTGCTTAACGTCCCGACAGCAACAGGCTTCTCAGGACGTGCCTGCACTGCTTGTGAAAAAAAACTAACGAACATGAATGCATGTCGCCAGCCGTCAATACATTAATAAACCTAACATGGGCCTAATAAGCTAGACATTTGCAACACATCCAATCAGAGCTCAGCAGTGCAGACAGTAGGGAGTTTTAAAAGGCAATACAGGTGAATGACAAAGGTAGACAGAAACACATGCCCAGAATAGAGAGAAAACCCACCTGTGGGCTGACCAGGTGACCTGGAACTAAAAATACCTACCCCACCAGTCCCCAGGGCAGACCGGTGGGGCGACTCAGATGCCACACCAGGCGGCGTTGACAGCGCTCCATAGTTTACATAAACATGATGTCAAGCGATAGGCCGTAGTTGCCGGTCGGAAGGATCCTACCGGCTTGGGATCGGTACAACTACAGCCTGGCCAAGACGCGGAAATGACCAGTTCTCCAGATATGGTTAAAGGCCTTGAGAAGTACAAGGAGTGACCTCTCAGGCAGATGCGTTAGGAATTGATAGTGGACGGTATCTAGGCCAGCAGCAGTGTCATTACATTTCTGCAAAGCTTGCTGCAATTCTGATAATGTAAACGGGACATTATAATCTTCTGAGTTATCGGACTTAAAATCACAAATACGAGACTCTCGCTTCTCCTTCTCTCTCTGGAAGAAAGGTGAATAATGCTCCGTTGAAGAATTATGGGCAATGGTGGAGGCAAGCAAATTGGCCACAGCTTTTTTATCTGTAACCAAACTGGCACCATCTCTAAGATGGCCAACAAAAGCCGAGCCACCTCTGCCCCTAATTCTCCGAACAGCCTTCCATACTTTCTGGGATGGAGTCCGAGAAGTTAAAGATGAGACGAAGCGTCTCCAGGAAGCATGGCGTTCACGTTTAAAAATGTAACGGGCTTTCGCCCTCTGTCTTTTAAAGGTTAAAATATTCACTTGCGACGGATTACGGAAAGCACGTCGCTGAGCAGATTTGCGCGCTATTTGGGCCTTGCGGCACTCTTCGTTGAACCATGGTACTCTCGGCTTTCGAGGGACTGATGCGGAAGTTTTAGGGATGGTTTCACCCGCTACGTCCAACAAAATAGTAGTAAAAGAAGAAATAGGTTCTTCAGATGACATGACCACCTCCTCTGTAATACGAGACTGACAGAGGGAGGCGAACAGAGGCCAGTTAGCTTTCTTAAGATTCCAGCGCCCCACCGGCGGATCCTCCCCACAGCTGACCGATGACAGGACTACTGGGAAGTGGTCACTACCACACAGGTCATCGTGAACCTTCCAGTCAAAGTCCAGCATGAGAGAAGGATCACACACAGTGAGGTCTAGAACAGAACTAGATCCTGAACCTGGGTTAGAGTATGTAGGTGAACCATCGTTAAAGACACACAGGTTAAGTTGCGAAAAAACATCTTCTAACATCTGACCTCTGCCATCATAGTGGTCACTACCCCAAAGGTGAGCGTGACCGTTAAAATCCCCCATGAGAATAAAGGGAGGGGGCAGTTGATCAACTAAATTAAAAAAATTATTACTACAAACCCGCAGGGATGGTGGCAGGTAAATACTGCATATGGTTATGGTCTTCTTCAAGGTAACCCGAGCTGCGACAGCCTGAAGACAGGTGTCGATGCTAACGGGGCTACATAAAATTTGGCTACTAATGAGAAGAGCCACTCCACCCGAGCGCCTCTCCGAATCAGAGCCTTTATGTATAACGTTAAAACCATTAAAGGACACAGGGTCAGAAGTCTTCAGGTAAGTCTCCTGAAGAGATATTACTGAGGGGTTATAGCACTTGACTAAAAGACGTAATTCCTCAAAGTTAGCTTGAAAACCACGACAATTCCACTGAAGCAGAGAGTCCATGATTATGTCTTATCTGGGGGTGCGGAGTTTTTCCCCCCTTTTTCCTTTGCCTTGGAAGGAGTCGGAGAAACAGAGGGGGGGGGGGGGGGGGCCGGCTCCCGGGCCTCCTCTGGTTCTTAGGAGATGAAGGGGGTGGAGCTGCCGCAGCATCGGCAACTTCCACTCCCTCCATCTGCTCCTCCAATGCAGCATATTTGTTTTGAAGGGGGACATCAGTGTTCCCCTTCTGGGCCCGTGCGCACGGCGGTCCCATAGATTTCTTTGACTTCTGGTCCTGGGCAGCGGTCCTGCTGCTAGAGTTAGCGGCCTTAGAAGGCTGACCAGAGCCAGAAACCTTTGGTGTTGACAAACAAGCAGGTTTGGGTGGGGGCTGAGGCTCAGGGGCAGCAGAAGGCGGTGCCACCGGACCGGTAGCGTCCGCCCTCTGCGTTCCCTGGCTCCTCGTCACCACCGGAGGAGGGTTACTCTCCAGGGGTGAGAGGATCCGAGGCTCCGCCCCCAACCAAGAAGTTGGGGTTTGACAAGAGAAGTCTTTGGTGGGGCGCTTGCCTGCCACCGCAGCACTGAAAGTATACACAAAGTTGTTATTTGAGTTTGGCGCCGCCTCAGCTGCACGAGGACCGTCAACCAGTTTTTTTGCGTCCGC
Organism: Semisulcospira habei; assembly: GCA_036245525.1. Taxonomy (NCBI): domain Eukaryota; kingdom Metazoa; phylum Mollusca; class Gastropoda; family Semisulcospiridae; genus Semisulcospira; species Semisulcospira habei. The sequence goes on from BTPG01000001.1 coordinate 276,114,553, forward strand.
AAAGGACAGCCCCTTCTCCACACGCACCTGCTGAATCCTGCACTCGGAGATCCAACGAGGGCACTTCTTGTCCGAAGCCATATGCGCCCCCTGGCAATTCACACACAGGGGGATGGCTGTGCAGGACTCAGCCGAGTGTCCTGGCTTAGTGCAACGGGCGCATAGAGCCTCTGCCTGGCGGCATGTCTTCTGCCCATGGCCATACTTTTGGCACTTAAAGCACCGAAGGGGGAGAGGGACGTACTTTTTCACTTTTAGGGAGTAGTAACCTCCCCAGATGGTAGTAGGAGCTGTGGGGGTGCCAAACGTCAGGATGATGGTAGGGAGACGGATCTCCCTACCACCTCGTTTGGAAATGAAGCGCCTGACGTAGGTCACCCCCTGTGACTTAAGGTTCCGTACAAGTTCATCTTCAGACAGTTCGGCCAATGCTTCATCTTTAATCACTCCTCTAGAGGAATTCATTGTTTTGTGGGGAGTGACCTCCACTGGAGTGTCTCCGATGGAGGAGAGCCTCAGTAGCCCATTGGAGTGTGCCTGGGTACGGCACTCTACCAACAAGTCACCAGACCTGAGGCGCTGGGCCTCAGGCCTGCCAACACGGCTCCTGAGGGTCTCCCCTACCAGGAAAGGGTGCAGCTTTGAAACAGGCTTCTCTTTAACTTTGCTGTGGATAATGAGAAAGCGAGGCCAGGCGGCCGCCGCCTGAGGTGTCGCTTCCTCACAGTCAGAGTCACTATCGTTCTCAATGACAATGTCGGCGGCTATGTGCCGCTTTGGTGCTAGTTTTAGTCTTTTGATATTTTCCATATTATAGTATGATAGATATTCATCCCCCGGGGGTCCCCGCCCGCCACCGAGCCCAACAAGGGAGAGTGCAATTGTCGGCGGGTCTCCAGCCGACGCACAATGGAGACTGCCCGAAAGATATACTCAAGGGGGTAAGCCCGATTGAACCGTTTGAGCCACCGCCTTCTATCACACTGTTGAATACAGGGGAATACTGGCGTAAAGCACCTAATCAGCATCAGAGGCTATAGCATGGTGCTCCGTATAACAACCCGCGTGTCAACAGGGGGATAGGGCTCGACGTGACAAGAGCCGATTGACTAGGCTGGTACGACTAGCCTCCCGTTTAGGCAGAAGTCAAGGCCAAAGTGGAGTGTTTCAGCCACCAGGATCCTCTTCTCCCCCGACACGGGTCTCCAAGCATGGCAAACACTTGGGATCCAAAGGACCAAAAGCTCACGCGTATTTTTAAGGACCAATCCAACATGGTAAGACCTGGGTAAGCACAGCTCCTTAAAAACCGGACCAGTGAAAAAGACTGAACAACATATCTGCTGACATCAAGTCCTAATCCTGGACAAAGATGGCACCCGTCTGCTAGCCCACTCAGTCAGGGACCGAGTGGACTACCCACCCATGCCACGTGGAGGCCGGTGCCAGGTAGGCCCCCGGTGACTCCTCCCAAGTTGTGCAGGAGACACAACAAATGCTTAGGCTGAAATCAATAGGCTAAAGGGTATCTTCCATAATTATAGTATTACCATCGGTAAGTATTTTTTCGAAAAAATACATTTTAGAGAAAAATGAATTTTACATGATCTAATTTTTTCTGTCGCCAGAATTTCAAGTAAAGCGGACTCCACTGTAGTTTAATTATTGGATGACATCTTAAATGGTGTGAACCTTATTATCTTAACATATCCAACTCTTGCTGCAGTTTCTTACAGTTGACTGAGTTAACCCTTTGCCTGCCAGTAGCACTTTTTGTTGTGGTGATTCCTACAGGAATCACCTTGACAAAAAATGCTATTGACAGCCAAAGGGTTTTATTACTTTATAACAGGTCAAATTTATTCAAGATGTCTGCACGCTACCTCCTGCACTTCTTTGCGTTCTTTCTCCAAGCGACGCAGTTCATCCCTGTATTTGTCATCCTGTGTTCGTCGTCGCGCAGTGGACGATTTGCCCGTCATCTCACTGTCCAAAGATGGGGGCTGATGTGCTTCTAACTGCGATCTTAACTCTTCCACCTGGGGAAAAAGTTATAAAAATAACAGGTCTGGGACAATAATGAACACACTCACTTCCCCTCGTACATGTTATCCTACCCAAGGCCCCCCCCCCCACCCCCCCCCTGACAGATGTCTATGGAGCGCACCTTGAGTAGGATAAAATGTACTGAAATGGGTGGTAAGTAAAGACGTGTTCTAGACCCTCTAAATCCAAAGGATTAAGAGTCAGGTGGCCACGCCTATATCTGTAGATCTAAATGCAGACAAGGTGCCTAGGGGTCCAAACTCCCCCCCCCTTCCCCCCCCCCCCAAACCAAAAAGTAACACGAACAAAACAAAAACAAACCCACACTGCACTCTCTTATGGTAACTGCACAGACTCTCAACCCCTTCACTGCCAGTGAATGCCAATTGTGTTATTGAGATCATTGTTAATTTGACATCGTAGAGCCACAGCAGTCAAAGGAGCACAAACACTATTTTTTTCAGCAAGAGACATAGATCTTCATGAGCCCCGGCGGCCGGGGCGCATGAAGATCTATGTCTCTTGCAGTTGGATCGTGGTCATTCTTTCTCAGCAGTGAAGGGGTTAAGAGTTACACAGTTTGCAAATACCTTGTTCTGAAGAGCTATGATCTGCTGTGCCCGGCCGCGGAAGTTGCTTGCGTTGTTCAAGAGGGACTGCACGTTCACATTTGAATCACCAATCTCTTGGGCTATAACCTGCAAATAAAGCGAACAAATATACACAACATGCATATCATTAGCTTTTTAGTAGTTGTTCATATTTATCTTCAATTATTCTACAGTGCAAACGCAATTCTTTACGGAACAAAAATGTAAATTAAAAACAACCCCAAACAGCAAATAATGCTGCCGTGACATTATAAAGGCGACATTATCTTAAGAAAATATTCAAAAACAAAATGGGTGAAATTGATTGTTTCAAGAAGAAAGCGTGCCTTCATCTCTTTTACACACACATGCATACACACACAGCAAGTCTGCGAAAACATAATTAAGTCACAGTATCAATAATGACCTTATGTGCGACTTTAATCTCCTGCTTGAGCATCTGACATTGGTTGCGGTAGTCGGCCATCTTGAATTCCGTCTGTTTCAATTTGTCGTGTAGTGCCTTCACATCCACCTCCTCTTGCTCCTGAAACAAATATCAAATAGTGAGCAAAAAAAGCAATCCAGCTGATGTCGGCAACAGCTGGCCTGCTCATAGCCATGCATGGGCCAACTGCTGCTGGCGCTGGCCTGATGACTTTGTGCCTTTCTGCTTATATGGACAGTTCAGCCTTAGTGCTACTAGTATGTGCTTCAGTATCTCACATTAACCCCTTCGCTGCCAGTGATCATGAATTATGTGTCTGCAATGACTGCACACTGTGCGAAGAACACAGATATAATGCTACAGAAGATATGTGTAAAGAATATATTACTAACAACAGACATAAATCCTCATGAGCCCCCGCGAATGCGGGGGCTCATGAGGATTTATATCTCTTGCAGATGGCTAGCGTTCGCCTTGCTCCAGAAGTTAAGGGGATGATGAAGACAGGTCTCTGGCTCACGGGTGCCTGCAAAGTAAACAAAACGTCCCTGGGCTGACATCAACCTTGGTCTGCACACAGATGTGGTCAGGCCAACAAATACCGCCGTCCTGCCAAGGACTATTTGACGAGTATTCTCTCGTCACAAGTAACATACTTTATGGCTCCTACGGATCATGTTGTGTTGAAACTGTCTGCATTCGTCATGAGAAAGTCACTTTAAAGGTCTATTCCCTTTAAAAAGCAGCCTTTTAACCCTTTACATCCTGAGGCTGATTTTTATTTTAAAAAATTGCTTACTGTCCTATGAAGGCTATATTACAGATTAGGAGATAGATCAAGCATTTTAGTTCAAGAGTGGCACCAGAATAGCTTGGCACCTAAGATTGGCGCCAAGCTATTCTGGCACCACCCTTGAACTACTCGTAAATTTTATTTCAAGCAATGGGTGTATCAGGATAAAAAATGGTACCGGTTTCAGGCCACTTTATAACTTTCAAATACAAGTAATTGAAATTTCCAAAACCTCAGTAGCTGAGCTGACCCTTCGCACCACGTGAATGTCTTGTGTTTGTCTTGTACTGTGTTTGTCTTCAGAGTGAATGCGTGTGTGTCACGTGAGCGTGCGTGTTGGGTTCAGTTCAAGCTGATTCGCAGAATTGGGTAAAGCGCCTATATAATAACCATTATTATTATTATTATTATTATTATTAGACTGATGCTGAAAGCTTACAACATTAAAAATAAAGCTCTTTCAGTCTGTGATTTCAAGCACCAACTATCAATCAAATCTGCAAACCTGAAGGTGTTAACCCTTATCATTTGGAATACACCAGTGTGTGAAATATGTTTGACTAAAATAGTTTAAGGGTAGTGCCAGAATAGCTTGGCGCCTCAGGCGCCAAGCTATTCTGACACTACCCTAGAATTAAAGCCATTGGCCTATATCCTTATCTGTAAGTACTATAATGTAGCTTGCATATGGCAGTGTACAAATTTGAAGCTTTTAGCCTCAGTATGATATGGGGTTAATAGCAGTTTACCTTTGTTTCTGCCTGTGACTGCAAACTGATAACTGACCCAAAGCCTGAACGAGTGGACTGTGCATCAGAATGGGAACCACCTGATGCCACCTGCAATATACAAACAAGTCAAATTCATAAGCAACTTCCATGTCACACGTAGAAAGACACAAGCACACACACACACATAAACATGGGTGATAGTTGACGAAAACACAGAAAGGCAGGTCAAAGGTTAACCCTTTTAGCCATACAGGTGCTTTTCCCAAATTTTCAAAGTGTTACTGAACAACTGTGTACCAGTTGCAGGAGGTGGATTGACCATGATAATTCAAGGGCAGTGCCATATTAGCTTGGCGCCTGAAGGTGGCAAGCTAATCTGGCACAGCCCTTGAATTATCATGGTCAATCCATCTCCTGCTGTAGGGACTCGAGGCTAAATGGGTTAAGGGGCAGCCTGGGCACAGTTGCGGTGTCAAAACTGAGTTTTATTTGCATTTTCCAAACATTCCTCTGCCACGTACTTTATGAAGTCAAAAAATTTATATTACTGCAAACTATGTTACAAATGACATGTTCGTTGTCATATCTGACGTTTGTAATAAGTTAAAATAAAAAAAGAGTTTAGTGAGGTTCTCTAATAAAGTGTTCTTATGTTAAATGTTATTACATCCAAACTTGCTACACTGAAGTTTAATCTCTTCTTATTAATGAAGAAATGGGGTTTGATTTTGAAAATGAAAATTGTTATATGCAAATGTTTCAATTTGCAGGTTTTTATTCTCCAACTTAAACATGTGCATATTTCATTCCAAAGCTCACTTGATACTGAAGTTCCTGACACTTCCTCTGAAACTGTTTACATCGTGTCTTTTCTGATTCGAGCTCTGCAGTCATTTCTCGGATTTTCTTTGACAGCTCCACAATTTTGGTGGCTGCAGTTTCATTGGTCAGCTGGGACTCTGTGGCAAAGGAAACAAAGGCTACTATTACACAATACAAGCAACATTACTGAAATGGAGTTAGGTGTTTATGGAAGTTTGCACATAATACTTTCCACATACAGGATATTGTACGTTATATGTACATACCTAATCCTGCAGCTAATCTCAGTCAGCATGAGGCACAGTTTGTGGTTGTGTTATTCTTTCAGAGCATGTGTGTGTTAATCATAGGAAAGATCCGATATTCTTTTGAGTTATTTTGGATAAGAATTATGTACCTTTTTAGTAGGAGTCATTTTCTTTTGCACAGAGAATTGCGTTCGATTTTTGTTGTGACTCATAGTTTTGCATACATTGGACTGGAAGGTTCGAGCAGGGTCACGATATTTCTAGTGACCTCAGATATGATGTCAAATGTCAGCTACATTTCGTAACATTGTATCAAAGATGCCTAAATAGTAGTGGAATATGGTAGATCATTCTAGTGTATTCTTTTTTATGAATATTAATGAGTTTTGGTTACGTTTTCTTTTCTGACTGGTTGTGTTGTGCGAATTTGATGGATTATTCTGGAAATCTGTAATAGGATAAAAGACCGTGTTAGGAAGTATGTGTGTACATTGTATGAGAGACTCAGTGTGTCAAAATTGTTGATGCATTGTAGAGGAGACACTGTATCAGTGTTGGTGCATTGTGGATGCATTGTGTGGAGATTGCATCGCTGCAATAAAATACCGTTGGAACTGTTACTCCACTGTGGTCTACAACCTTGTGCCGTGTGTGACGAGTTGCAGCTGAGTGAAGTTTCTTTACAAGAACCCAACGCGTGTGCGTCTGGTGTGATTGCATCATACTACGACAATGTACCACGTAACAGATCCTCATGAGCCCCTGCTGTTGCAGAGGCTCATGAGAATCTATGTCTCTTGCCTACAGTAGAGGTAACAGTGTTACCATATATTCATATTATTTTACTTGCATCATTTTCTGTTTAGTGGCACATCATTGACAATGAATACCGGCGGAAGTTTTCAAATTGGTTTTATCTTAACCCTTTTAGCCCCAAGGTCACATTTCTCCAAGTTTGGAGGTGCTGCCTAACGACTATGTACCAGTTGTAGGAGATGGACTGATCGTGATAATTCAAGGGCAGCCCCAGATGATCTTGGAGCCTACAGGCGCCAAGCTCATCTGGCACAATCCTTGAATTATTATGGTCAAGCCATCTCCTGCTGCAGGGTCCTGGGTTTAAAAGGGTTAATAGCTTTTTACATGAACTGATTTTCATCATTTATTGTATCTATGTACTTACCCATAACTGCCACTTTTTCATCTTTCTTTTTCTTCTTCAACTGTTTGATTTCATAATCTTTCTCGCTGAGCAGTTTGTACAGTCGGCCATTTTCGTCTTTCATTTCCTGTGAATATTACACAACAATCACAAAAGTCCACACACAATAAATCAGCGCATCCTAGAAATGAAATAAAAATGCAAATATTGTGACCTGTGAGAATTAATGTATGCCCACAACACGGATGGTATGTATACTCTATCTGCTGGTGCTTGAAAAAAAACAAACCAGGTCGGCAAAAGCTGAGATGAGGAAGAAAAAAGAACTGCAGCAAACTTTATGCACCATAGAATTTTTAACCTTTGGCTGTCGGAAGCGGTTTTTGTTGTGGTGATTCCTCCAGGAATCATCGTGACAAAAACCACTACCTACAGTCTTACTTATGTGTGTACTGATGCATGAGTCTGGATCGAAAAGTCAAAAATCATATACTGCCCTGTTAAAGGAAAAGTGACATTTTGATTGTCATACAATGAGACAATGAGAGGGAAACACCCAGCTCACCCTTATTTGCGTGTTGAGATGCTCCACCAGCTCTTCTGACAAGTAGCTTGCTCCTTTGGGTACACTGTCAAGCTGAAAAGGAGAGCATATTATGAGCATTATATGTTTCTTAAAATAAGCACTTGCTTGTATGTATGCAATGTCATTTGATGGCATATTTCTCTCTGTCAGAAAAGATTATCTCACAATCAAAATTTCAAGATTTTAACAAACTGCCTTCGGACACAAGTGTTTTCGTTGTTAGATTGATTGTACATTGCTTAACGTCCCGACAGCAACAAGGCTTTCTCAGGACGTGCCTGCACTGCTTGTGAAAAAAAAAAAATAAACAGAACATTGAATGTATGTCGCCAGCCGGTCAAATACATTAAATAAACCTAACACATGGGGCCTAAATAAAGCCAAGACCATTTAGCAACACACATCCAATATCAAGAGCTACAGGCAGTGCAGACAGTAGGGAGAGTTTTAAAAAGGCAAATACAGGTGAATGGACCAAGGGTAGACAGAAACACATGCCCCAGAATAGAGAGAAAACTCACCCTGTGGGGCTGACCAGGGTGACCCTGGGAACTAAAAAGTACCTAACCCCACCCAAGTCCCCCAGGGCAGACCCGGGTGGGGGGGTTTTCGTTGTTAGATCCAAAGTTTGTTATAAGTAGAAATTCAAATTCAAATTAAAAAACTTTATTGTGTCAGTCTAGCTGACAAATTTTCTTTCATTGGGATCACATGCGCGTGTACGATTTTAGCCACATTATGACAATCGTGAAAAAAAAAAAAAACACTACATGACCACAGTGTTAGGAATCTGCCACTTGCAAGATGCCACTGCGACATCTGAGGTGCATCCTCGACGGCGTCAACAGGGAGAGAGAGAGATACGCTAGTTAACACACTCTTCATTTAGGAGACGGATGGCCGAGGGTACAAAGCTGCTCTTGTAGAGTTTTTAACAAGAGGAGCCTTGAACCTACGGCCAGACGGGACCTTTTGAAGGTGCTTAAAAAGGCAGTGGGAAGTATAACAGTTTAAAGCTAACAGTTTAACAGTTTAAAGCTAACAGTTTACATATATACTGACGAGCAAAAGAAATGTGACATTTTCGGAACCATCAAACACTTTAAATATACTGACGTGCGAAAGAAATGCAACATTTTTGGAACCATCATAAACACTTTAAAATGTACTGATGAGCAAAAGAAATGTGACATTCTCAGAACCATTGGATTTGGAAACACTTTAAAATATACTGACGAGCAAACGAAATGCGGCATTTTCGGAACCATCGGAAACACAAAAATTCCGACATTTTTGGAATGCGATGGTTCTGAAAATGTCACATTTTTGGGGGCCATCAGTATAGAAAGAGTGCTGTCAGGACCTCTGGAAAAGTGTTGTTATATCTGACTTATCTTATGTCCGACCTTGTTTTATGTGAAATCAGCTGTATGTTATTATGTATATTTACCTTCAGATCCAGATCATCTCCAACACCAAACTCAGCAGCAGCTCGACTGGTCGCACTACCTTTGATGCTAGTTGTTGCACTAGTAGACGCGCTACCAGTGGTGGATCGTGAAGTGTGTGCCTTGTTTTTCTGCTCCTTTTCTTCCTTACGCTGCATGCGCAGCATTAAACGCTTGTACTGTTGTTCTTGCAACTGCTGAAACTGTTGCTTCAGGGTCTCGCTGCTACCCTCCATGATAGGGATGGTGTTTGTGGTAGCGACAGTAATGATGGCAGTTAGGGATGATAGTGGTAGAGGTAAGCGTGGAGATGAGACAGGGACTAGAACTTGTTCTCAAGTGTTCAAAAGGTTGTGACCATCAAGAAGGCAAAGTGTTCAGGAAAATATGCAAGATAATGTATAAAGCCACCATTCAAAAGGCATCTGCAACAAAATAATTAATCAGTAAATTAATGAGTGGATCAGTGAAACTTCATTTCTCAAAGGCTGATTAAAAATTTTGTATGATCATATGGAAAATGAATAAAACTATTTATTAACCCTTATCATTTGGAATACACCAGTGTGTGAAATAAGTTTGACTAAAATAGTTCAAGAGTAGTGCCAGAATAGCTTGGTGCCTCTAGGCGCCAAGCTATTCTGGCACTACCCTTCAACTAAAGCCATTGGTCTATATCTTTATCTGTAAGTACTATAATGTAGCTTGCATATGGCAGTGTACAAATTTGAAGCTTTTAGCATCAGTATATGGGTTAAGTCATTCTATTTCCATTCAACAAGTTAGAAAACCATCTAAAGCATGCAGAATATATACTTTAAACTTCACCTGGGAAAACTGAACTTCCAATGAACCCAACAATCATACCAAGGCTAAAAGCTTCAAATTTGTACACTGCCATATGCAAGCTACATTATAGTACTTACTGATAAGGATACAGACCAATGGCTTTAGTTTAAGGGTAGTGCCAGAATAGCTTGGCACCTAGAGGTTCCAAGACATTCTGGCACTACCCTTGAACTATTTTAGTCAAACATATTTCACACACATACCTAATTCAATTTGTTTAAATTTTTAAAAAAATCATCTGTCCATTACTTAATTAGGCTCTGTCAACATTCTACAATTCTGTATACTTATTATAACTGCAATGACCACAACTTGATTATTTATGTTGTACAGTTCATAGATAATGGGTCGACCACAAATACCCTAGTTATCGTCTGGCCAAAGATCATATTGGGTTTTGCTGCTCTTGTTAGATGGCTCACAAAAATAAAATACGCAATATGAATGTGTCTGACATGTCAGTGTAAAAAAGACAAACTAAATGCACGTACAGAACATCCACCCACACAGAAAGAGTAAAGAATATCGAGCAGATAAGCGCGAGTAAGAAGAGACCGTGATCTCCTACGCAAGAACACATGTGCGCTGTGGAATAAACTAAAACAAACTGGAAATCAATCCGTAATGATCTCATAAACTTAATAGTTACCTTTCGTTTCATCCCATGCTTTGTTAGCAACGAATGTCAACTTCCGCAGCTGGAATTTGAAGAACAGGGGCAAATAAAATTAAGCCTTGCAATTGGTCAAAAATGCTCGACGAAAAGGTGGACCGAGTTCAGATTTTCGGTCAACTCGCTCAAAAGCGAACTCGCCAATTTGCCCAAGGTGAAGCGTCAACTCGCCCAAGATAGCTGTCAACTTGCCCAGGCAGTGTTCATCACCACACGTGTGTATACGTATTTTAATGATTAGTTACCTTCACCCAAACATAAACCCCCACACAAGCAAAGCAAACGATCTTGAGCAACTTCACTCTTCTTACTTTGGGCGAGTTGACTCGAAACTTTCGGGCGAGATGGCACATGGGCGAGTTGGCACACGGGTGATTTGATCGGCACCCCCTTGAAAAAAGGCTGTCGTTTCGGATCCTTGACGATTCAGTAATATATTTTGGCTCAAGTTATATATATATATATATATATATATATATATATATATATATATATTATATATATATATATATATATATATATATTATATATATATATATATATATATATATATATATATATATATATATAAAAACCACACACACACAAACAACATACATTCAAATTTGGACAGGCTCAAGAGCATATAAATGAATGCAAATAAAGAAAGTTAAGTTGGACATAAACACAAATTTATTTTTCTTCAAATATTTCTTTCAAAACCAAAACTATTAAATGAGCATCCTTGATGATAAATCATTCATGAGCATCACTGACTGCTGTCAGAGGCCACAAGGGATGACTCAGTGACCTCATTCAAAGGTCAAGGTTAAAACCATGATGACTGTTAATTCAATTTTAGTGGATCAGGTAGTGGGCCAGAGTATAAAATAATAAAATGTACTTTTAGTTCAGATAAAAATAAAAAGGTCAAAATTAGCACTGTCAGTAATATAACCTCACGTCATCACTTCCAGCCTTCATAATTAATAAGTTGGGACTATTTTGTGTCGGAATTATTTAACCCATTTAGTTCCAAAGCCCTGCAGCAGGAGATGGATTGATCAAGATAATTCAAGGGTAGTGCCAGATGAGCTTGGTGCCTTCAGGCGCCAAGCTCATCTGGCACTACCCTTGAATTATCATGATCAATCCATCTCCTACAACTGCTACATAATAGTCATTAGACAACGCCTCCAAAATTTTGGAAATGCGGCTGTGGGGTTAAGAGGGTTAAGCAGAGTTTTATCAAGGTGAGATGTCAGCATGTGCAGACCATGTTGCATGGAAATAACTTTTCCTACTAACGGAATATTAATTTACATAACCATTTCCTAACACAATAACACACACACACACACAAAATTTCACCTATATACTTTTACTCATGCAAAAATTGTCCTTTCAAAGGAACCTTATGACATGTTTTAGTATCAGGATAAGAATAAAATTATCAATGTTTGAGACATTCAAATCAACTTTATGGTATTTAGACACACAATACACAAATGCAAACAAACTAATAATACAATGAGAAGAAACAAACTGTCTTTGGAATGTATTCTTTTGTTGCAAATGTGTATTACTTGTAGTCAATGGTACAAAAATAAAAAATCACAATGTTTGTAAGCATCATCTTGAATCACATATATAGTAAAAAATGAAATCAATCGGCTGAAATCTGTGAAAATAATATTAATGTGAAATATATTACTTATTAACCCATTCAGCCCAGACGCACTACAGCAGGAGATGGGTTGACCATAATTCAAGGGTAGTGCCAGATTAGCTTGGCACCTGTCAGCACCAAGGTAATCTGGCACTGCCCTTGAATTATCATGGTCGATCCATCTCCTGCAACTGGTGCACAGTCATTAGATGACACCTCCAAAATTTGGGAAATACGGCCGTAGGGCTGAAAGAGTTAAAAGTAATAATATATAGTATATATAGTGACTATTTCAGCTGTCATGCAAATTGCCATACCAACGCCATGGATTGCCTTTACACAGTGCTGCTGACTGCATACACAATGGGATATTGATTTGACTTTGTTTTCACAGTTTCTCATCTGTATCTGCATCTGGCTGATTCCAGATTGACTTTGTCAAACCATTGGAAGTAAGCATCAAATTCAGCTGTAAACAAAATAAGCAAACAGGAAAAATGCAAAACTGAAAAAGTATACAATTAGAAAAAAACAAATAAAAATTCCAGTGGGATGCTGTCAATACATAACTGAGATGGCACATTGTCGCGTTTCCCTGAATTCATTAGATATATATAGCACATGTCAACGAGAGTAATTTTTGTAAACAACAGTCAATGTTGTCAAAATGTGATAGGGTAGTACTTGTATATAATTTGGAGTCAATGAACCTGGGTTGCACATCTGGTACAAAATGGGCTGGGAGTGGGGGTGGGTGCATATTAAAACCCAAAATCAAGTAATACAAGTATATTCAATGTGTAAAATCATATTAAACATTTTATAAAATTGAGCTTAACCCTTTTAGCCCCAAGGTCCCATTTCTCAAATTTTGGAGGTGTTGTCGAATGACTATGTACCAGTTGCAGGAGACGGACCGTCCATGATAATTCAAGCTTAGAGCCAGATTAGCTTGGCACCTGAAGGCACCAAGCTAATCTGGCACTACCCTTGAATTATCATGGTCAACCCACCTCCTGCTGTAGGGACTCGGGGCTAAATGGGTTGAGGGGTACTGACGTACTGAAACTGATGCAAAGAATGGGTGTGGGGCTCAGAAGAATCTATGCCTTTTGCCACTAGAGACTGGTCTAATTTACATCCTCAGAGAAAATCTCATCAGGGTGTGCGTCTACAACTGTAAATGATCTAAAAATAAAAATGTAACACACCAAGAGGTGACCCATTTTCTTACAGCCCTCTGCAAAAAACACAGCTTCTCATGAGCTCCTGCAGCTGCAGGGGCTGAAGGGAATCTATGCCTCTTGCCACCAGTGATTGATAGTTTTTATATCATCTATGACCATTTAAGAGATGACCCATGGCACCCATGTACCATTATGAAGTCGTGGATTGCCTTGCGGATCAAACGGTTTATTCTCAGGTGGTACCATGGTGTAAATGTACTGCGTCAGACGCAAAAACAGTTGACTTACAATTTCAGGCTTACTTGATGCTAAGTTGTTATACTCGCATGGGTCTGACGGAATGTGGAACAGGCATGGTGACTTGATTGGCTCACAATTTGTGCTTGCGTTGGCTGGCCGTGGTCCACAGTCAATAGTTACAGGGCTTGATGTATAATGGGTCATACTCAGAGACTCATCTAATTTGCTTGCTTTGTGTTCACCTACTGTCATGGAATGCGGATCATCATCAGCTGACTTTTGAAAAACTCTGGCGTTGGGTGTCTTATCTGAATACTGAACACGAGGTACAATATTTTGAGAGTCATTATTTTGAGATTTATGCTGAAATTTATCCAGAACAGAATCTGACTTGATAGCGTCAATATGCAGACGTTTGTCATCGTCAGAAAGCTGCCAAGGTGGATACCAATAATCATAACCGTTACCAATATTTCCTGTCACGAGCTTGTAATCTTCCACGCGGATGCCTGCAAATTTGCCTACAGGGTCGATATTGTGAAGAATCTCAGAGCGAACAGGGGGACCATCTGTAGCCAACATTCCCCACGCGCTAACACCATCCAGGTTTTTGAGTTGCTTGGGGTTGCCGCCAGCTGCTTCATACAGTGTAGGCAGCCAGTCACACACGTGCAGCATTTTCTGGGACACGTAGCCAGACTTTTTCAGCAGGGGGCTGTGTATTAACCCCACGGCTCTCACACCGCCCTCCCACAGCGTCGCCTTCAGGCCCCTGTGAAACAGACGCAAAATTTCCGTTATCAATAACTAACATCTGCAGAAGATGGTTCAACCATGATAGCTCAAAAGAAGTACACTACATCTTTGCAATAGTAAAGAAATCTGAAATGAAAAGAAAAGGGGAGACTGCCAGTGCTAATATTTTAGGAAGATTACAAAGTAAAGTAGGTAAAAGCACTGTCAGGGGAGAGAAGTGTGCATGATCGACCAGTGATCATAGATCTACTGTGGTCAAAGCACACACAAAAAAAAGATAGGAAAGAGGGTGCGCTAAGAAAGTGACTGGAAGCAATGCATATGGAAGCCCCCCCCCGCCCCTCACCGAAGGGGGCGTATCACATATCCCACTGTCCCAGCCCCTTGGTGCATGGAAATTTAAATCTAGGTCCCCCAAGTGGGGTCCAGCCGGTGTGGACAGCCGTTTCGGTCTTGGCGACCTCGTCAGCACACCATTCGGCATACTGGTGGAAGGCAGGGACTTTTGCCTACCTGCAAAGAAAGCCACAGTGGGATATATTATACGCCCCGCCGGTGGTCACCCAGCTGAGCCAGGAAGATATCGTCTGGCCGAGGTGTCTGGTCCTCTTGGGAGGCGGGTACGTCCTCTCAGGACGGGATAGGATCGGCGCAGGTACCCCCGTAAGGCCCTCACCGGGTCCTGCTGTCTGGCCTCCCAGGGGAGGAGTAACCCCTCAGCAGCCGGATGGTGATCATCTGAGCGTGGTCAATGGGGACTGAGACTTGGCCAGGAAGGATGGGTCGGTCAGTAGCTGCACAGAGCCATCCGTTCTGAACTGTAGGCAGGCAGGGTGTGTCGAGAGCGCGTGCAGTTCGCGTACCCTGGAGTCGAGGCGAGGGTCAGGTCTTCCGGGTCACATCGGCCAACCATGCCAAGGGGAGCAGTTCGAAGCGATCCGAGTTGAGCCATTTCAGCACCCTGGGTAGGTCCCATCGCAGAGTCAGCAAGCGGGGGGCAGGCCGCAGGAGGCCAAAGTGGGTCAAACGGTCGGCAAGGTCTTTGCAAGCACCCAAGTGGCGGCACGCGTCAGCGAGCATGGCGAGGTAGCTCCCAATGGTGATCGGCACCCAATGCTGCCTGGCAAAGAGCCAGAGGAAGGACTTGGCCAGCTGAGGGACAGTCAGATCAGCGAGGGAGAGGCGCCGGTTGTCGCACCAGGACCACAGGACTCGCCACATTTCCTCAAAGACTCGTCGGGTCGAAGGTCTGCAGCGATAGCTTCCACCGCTGCACTTGAGAAGCCTCTAGCGGTGAGGGTGCGCCACACCATCTCCAGGAGTGTAGGCGGAGTTGCTCGGGTCACAGATGGTACAGCACCTGTTGTGGTTGCTCGAGCATCCTGCGCGGGGTGGGGAGTTGCTGGGGGGTGGGGGGGGGGGGGGGGGCGAGGCGTGTCTCCCACGCGATGAGGGCTCGCCAACCGCTTCCAGCCCCAACTAGTTGATGAGTCCGTGAGGTCCGGAGGCCAGCGGCTGGAGGCCATGGAGAACATCGTAAAGCCAGCGGAGCGTCGCAGCTGGAGGCACCTGCCAGGCTAGGGTCGCCAACTTCTGGATCCGCGACTCCGGGAGTCTCACCTCATTGAGGTCGGTCCGAAATCTATGTCCAGGTGCACGAAGCGGTGGGAGGGCACGAGGTCCGACTTGCCTACGTCGACCAGGAAGCCAGGCTGATTGAGCGGATCAAGTAGCGCATCTCTGTCCATCCCCAAGGTGGCCACCGACTGGTTCCGCAGGAGCAGATTGTCGAGGTAGGTCGAGGTGGGGCACGAGGGCCATGGAACACCCGGGGTCTGAGGTTGAGGCCGAAGGGCAGCACCTGGAACTGGCAAACCACGCCGCCGAAGGCGTGGCGGAGGAACGTCAAGAGGCGGGGTGAACGTACGCGTCCGACACGTCCAGGATGATGGCGAAGTCCATGGGCTGCACCGCGGAATGCCAGGCTCTGGCCATCTCCATGCGGAACGTCGGCGCGGAAAAGCATTGTCAGCGCGGAGAGGTCAATGAAGGGGGGGCCACTTGCCACCGGGCTTGGGGGCGACAAAGAGGCGGCAGGAGAAGGCCGAAGAACCAAGACACAGGACGACCTCCGTGGTAGCCTTCTGTATTAGGGCAGCGACCTCGCTGTGAAGGGCATCAGCTCTGAGCTGGTCTGTTGGGGAGTGGTCCACAGGGGGGAGCGCCTCAGTGGGGGAGGAGGCCATGAGGAGATCAGGAGTTGAGTCGTGTCGCCGAAGGAGCCCTGCTGCAGGAGCGTGGAAAACGCCTCGCCAAGGTCCCAGAATGCAGGGGATCGGGGCAGGGACTCGAGCGGTTCGGACTGCCAGTCAGCATCCACACAAGGCTGAAGCTGTCCTCTTGAGCGGGAGGGGTGGCGGGCAGTCCCCCAGGGGAAGGCCAGAAGCGATCAGACGCGCCACATCGTCCAGGGACCGGCGAGTCTCCATCCTTGGTGCCAGGAGGGCCGTCGGCGACGAAGGGATGTTTGTAGAGAGCAAGCGCGGGGAGGCCGAGAGGCTGAGGAGGGTCGAAATGGAGTTCTCCGGAAAGGCTGAGGGTGTCATTGTCGTCAGGGAGCACGGGCGGCACCGCGAAGCAATGACGGCGGGCACCAGGTCCAGAGAGCGGGGGTTGGAGGGGGGGGGGGGGGGGCATGACGTCCAAAGTTTGAGGGGGGGGGGGGGGTTGGGGGGGGCACGTCTCGCCTGGGGGCTCTGGGGGAACCGAGGCAGCCAAGGAGGATTCCTGCTGAGGAGGTCGTGCTCTGCCGTGCTGACGAGCGAACCGTGGGGAGCGACTGCGTGGGTGCGAGCGGGCCTGCTAGGTCCGAGGGTGAGGGGGGGGGGGGGGGGGGGGGACGAGCGCCAACGTGAGGAGAAGTGACGAAGCATAGCGGGGCCAGAACAGGGGGCGGCAGGGTGAAGCCTGCTGGGCGAGAGAGGGGTCGGTCTTGGCCCGGGCGGCCGACGGCGTCATCGGAAAGGCGACGGGAGCGGTATCAGGGCGGGGGGAGCGTCGGCTGTGTCGATGATCCACCAGGTCCCGTGGTGTTGTCTGTGGGCGAGAGTGCCAGTCCCGCAAGAGTTCGTGAAGTCGGGCAGCGGGGGGCTGCCTGGCAATCTTAGTAGCTGCATGCTTCCGGACAGCCGTGTTGGAGCTTGAGGCAGAGCGGGCTGCAAGGCGGGCGAACAAGTTCGCTGTGGGCCAGGTTGGGGAGAGCGGGCGCACAAGGTCCAGTAGCGTCGTCTGGCTGGGGGCGCTTGTCACTCACCGTGGATCGGGACGGACGGCGTTGCTGCTGGACTGGTACCGAGTAGTGGTGGGGCTGCTTACGAGTTTCCGCACTTACGAGTTTCCGCAAGGCGGAGCGAAAAGTTCGCTGTGGGCCACGCTCGAGAGAGCGTGCACACAAGGGTCCAGTAGCTCCGTCTGGCTGGGGGCGCTTGTCACTCACCATGGAGCGGAACGGACGACGTGGTTGCTGGACTGGAACCAAGTAGTGGCGGGACAGCTTTCGAGTTTCTGCAAAGCGTGGCGAACAAGTTCACTGCGGGCCAGGCTCAGGCGAGCTGGCGCGCAAGGGAGTTCTCGTCCAGCGGGTAATCCATCCCACAACGTCAGAGTGGGTGCGCCTAGGCCGTTCAGCTGCGGTAGTGGGCGGCTGGTCCCGGGACGCCGATAGAAGCTCCAGAGCTGCAACCATTGTTCTTCTATCCAGGCTGCGCAGGTGTCGCAGGTGCGACCAGGGACACAGCCGGAGCAGGGGAGGCACACCGCATGCGTCTCGTCCGGCCAATGGAAGTCTCTACAGCACGTGCAGGTGCTGACTTTTTACTGCAAAACATAGTCAAAGATGAGAGGCGACCGGCCGTGGCTCCGTAAGGCCATGCAAACAAGTGCACCCGCGCACGAATTATCACTTCTCTCATTCAAAAACTTTATCTTCTGCATGTCGCATGGCAGTCATAGTCCTGTCTAAACTTATGTAAAGTAAGATAACCTTCATGTGGTTGTGCCAAAAGGAAACAACGCTTTTCAGTAGACCCCCTGGTTATTCTACAATGTGTGTATTATTTTGGAAATGCACGCCAATTACAAGTCCTTACAGTTCACACTTTATCTATGCCAGGTGTTAAAAGGCAGCAGTATATATATACAGGCTATGACATAAACACAGTGCGGAGGTAGCGGTTAGTGGTACCCACAATATGGCGGGCAGTCTCCACGCTGATAAGCCAGATAGCCTCTCCCCATATATACGCTCTATCGTCCCGACGCACTTAGCGCCGGTCGAGGGCAACAACCGAGACATTACCTCACCATGGCCGCGCGGCTGGCGCGGAAAGTGTCATGGTGCATACACGGCAACTGCAACACATAGTAAACGTGAGAGGCGACTGGGCGTGGCGCCCTGAGGCCACGCAAAACGAGCACCCACATAATTATACAAAGCATGACTCTGATGTAGAGCAAACTCACGGCCGGTGCCGCCTCCCGGTGCACCGAGCACCGTTCGAGGGCAACAACTGAGATCTTACCTTGCCCTGGCTGCGAGGTCGGTGCGTAACCTGTCACAAAGGCCCTAAGGAATCCAACGGGCACAGTGGCGAAGCCCCAGCGCCACAAATCCAGGCAGAAGCACCAGCGCCCACACATTTAAGCCCACTAAGAAACGAAGGTAATCCAAGGCAAGCACAGTTAGCAAAGGTAATATCAGAACTCCAAAGGCACGACCGGTTACAACCATACACAGCCGAACACGTCCAGTAGGCTTGAACACAACCGTTCGGGGTAAGCTAAGTGAACAGACTGGCGAGATACCGGATAGGGTGGGACGGGAGGCTACTCAGGGTACCTGGTTATGGCGCCCTTGGGTCACCTCCCTTGTCATGTAGGTACACAACGGAATTTTTGGCTGAAATTGGTAAGCTAAGTGTACATTTCCTATCAGTAATGTCATCGGTAATGTTTTTGAAGAAACAAAGGCTTACCTCAAAGGAAAGTTGTTGGCAGCATTATAGTCAAAGCCGTTTGCTGGACCTCCATTGTCTGTTGTGAAGATGATGATGGCGTTGTCGGCCATCTTGTTTTTCTGAAGTGCAGCGTAGACGGCCCCAACACCATCATCTAGAGCAGACACCATGGCTGAAAAACAGACAATAACATTGTTCAGTATTCCATTCTGCCCTCACACACACAAAAGATCAACCTTGATAGTTCAAGCTGCTTGGGTTGAGCCAGAATGAAATACATGTACATTGTACAGCAATAAGACATGCATCGAGCATGATAGTTCAAGGGTGGTGCCAAAACAGCTTGGCGTCTGAAGGCACCAAACCGATCTGACACCACCCTTGAACTATCATGGTCAATAAATCTTATAAACTGATATTATATTTACCGAAGGACAACCTCACAGTTTGAAAATTTTGAACGTAGGCTCAAAAAGGAAACAAAAAACCAAATAAATTTGCACCCACCTGCATAGATCCTTCTTTTCATGTTCTGTATGTTGGGAAAGCGGTCAATGTAGCTCTGTGGAGCCTGCAGAGGATTGGGAGCATCTCCGTTACCACTGTGGACTGCTTGGTATGGTAGGTACAGAAACAATGGCTGGAAATAATTATAAAATTGTGCTTTATGAAACATGACGCTTCAGGTGAAGTCAAACATGTCTAAAAAAAACTGCAAGTACTCGCCCACTACTATCTACCTGTATTGTATACTGGAAAAAATCATGCTCTAATTTTCTTGGGGTTCTGACCACCTGTCTAAGCTTGTGAGCAATGATGATGATCCTGGAATAATGATCTGTGATAAAGATCCAATGATGATCTGTGGAGTACATCATCCCCAGCAGCAAAACATCTATGGCCCTCGACAGCCACCGAGAGCGGCGCACAGCCATGCGCGGGCCCACTGCGGCCGTCGTGGGCCCTATGACCTTTGCTTACTGGGATACTGGTAATATGCACATGTACACATATATATCATTTCAGGCCAGGCTGCACATCAGCAATGAAAAATGATTTTTTTCTCTAAAATGTATTTTTTCGAAAAATACTTACCGATGACATTACTGTAAGGAATAGTGTCTTAGCTAGCCAAAATTGGTTGTGTACCTATATGGCAGGGGAGGCAAAGAGGGGCGTCATAAGCCTAGCTAGTATCCCGAGTAGCCTCCCTTCCATCCCTGTCTGGGCAACCGCTCACCGAAATCCCGCCAGTTTGTTTACTTAGCTGACGAGCGGCAAGCGGGGCAGGTGGGAGGGTCATTCGAGTAATGTCATCGGTAAGTATTTTTCGAAAAAATACATTTTAGAGAAAAATTAATTTCTTTCCTCAAAACACATTAGATGACATTACTGTAAGGAAGAATTACGAAGCGGAGGTGGGTGCCGCTTATAACGCCTCTAACCCCCAACTGCCAACTAGGCCCACCCTCCCAGGAGCAACCTCCCGATAATTTTAGCTAAGAATAGCTGACAGCACCGAGGGTGCCAGGAGGGAGTGTTGCGCTCCGGGGATGTTTCCCACCAGCGCCATGTTTCCCGCTGGCCTGGGAGGACCCGAGAGGATCTCGCGCTGTCTGGAGAGGTCCCTCAGGTAGAATCGGGCGAAGTTGACTCCGCTCACCAGCGCACGGCCGCTGCAAGTCTTTGACGGCTCAGTAGCGATCGAAAGCGAGGATGCGGCCGTGGCTTTGACCTCGTGCACCCTCATGTTCATCCCTATGGCTGCATCAGGGTAGCCGTCCTGGTAGGTGGCGCGAAGTACGCAATGGAGCCAGGAGGTATACCATCTGGGGTGAGATGTCATCCCCAATTGGAAGGTGGGTGCGTCCCCTGCGTATCGGCTTGGTCCGGCGCAGGTGTCCACTAAGGCTCTCACCGGATCCAGCTGTCTGTATCCCGAGCAGGGCCTGAATCCCCCAAGGGCCGAATGGTGACCAACTGGGCGAACCAAGGAACCCGGTCATGGCTAGGAAGCCGGGTCGGGCAGCAGTCGTCCAGTCAATCATCCAAACTGCAAGCCTGAGGGGCGCGCTGAAGAGCGTGCAGTTCGCTGACCCTGGCAGCCATGGCGAAGGTCAGTCGGGAGTAGGTCTTCCGTGGCACGTCGGCCATCCGCACCTACTGGAGCTGGTGGAAAAGGTCCAAGATGAGCCCCCGTAGCCCCTCGGCAAGACCCCATCGTGGCAACCGCGAGCAAAGGCCAGACGTGTAGACCGAAGAGTGTCAGAATGCCGGTGAGTTCTGTACAGGCACCAGGGCTGGCCGGTCTGTCGGTCCGAGTCAGCGATTATGGTCAGAAAGACCCTAAAGGTGAGGGCGCCAAGTTGGTCGGCGAAGAGCCAGAGGAAGAACTCCACCCACAGAGGAACCGTCTGGCACATGGGAAAGAGGCGCTCGTCATCACATGCGTCGCCCAGGACTCGCTCCTTTCCCTCGTAAACTCGTCCGGTCGAGTGCCTACAGCCTGTAGCGATAGCTCCCACTGCTGCACTTGAGAAGCCTCTAGCGGCGAGGGCTTGCCGCACAACGTCCAAGCGTGAAGGAAGAGTTCTCGAGGCTGCAAAGCATCGTGCGTGGGGTGGTGATCCGCATAGGGGGGCTCACGGCGAGGTTCAGGAGGCCGGAGGTCCACGAGCATGTCCCGCAGCAAGCATCCACCAGGACCAGGAGCGCGTTGCAACCTTGAGCTTGGGCAGGAGCTTGGGTTGGACAGCCGTACTCTTGTCTCGGCGGCCGACCTAGGGTGACGGGTGGCATCCAAGTCACGGGAAGCAGTCTGCAGTAGCGGCGGCCTGTCCCGCGAGTGTGGCCGCCGACGAGGTAAGGGAGTCCGCTCAGTTCTTCAAATACCCAGTGGCCCGTCCGCACCATTCTGAGGGTAGACGGGGCGTGCGATATAGACATGAACCCGGCTCGTCCCTTTACTTTATCCGACGAACGTGCAAAAGAAGTCCAGCAGAATTGTCCGGTTGTGAACACCTGTCACTGCCCTTCTGCCGTGAGATGGCCTTAGTCGCCTGGTCAGCACCAAACCCCCATAAATAAATAATAGATAAACCTACTGACCTTGGAACGGGATGTTGAAGCTTCGTGTAATCTCGTCGCTTACTTTTCTACATCCCGCTGGCTTCTGTTCGAACGGGATGGGGGGGGGGGGGGGGGGGTGGAGGGGGGGGGGAAGGGGGGAAGTCTGTGCAAGCGATGTCGCCATGGCCTTTTCGTCCGGCCGAGGGCTCTTGTCTTTGTCACTAACCTCAGAGCAGGACACTGTACACCTGTGCTGGACTCGTTCCAAGGTTTGGTCATGTATGCACGTAGTAGGCCAAGATTGGTGATTCTACCAGCGAGGTGGCGAAGTTCTTCCTCCCTGCAACTGTCTGAACATTAGTTTCGTAAATGCAAACTATGTCGCTATGGGGCCGTCTCATCTCTTTGTCTGACGAGCGGGTAAGCACTTGTCCAGCATTCTCATCCGTGCTAGGGTACCTTACCTTATTACTTACCACTGCACAGGACGCCATACGCCTGTGCTGGACTTGTCTCAAGGGTCTGGGCGTGTGGCAGTTCATAAAAGTACGTGGTTGGCCAGACTCAGTGCTTAGATTACTCAGCGAGCTGATGAACAAACCTGTTGACATCCTATGTTGGCCAGGCTCGATGATCCGTTTACCCAGCGAACTGACAACATTCTTGCTGAGGGCCTATGTTGGCCAAGCTCGGTGTATAGTTTACCCAGCGAGCTGATGAACATTCTTGCTGAAGTCCTATGTTGGCCAAGCTTGGCGTCTCGTTTCCCCCGTGAGCTGACGAACCATTGGCTGAAGTCCTCGGCTCGATAAGGTCTGAAGCCACCCGTGCGTCCCAAGTTGCGAATGTCCGAGCTGTTCCCTCCCCGAAGGTGGTCGGGTCGGAGGCAGGCGCCTGCACTCAGACTTGTGTCGGTTGTTCATAGCGATAGAATCCCCAAAGCGGAGACCACAGCTCCTCCAGCCTGGGGGCGCAGACGACGCACGGGTGAGTGAAGACACAGCCGGAACAAGGTAGGCATACAGCATGCACATCACTCTGCCATCGGAAGTCCCTACAACGCGTGCAGATGCGGACTTGCCACTGCAAAACATAATCAAGAGTGACAGGCGAGTGAGGCCACGCATCTGATGAGTACGCGCGCAAAGCCGAGAATCGATAGCGATGTTACTCCACAACTAGTGCCGATGCCTGGCGCTTTCCCTCCCCTTTAGCGCCGGTCGAGGGCACCCATCAAGGTTTTACCTTACCATGTCGGGAAGGCCGTAGGCCAACCAAGGACCATAGCGAAGGCTCACACCACCAACGGAAGAGCCGCATCCCGAAGGTAGCTCCAAGAAGCACTGTGAACACAGTAATCCAAGGCTCGTGCGGAACACGGGAAGTCCAGTGGAAAATCACTCTCAAACCGACGAAGGTAAACTCCAAGCTAGCACAGCTGCATCAGTAATCACAGCTCTATCTCTCTTCTTAAACATGGCAGAGTCCAAGCCACAAGGGGACCGGTCACACCGTACACAGCCAAGACGCAGAAGCAGAGGTACACAACCTTCTACGGCTAAGCTAAGAAACAAACTGGCGGGATTTCGATGAGCGGTTGCCCAGATGGGGATGGAAGAGAGGCTACTCGGGATACTAGCTAGGCTTATGACGCCCCTTGTTGCCTCACCTGCCATATAGGTACACAACCAATTTTGGCTAAAATTAGGCTAGCTAACACACTATTCCTTACAGTAATGTCATCGGTAATGTGTTTTGAGGAAAGAAAGATGACCTCAAGCTCCTGGACAGATCAGAACAAACCACCATCTTCAGACTAAGAGCAGGCCACTGTCAGCTTCTTTCTCACCTCTACCAACTTAAAATGTCCTTATGGCACAGGAACCCAGACTCCAGACTACGCTCTGCAAGTGTGTCTACCATGCCATAATCTAAGACCTTCTGGCCTGAAGCAGTGGAACCCACGAGAAGCTGAGGGGGTGAGCTGACTCACTCTGGCAAACAGCTACCTTCATCCAAGCTACACACCTGAGAACTTAGCATGACTGAGGGAACTCTGAAGAAGAAGATCCCATTTCATAATATAGTCTACTCCCACCTGGACAACACCCTACTCAAAACAACACTTACCGGTACAGTCATTCTTGACCAGCATGAGACACAGATTTTCATGAGTCACTGCAGTTGCCATAACCCATAGGCTCATCTGGCACTACCCTTGAATTATCATGGACAATCCATCTCCTGCAAAACTGGTATGTCACCATTAGGTGACACCTCTAGGATTTGGGAAATGCGGCCGTGGGGCTAAATGGGATAATATCATCTATAATACACACTATATTATAGTCTGCACCCTCACCTCTGACTTGTTGTGATCGTTGATGATGTGAATGGCCTCATCCGTGAAGAGTTGTGTGGAATAGTAACCAGTATAGTTGTACAAAACTTGCATGTCACGACGAAAATCCAAACCCCACTGGTCCTGTAAATGAGAAAAATATATAAAATTAACAATAATCATAATATGTCCTATGTGTGTACAATGCCATTTGTACTTCGAGTTCCTGCTCGAGTCATATTTTTTAATTATGAATATGAAATTTTAAAATAAACTGCAAAGTTGCAAACTATTTGTGGTGTCAGCCTGAGCAAATTTAACCCATAAAATTTGATTCATGTAATATGGCGAGTAGTTCGAGTCCTGACGCTCCACCCCCCGCACCGATTTTTCGGCCACTGGAAGCAAGGTCTGGTGTCGGGAGGCCCTCTTGTATCAAGCTGAAGATCCCAAACAAAAAGCTTGGACTGCCCCCTCCTCGATCTGCCCCTGTTAAAAGTTCACTTATATACACTAAACACACATACACCCCAAAACAACACCACAATTAATGGTTGAAGTTTTATGATAGATGATATTTTGGGACCTCTTATTGAACTATTTAACCCACCAAACCCACCCCCTTCCCTTTTTGATTTTTCGGCACCGGGGAGGCCTTTTCTGGCAGGTTGTGGGTCAGAAACAAAAAGCTGGAACACATCCCACTCATGGTAACTGATCTGACCCTGGATGCTGATTCTGAATGATCATTTGCCAATCGGCCACAAGTGTTTCATTTTTGATAAACAACAAGAACTTAACCACTATTAGATCTACGCGATTTATTTTCTTACTGTTTTAGTTTCAAAATATATGCTTGTCGATATGTTTGCGACCGCGTATGCCGAGTAGTGACAGATTATTTTTTGGAAAAGTACTTACCGATGGCATTATTATATGGAATGATACACTTAGCTTACCGATTTCAGCCCAAGTTCTCTTGTGTATACCTACACAACATGGGAAGCAACTCCAGGCAAAGTGTAACCAGTGTCTGAGTGTCCTCCCTTCCTCCATATAAGCCATTTGAGCAGTGGTGCCACTTCAGTCTTACGCTTAGCATACTGGCAGCAAGCGGGGCAGGTGGGAGGGCCCTTTGAGTAATGCGATCGGTAAGTATTTTTCGAAAACATATCTTTAAGAGAAAAATACATTTGTTTCCTCAAAACCCTTGCTGATGGCATTACTATATGGAAGAATAACGAAAAGGAGGAGGTGTGCTGCCCAAAAGCCCTACCACTGCAATATGCTTAGCGAAGCGCACGGGGAGCAACCTCCTGACGATTTCAGCTAAAGGCCCCGCCACACATGCCGATTGTACCATGATTTTGTAGCAGATTCCGATCCAATTGCGAGCGGATGACGTCAGAATGCCTCTTTGTATCTGATCCGATCCCAATCGGCTGGGAATATTGTGTTTTGAGCCTGCTCTATTTTTGCAACACGAATCGGCCCCGATTGTAAGATTCAACCAATCAGAGCACGTCTCATGAAGCATGTCGTTTCAGTGTGAAAATGGCGGAAGATCAGTACCACCTTCGTTGCCGATGTTTCGCCCGCCTCTTCCCGAATATGATGCAAAACTAAGAACCTTGCAACAAGAATCTCTATTTGTGAATGAAACTAATGCTAATAGCAAGGAATGTGGCATCTTGGATACCACCTGTCTTCTGGCTATCATCTGTCAGTGTTCTCATTAATCCCTTCTCTGCTCCCATCTCTCGGCCTCTTACAAACCAGACCATTTAATGTCAGTGGGCTGTATGTCTGCAGTCTTGTTAACTATGTACAAAAATGTAATGTCTGACTAAGTGCTTTCCTATAGATGAACATTACAGAAAGACTTAATGAAAGTACATGAAAGAAATGATAACATTGATCCATGCTACTGCTTCGTGCCTGTGACTGAGAGTACTGGCACTAACGGTGACCTCATTATCACCCTCTGATCTCCAGCCCCTTTCATGGTATCTCTGATCTGGTAAGTCATACTTACTCTAGGCATGTTACTTCTAGCACATCCAAGTCGGTTTTGATGTAGTTTGTATTGTATTTGTGTTATTGATGTTGGAACTTCATCTATTTTGTGAAGAAACTCAACACAGACAGTGAAATCTGTTCTTTCCTCTTTATTTCCACCTTATCCTGCTGGCTTACTGGTTTGTCACAACTATAGTGTGTTTGGTGTCAGTGTGTTGGGCAGAATATCTGCTTTTAAACAAAGTTTTGTATCACACACTTGAACGGTAAATAAGAATGTCATAAAAAACAAAAGGTAGTCATTTTCCCTGCTGTAATGCGCTTATCAGGAAGCCCGCTTATCAGCCAGCATGACAGCCGAGAGATTTGCTGCCTCAGCACACGAGCACCACCTGTGACCCAGCTTCTCGGCTCGCCTGGAACAAACTAAGGGGCTGATCTGAAACAGCCATGTGCAGCTAATGCAAGCACATCATCATCACTGTCAAAACTAGCAGTCATTTTGCAGAACAGGAAGCTGTTTACGACCTTGATCTTCGGTTCAAACTGGTTGGCTAAGTCGGGAACGTGTGGCAGTGCACAAATTTTTGTAGTCCGGCCCGATCACACTCCGATTCAAACGGTTCTGACAACTGCTCAAGAATCAGCCTAAAAATCGGCATGTGTGGCGGGGCCTTAAGCGTGGCCTAAGGCGCCACGAGGGAGTGTTGCGCTGCCGAGAGGTCTCCGATGAGGACAAGTTGTCTGGATGGCCGGAGAGGTCTCGGAGAGAGAAGTGGGTGAAGGTGGAATCTGCTCGCCACCCGACATCCGCTACAACGTCTCTGATGGCGCCGGTGTGGTCGCAAGCGACGCTCGCGGTGCCCACTCTGATCTCGTGCGCCCGTATCCGCAGTCTCTTTGCAACCGCTGGGGAGAGATGTGGAGCGGATGACCCATCGCAGCCAGGACGATCTTGTCTGGATGGAAGTTGATCCGCCAGGGTCAAGGGCAGGAAGAGGGGAGAGCAGCCTCTCCTGACGGGTTTCACTCTGCGCAGAGAGACCTTCAGCGCTCGGCAGTCTGAAATCGTGGGGCCGGTCAACCTGTGAGTGGGCGGAGAGTCCTCCCCCGTGCCACGGCCGAGGGGAGTCTATTTCTGTCCAAGGAGGTCGGGCTGGTCAGGAGTATAACTGAACCATCAGCAATGAACTGGAGGCAGGAAGGGGCCACAGACAGCGCAAGTGGCTCGCGAACTCTGGCCGCTGTAGTGAGGTCCAGGAGGAAGTACTACCTGGTCACATCCACGAGGCGGGTCCAGGGAAGAGGGTCAAACCGGCCTGAGTGCCGCCAGGTAACACCTCCTTGGAGGACCCATCTCCCTGTGTTGTTCAGAGCGAGCCTCAGCGCTATGTGGACTCCGTCGAGCGCTGGAAGAGGCTGAAGGCTGGCATTGACTTCGGACTTTTGCCTGAGCGCGTCACATCGGCACGCCATGCAAGGTCTAAGCCATCCTATGTAGAGGTCTACTCGAGACTGACTGCTGTGTCTCGGCCATCACATGAGAATGTCCCCTTGGTGCGCCAGTGGCTGAAGCCGGCATTGACTTCGGACTTCTGCCTGAGCAGGTCTCCTCAGTGCGCCAGTGGCTGAAGCTGGGATTGACTTCGGACTTCTGCCAGGGTGCAAGTCCTCAGTGCACCGAGCAAGGTCTCAGCCATCACATGCAGAGGGCCATGTGGGCCGGAAGCTTCTGCCTGAGAATGTCCCCTCGGTGCGCCAGTGGCTGAAGCCGGCATAGACTTCGGACTTCTGCCAGGGCGTGTCTCCACGGTGCGCCGAGCAAGATCTCAGCCATCACATGCAGAGGGCCATGTGGGACGACTTCTGCCTGAGTGCGTCTCCTCGGTGCGCCAGAGGCTGAAGCCGGCATTGACTTCGGACTTCTGCCTGAACGCGTCTCCTCGGTGCGCCAGTGGCTGAAGCCGGCATTGACTTTGGACTTCTGCCAGGGTGCGTCTCCTCGGTGCGCCAGTGACTGAAGCCGGCACTGACTTCAGACTTCTGCCAGGGCGCGTCTCCTCGGTGTCTCAGCCATCACTTGCAGAGGGCTATGCGAGACTGGCTTCACATGCCGAGGGCCATGGTGGACGGAATTTCCTCGGCGCACCAGGCAAGGTCTTCGTTTTGCCCAAGCCGGGCGGCAAGTGGCGGCCCATTATCGACCTCTCTGCCTTAAACAAGTTCATCGTCGCCCCCCTTTCCGCATGGAGACAGCCCGAGCGCTTCGTGCCGCGGTGCATCCGATGGACTTTGCCGCCAGCCTGGACCTGTCAGATGCCTACCTACATGTGCCCATGCACCCCTCATCCCGACGGTACCTGCGGTTTGCCTTCTGTGGAGTGATTTACCAGTTCCGAGTGCTGCCCTTCGGTCTCAACCTCAGCCCCTGGGTGTTCACACGGGTCATGGATGCGGTCATCGCCCGGGCCAGACGGAAGTCCTCCAGCCCTACGTCGAACTACCTTGACGATCTCCTCCTGCGGAACCAGTCGGAGGCTTCCTTGGCGACGGATCGGGATGCGCTGCTGCGCCTCCTCAACAGTCTCGGCTTCCTGTTGAACTTGGGCAAGTCCGACCTGGTGCCCTGCCGCCACTTCGTCCATTTGGGTATGGAGTTTCGCACCGAGCTCAACGAGGTGCGGCTACCGGAACCACGCATACAGAAGTTGGCGAACCTCGCCCTGCAGCTGACGCAGACGGCTTCTGCCAGGGTGTGGCTGCAGCTCCTTGGACTGATGAGTACGGCGGCGGATCTACTTCCCCTGGGCCGACTGTACTACCGCCCCCTTCAGCTTCACCTCCTTCTGCACTGGCGACCGTCGACCTGGAGACGATGGTGCCGGTTCCTTCGATGCTGCTTCCGCATCTCCGGCGTTGGGCGGATCCCACCTGGCTGGCGTCGGGAGTCCCCCTCTACACTCCGCCACCCCGCCTGTCCCTATGTGTCGACGCAAGCTGCTTCGGCTGGGGAGCTCACCTTCTTCTGATGTTCACCACGGCCTCCGGCACCTGGCCCCCGGAGCTCGCGCCGCAACACATCAACTGGTTGGAACTCCAGGCAGTCTGGCAAGCTCTCGGCGCGTGGGAACCCTGCTTGCATCACCAGAAGCTTCTCGTACTGTCCGACAACTCCACGGTCGTCGCTTACATACAGAAGCAGGGCGGGACTCGCTCTCCGCCCCTCTGCATTCTTCTCTACCAGATGCTTCGGTGGTGCGAAGACCGCGGCATTTCTCTCAGAGCCAGACACATCCCGGGCCATCTCAACGTCCTGGCAGACTCCCTCTCTCGACGCGGGCAGCTGCTCCACACCAAGTGGACCCTCCGGCCGGACGTCTTTCAGATGATCTGCGACCACTAAGAGACTCCCATGATCGACCTCTTCGCCATGAGGTGGAACCACCAGCTTCCGCTCTTCGTCTCCCCCATTCCAGATCCACGAGCCTGGGCAGTCGACGCTCTCTCCATACCCTGGTATGGCCTCATTGCATACGCCTACCCGCCGACGGTGCTCGTCCCCAAGGTCCTGCTCAAGCTCAGAGGTTGCAACACGGTTCTTTTCCTAGTGGCCACCTTCTGCTGGTCCCGGTCTTGGACAACCGACCTCCTGAACCTAGCGTCGGCCCCCCCGCTGCGGCTGCCCGCTCCGCCCTTGATGCTCAAGCAGCCCCGACAGGACCTGTTCCACCCGTGCCCCGAGCGCCCCCTACTCCACGCCTGAAAATTGTGCGGCAAGCCCTCGCCTCCAGAGGCTTCTCAAGTGCGGCGGTGGATGCTATCGCTGCAGCCCGCAGACGCTCGACCAGACGGGTATACAAGGGGAAATGGCGCGTCCTCTGCAACTGGTATGACGCGGAATGACTCTCCCCCACGGACCTGACGGTACCCCAGCTGGCAGAATTCTTCCTCTGGCTCTTCAACGATCAGCTGTTGGCTCCCATTACCATTCGCGGCTATCTTGCTATGATCGCCGATACGTACTGGCACCTGGGACGTCCAGACTCTGGCACCTGCAAGGACCTGGCTGACCTTATGGCGCACTTCGGTCTTCGTCGGCCGACCACCCGCTCCCTCGTGCCAAGATGGGACCTGCCCTGGATACTGACATGGCTCAACTCTAGCCGCTTTGAGCCTTTGCAGCTGGCGTGACTGTCGGACGTGATGCGGAAGACATGCTTCCTACTAGCCCTCGCCACTGCGGCCAGGGTCAGCGAGCTCCACGCCTTCTCGACCCATCCCTCGTGCCTACAGTTCTGGGCGGACGGTTCGCTACAACTGCTGCCCGACCCGACCTTCCTGGCCAAGACCCGGGTCCCGCTGGTGGCGCCGCAGGTGGTCACCATCCAAGCCCTGAGGGGACCGAGATCTTCCCGAGACTCCAGGCAGCAAGACCCGGTTAGAGCAGTGCGTATCTACCTGCGCCGGAGCAAGCCTCTGCGCAGGGGCCGCACCCGCCTTTTCCTCCCTCTGTCTCCAGGTAGAAATGACATTACCGCCCAGACGATCTCCTCCTGGCTCCGTTGGGTGATCAGCTCCGCCTACCACGACCTCGCCCCTGAAACGGCCGCACGCATGAACATCAGGGCGCATGAGGTCCGAGCCATGGCCGCGAGCCTTACATTCGACCGCAACTGTGCAGTCAAAGACATTGTGGCGGCGGTGGGCTGGCGTTCAGAGTCTACCTTTGCCAGATTCTACCTGAGGGACCTCTCCGGCCAGTGCGAAAACCTGTCGCTGGTGGGGGATGTCACGGCGGCACAACACTCCCTCCCGGCACCCCAGGTGCCGTAGTTAATCTTCGCTAAAATTATCGGGAGGTCGTGCCTGGGACGGCGGGTCTCGGGGGCGTCATTGCATGTATAGGGGCGTTCTAAGCGGCACCCACTGGCTCTTCGACATTCTTCCTAACAGTAATGTCATCGGTAATGTATTTTGAGAAAACAAATGTATTTTTCTTTAAAATATATTTTTGGGAAAAATACTTACCGATGACATTACTCGGAGGACCCTCCCACCTGCCCCAGTGCCGCTGGCTCGCTACGAAACAGAATGGCGAATCAGGTGACTGCGTGCCAGATGTAGAGGGAAGGGAGGCTACTGTGGCTCTGCCAGGCTTATAGCGCCCCTTGATACCTTCCCTCCTTAAAGGCACACAACCACAATTTTGGCTAAAATTAGGCTAGCGAGAACAGTATTCCTAACAGTAATGTCATCGGCAAGTATTTTTCTAAAAAATATATTTTAAAGAAAAATACATTTCTCGCAAATATGGACGGAGGAGCAGCCAGAGCGAGAAGACGCAGGGTGTGAGAGTCGGTAGGCCACTGGAAGCCTATACCCTCCCTACCAGTGCGTAATTGTGCACTATAACAAAAGCACAATTCATGCGGGGGTGGGCGGACGCAGTGTCTCGGGGCTTGGCCGCGCAGGTGCGGGAAGCCTGAGAAGTTCTGTGACGTGGGCCAAGAGGTCTGTTGTTCAGCTCCTGCACCAGCTGAACAGGGCCCCGAGGAGTAGTCCCAAGTCGCCTCTCTTGAGTGTCAGCAGAAGCATGGGCCAGGCAAGAGGGTCCAGGAAGGCAAAACAAGAGCGGGAGCAGCCTGGTCTATTACCAGCTGAATGCTTATGTAAGGTTGTCGGTCGAGATAGGACCGACGCTCCAAAGCCATTTCTCTCAGGCTGGTGGCCCCGGCAGGTGAGTCGCACACACCCCTTAGCAGAGTCTGACTTCAATCGCCACCATCGTGCCGTGGTGCCTCTGGTCACGAAAGGGCGCCCTGAAGTGCACACAGAACATCCAGCAACATCTGGGCGGAGCGACCACTTGGAGAGGGGGAGCTGATCCTGCCGCGAGAGGTAGCCCGCGCGCGATGGGAAGAACGGACCGTCATGCATTGGAATAGGCCACCACCACTGCGACTCCCGGTCAGAGAGCGCTAGCTAGCCGGTCTCCAACTCCAGCCAGACGAAGTTCCTGACCTGAAGATCTGGCGGCGCCCGACCCGAAAGACGAGCTTCGGCAGTCGAACGCTCTACTGCTCTTGCCGTCTCCAAGAGGAAGGAGGGGGGGGGGGGGGAGCGACCAAGGACCTGATCACCGCTGGGAGAGATCTAAGACTGGCTGCCACTCGCCACCTGGCCGTTGGACTACGGAGAGGCGACTGTAGAAGGCCGGGGAACCGAGGAGGGCCCCATGGCAGAAATCCTCCTCTTCAATTTATCGCCCACCCAGGCGTTGGTCGAGGCGTGGAGAGCCGCGGGACTCACCGTCAGCACGAAAGGGAGGAATCCCGCAAGTGCGTCGCCCCAGGACGCTCCCCGAACTCCACCCCACTCTGTGACAGCACCCGGTGATCCCAGGCAATCACTCCTCCAAGCACCAATGGAGCCCGATGGTGCATATGTCGGTTATCAGACGAGAATCGGAGTGTTCAAGTGGTAAGGCTGTACAATGTGGTATGGCCGTAGGCTTGTCAGCTCCAGGAGGTCCGTATCGACCAGGGTAATGCGGAACAAGGTAGCAGTGCAGTCGACCCTCGAACCCGCAGCTTGCCTCCAGCCTGTATCCCTGCCACGGCGTCCAAGTCCCCAAGAGGCAGATGAAGACTAGGAGCTCGAACAAGGCCGAGGCCTTCCTCACGATGGGTGGGGATTGACTCCTGCGGCGGCAAACGGCAGCAACCAGATGTGAGGACTGCTCCAAGGAAGGACAGGTCTCCGCGCCCGAGCAAGCATACCCTGCGGCGCCGGGTGCGGAAGGGAGGGACGGGCTGCGGGGGAAGAAGCGGGAGGACCGACAAGCTCACCCAGAGCCGAAGCCGAGTCCCCCGGGCGAAGACACCTTGTAAGCCGAGACCGCAGGCGAGGCCTGGAGCAGCCAGAGGAACCCTTCTGGTCGCCGGCGACACTCACTTCTGTGGGCCAGGGAACACAGTGCCGTTTCCGTACTGTCCAGTCTCTTAGCCTTAGTCATCTCCTAATATTTCAATCCCTTAAAAAACACTACCGCCTACCAGCTGCACATTTGCCATGCACAAAACTTTAAAAAAAAACCAGCACATTGACTGTCTCATTTCTTGGCTATGAACCTGATTTTTTACCAACCCCACACCCAAGCACAGCTGAAATCAGCGTGCCCCTCAAATCACTACGTCAACGCTAACTCAACATACGCCCACAATTGTCCAGTGGATAAGCTCAGGATGGTATGAATCAAAGCACCAACATGTCTCTTCTTATCTAACCAGAAATTTCCAGCAAATTCCAACATTCAGCCCTACTACAAATTTTCAAACAAGGCAAAAAGTTATTTTAAAAAAAATCGGTCCTGTTACTGCCTGAACAGCCCAATTTGAATATGTAACATGACCTGTGACGCTACGACTGCGCAGGGGGTCCTGCTGTCTACAATACTCTCTAGCGCTCACCTGAGTACTCGCTTCGGGGCGAGATCGAAGGCCATATCCTCCAGTAGACCTCACCCGTGCATCGAGGAGAGTAGGCGCTAGGGGTAGAGTCATGGCTGCTAGTCCTCACCCGTACATTGTGGGGAGTGGGGCCGCCGGTCGCCAGCATGTTGACCCATTACTCATGAGGCGGAGCACCGTCGAGGGGAAGAGGTCCATGAGTGGACAGGGGGCCTGACCACCGAGAGCCCGTCACTGCACACAGAGGGGGTGTCACTGGGCCCCTGCCCGCCCTCGGGCGGAGTCTCTCCTGGTACTCACCTCGTACAGATATGTAAGTGTGCCCCGTAACCAAAAGCACAACGCCATAATGCAACCGCTGGGGGCCACTACCAAAAGGCCTCGTGAAAGAACTCATGCACACTCTGCGAGAACTAAGTCCGGTCGAGTCATGAAACTCGCCAAGTCCCACGGGAGATGCCCTCGTTGGCCGTAAAATCGAGATGGCCCTCTCGAAGGCATAACCCGAGGCCTTACCTCACCATCTTCTTAGCCATTAGTAACAAGCTTGCAAGGCAGAGTAGCTGTCGAAAGTTATCCAAACCAAGCCGGAAGGCTGAACCGGTGAACTGTGCTCACGGGAAGCTCAGCGTATGACTGGAGTGTCACCACTGCTCACGTGGCTTATATGGAGGAAGGGAGGATACTCAGGCACTTGGTTACTCCTTGCCAGGAGTTGCTTCCCATGTTGTGTAGTATGTATACACAAGGGAACTTAGTCTGAAATGCGTGTTGCAGCCTTTTCTTTCTTTTCCTTTATTGTCCCACGAGGGGAAATTTGGGCTGCCTTCCCTGAGTTAGTTATTTGGGTTTAACGCCGAGCAGGCAACTAAGGCCATCTCACGGCGGGAGCTGCCTTCCCTGAGGAACACAGGACTGTCAATACTAAGACTATTGGCCATAGGACTATCAACGCATAGAACCACCAATACGTAGGCCAATCGATGATACGCTTCGCTGATTTCGTATAATGGAGTTCAACTGTCAATGAGGAAGTACAGGTATTTGAAAAACCATCACAGAACTTCAATCACATGTAGCCGTGTATGAACAAAAAGTAACTTCTTCCAGGCCTTTCATCAGTGTGAAGTGTCTGCCTCACTTGAAACACACTGATATGATTTGATCTGTGTTACAAAACCGTAAATACCCCACTAAAATAGTTTGTAATGTATACTCAGCAGACATTTTCTCCACATTTGTTTGTCTCCCTTGAGACTACAATCCCGCATACCCACCATCTTCAGCATCCCCACACTTAGATATCTTGACATCAGACACAACAACCTGGGTTCTCTGATGGGTGACACTTTCTACAATCACTCGTCGTCTGATCTTCTCAAACTGAATCTAGATTACAACCTCGTCACTTACTCTGGTAGCTTGAATTTGTCTGTATTCAAGCCATTTGGAAATCTGAATCATGATATCTCAAAACAAAATTGTACGCATTTTTCCACACTATATTCTTTGTATGACTTCGTCCATATTATCTACTCTTGGTACTTACAATATAACAGTATTCAAGGGCCATACCTCCTTCCCAACTAGTAAATCTACATCTGTGTTGTGGTATGAAGGGGATGATCAGGTGTTCAATGAGATACTGAGCAGTCCTGAGAACCGCAGCCTATAGATTATTACACCGGCGAAGCATGCCGCTTTTGTTTAGCTGTGGGATGTCGCACACCTATTGCCGACACCTTGACATCGCTTGACAGATGCAGCCAGTGGAGTGTCTCACGGCCACCCTGCGTCTCAACAGTGAACAACTTCCACTTGAGACAAACCTAGACGTTCAGCATTCACTGTACTGTACAGGGCCCTTTGTGCGTGTGTATTCTTCATGTGGAGGATTCCTTGAGGATTCAGTATCAATTTAGTCTCACCCGCCATGCTAAGCATCCTAACCACTGAAGTGGAGTATGACAATTTTTAAACAGACTTTCATTTCATTTCCACGCCTACACTAGTTACAGCCCTAATTATTTGCATCTGTGGTCTTAATCTAGAGGAGGTCATTTGGAGTTGAGTGTGTAGCAAGGTGTGCATGCGGTAAGGTGGAGAGGTTTCAAGAGGGGGTTTGGGCAGGTGACAAAGATTTATCATGGTTCACTGGTGTCCGCGATCGGTCTGATTTATTTCAGGATCCAAGGCTCCTCACGCGATATATCCAGGATCGCGATGTAATGATTTGCAACATATCGAGTCAAAGCTGTATTAACCCATATTATACTGAGGCTAAAAGCTTCAAATTTGTACACTGCCATATGCAAGCTACATTATAGTACTTACAGATAAGGATATAGACCAATGGGTTTAGTTCAAGGTTGGTGCCAGAATAGCTTGGCACCTAGAGGCGCCAAGCTATTCTGGCACCATCCTTGAACTATTTTAGTCAAACTTATTTCACACACTGGTGTATTCCGAATGATAAGGGTTAAAAGGGCCACCACAAACAAAGAATAACCAATCAGACTTTTCATTAACCAAAAATTCTCCATATTTGATAGATAAATTCTGACAGGGACAGAAAAAAATGGAAGGCTGTCCGTCATCTTGATGGACAACATTTGAAAAAGAAACTTTCAGTCAGTCTAGGAACAAAGAGGTTGGTACAATGCCAAATACGGACATGAATGTTTACACTGTTGCAATTTTGCAATTTCGGAATGTTCCATTATGTTAGTCTATGGTTCCATGATGACATGAACTCCACTTCACCCCTTTCTCCCTATGCAGTTTTGCAATCAGTACATATGTACTTATCCCCGCTGTGGCAAAAAGTACTTGACAGACTGCAGTGCCCCTGTGATGTTTTTTTTCATGCTGTCAATCTGCATAGCAAACAACTTTAACTCCTAAGGGAAAGCCTGTCAATGCTTACACATTTAACCTTTGCGTGTCAGTACATGTTTCAGTCGCGATGATTCCTACATGAATCATCGCGACTAAACCCGCTACCGACACGCAAAGGGTCAACTTACCTCGTTAGCCTCGTACGTGTGGTCATAATAGTCCTCACAGCCCTGGTAGTAGCCAAAGTGGGACTCGAACCCACGGTACAGTGGAGTGTATGCATTGGCAAACATACCCAGGTGCCACTGGAAACAATACCCTAGTATATTAATGTCTTGAAACTAAACAGATACACCTTTCAGACACTACAGCAGGAGACAGACTGGCCATGATAGTTCAAGGGTAGCGCCAGGTAGCTTGGCGCCTGGGAAGGTGCCAAGCTACCTGGAGCTAACCTTGAACTATCATGGCTGATCTATATCCCAGAACTGGTACAATGCCATTAACAATGCTGATCACGGTTCTGAAAGTCTTATCCCAAACACCAAGCTAGTCTGACACTATCCTTGAATTATTATACCCTGCATCTCCCAGCCATTTACATATGCCTTTTAAAGATTATTAATGGTGAAATATTGGTTTGAGAGAAATGGCCTGCTCAAAAATACTGACAGCCAGCCAGAGAAAAAGTGATTTTAAAATACGTGTATGCAAAAATTTAGGAAGGTTGTGTGGTGTGTGATGTAACAAACCATGCACACTTAACCTTACCTTGCCCACAATGTGCGAGCGATACCCAAGAGGACTGAGGTACTGTGGCATTATCTGTTCTGCAAGGGGTAGACCATACCGCTGGTCACCCACTATCACACCATTCTGCATACCTGCATTGTATGGATATAAGCAAATACTTTCATGTTAAGTTTTTTCATCCAAAAGTCTAGTGTATTGTTTTGAGCTCACATGCTAATTTTCTTTAGGTACATTCAGAGTTGTTACTATTTTTTAAGCTTATCCTTCTGATCCATCTCTCTCCACCCTAACCCACCCTATAGCCCAATCCGCACAAACACTGACACAGATGGTGCCAGTTATTTGTTCTGAGGGCTGGCATAGCCACAGCCTTTCTGAAGAAGAAGAAGATAGGATGACAGGTGTCCACAAAGCATTTTGTTTCCTCAAAACACATTACCGATGACATTACTGTAAGGAATACCGACTTAGCTAGCCTAATTTTAGCCAAACTTGTTGTGTGCCTATATGGTAGGGGTGTCGGGGGATATCCCGGTCCCTGGTAGCAGTCTGCGAGCGTGGAGGTCTGTCAATAGATCATGAATGAGGACGACGCTCGGGCAACTGTCTGGCACTTCTTTCTCGCCGAAAGCTAGTCGAACGGGAGCTCCGTCCCTGCGATGCCTGTCGCTGCAGGCCCGTCTCGTCTCTACGTTCCTGTGGCAAGCGGGCAGATACAAGCTTAGTAATTATGTCCGTGCGGGGCACTTTGTTTTCTTCTTTTTATCTTTAACACTATTACTGACCTTTGTATCAGACGCTTGTGCTTGGCTTGACTCACGGGCGTAGACACGTGGCAGTTCATTGGACATTGTTGGGCAGACTCGGTGGTATTCAGCGAGCTGATGAACACTGTAGACGTCCGGTGTTGGCCAAGTTTGGTGTAATGTTTCCCCAGCGAGCTGACGAACACTGTTGTCGGAGTACTATGTTGGCCAGGCTCGGTGTCTCGTAACCCCAGCGAGCTAACGAACCCTTCGGCTGGAGCCCTAAGCTCCAGATCCGCGCGTGCGTCCCGATTCGTGAGTGTCCGAGGTGTCTCCTCCACTGAAGCGGTCGGGTCGGCAGCAGGCGTCTGCTCTCGGGCTGGGGTCGGTTGTTCCCGCCGATAGAAATGCCAAAGCTGTGACCACTGCTCCTCCCGCAAAAGGGTGCAGATACCGCAGGGATGAGTGGAGGCACAGCCAGAGCAAGGTAGGCAGACGTCATGTGAGTCACTCGGCCACTGGAAGTCCCCACATCTCGTGCAGGTGCGGACTTGCCAACTGCAAAACATAATCAACAGTTACCGGCGAGTGAGCGTGGCTCCCCGAGGCCATGCACCAATGCGTTCGCATGTACGAGTTTTGAAAACAAATCCTATCCACGACCCGTGCCGACGCTTCCCCCCCCACCCCCCTTGAGCGCCGGTTGCGGGCACTAACCGAGGTTATACCTAGTCATGGTAGAGAGGCAGGCGAGGCAGCGCCGTAGGGACCAACTGTGTGGCAGAGGCACCAATGCCGACCGGTCGCTCTTCAGTAAACCAAGTCTCAGGAACAGTACAAGTCCACTGAACACAGGAAACTCCGCCGCTATGGAGCACAACCGAAGAGTAATCCGAGAGGGAAGCACAGAGCACGACGTAAGAGCTCAAGTCACAAGACCAGTCACACTATACAAAGTCCAGACGCAGAGAGTAGGCACACAACCATCCACGGCTAGCTAAGAAACAGAACTGGTGGGATTCCGGTGGGCGCGTGACCGGATGAGGATGGAAGGGAGGCTACCCGGGTTACTGGCTAGCTTATAGCGCCCCTTGTTGCCTTCCCTACCATATAGGCACACAACAATTTTGGCTAAAATTAGGCTAGCTAAGTCAGTATTCCTTACAGTAATGTCATCGGTAAGTATTTTTCGAAAAAATACATTTTAGAGAAAAATTCATTTTTATACTGCATGCATTTTCCAATGTTTTCCACAATACATTCGCAGACATCATAACAAATATAGAGAGACTGTCTTCCTAAATCAAATTGTCAGAAAGGGAGAGCATTGCTTCAACCCATACACATGTTTAACACTATGACCTTTCATGCTTTGTGTCAGTTAGGAACATTGTATAACATTGCTGTGTTTGGCGCTTTTACATCACTGTTATTGTCTGAGTTGTGAAGGCACGTAAGGGTCTCTTCCACGCAGCCTCTTCCAGGGCTGACTCTTTGGTGGGAGTGAAATGTGGTTTGACAATGTTAAAAAATAAATTAATTATCATTCAAAAAAAGTTGAAGAGGTACAATGATGGCTAACGAACTCATTCAATGTCTTTCCTTAATCTAGGTATATGCAAAATATCTAGTAAGATTAAGAAAATGTACAGACTCTAAAGCCGATCAACCAGTTTTTGTGAAACGGTCATTTTCTCAATAATGTGTAAACTAATTAAATAATTTAAAAAAACTGCCTTGAGATAACTTTTTAAAAAACAATATCCTAAAGTTACCAGCTTATCCGTCTACAAACGTGGGCTCTAGCTGTTGTCACATACACACACACACATACGGCACTTTGACGTTAGATCTGCATTCAACAGCAATGCTAGCATAGCTAGACATAAATTAATTTTATCTTGTTACTACACTTTTACGCCTGCCCGCCTATGTTATCACGTACTGGGTGTTGAACAGGCCGAGGCCAGCCCCATTTCAAAGCGTACCACATTGTCAATACGGTAGACAAAAAAAAAGTGCTTACAGTTCTATTTCTTGATCATCACCTACAATAAAGGCAAGCTGTGCATGAGAACCAAACAATACTTGCAAAGGTCAGTGACTAGAAAGGGAAAGGTTAACTATGCTTAACCCTTTTCTGCCTGATATGCCATCACTCGAAATAAATTTGACTATGATAGTCCAAGGTTACCTGTGTGTATGGGATGTCGACCCGTCATGAGAGCACTGCGGGTCGGGGTACAGATGGGGGAGACATAGTAGTTGTTGAGCAGCACACCTCCGTAGGCCAGCTGGTCAATGTTAGGGGTGGGGATCTGGGTGGACCCGTGGAAACTAACATCATTGTAACCCTGTAGAAAACAGAACATCTTTTAATATTATGTCAAAAAAGCAATTTGCAGTGCACCTGTTTAACCCATTACATCCTGAGGCTGATTTTCTTTAATTAGCTTTTTGTCCTATGAAGGCTACATTACAGATTAGGAGACAGATCAACCATTTTAGTTCAAGGGTGGTGCCAGAATAGCTTGGCGCCTCAGGCGCCAAGCTATTCTGGCACCACCCTTGAACTATCATCATCAAATTTATTTCAAGTAGTAATGTATCAGGTTAAAAAGGGTTAATAATCATAATACCGCCAACTGAAGGAAAGCATGCAAGATATCAAACTCACCAGATCATCAGCCACAATAATAATTATATGTGGTCGAGGCGAGGTGGCAGCCTGACCTGAAGTCACAGTGGTTGTGAGGAGGAAAACTAGGAGTGACAGTGATGGCATTATGGTGTACACTTGCTGCATGATTCATATAATTCTTTCACTGCATACTTGTCTGCAAGACAAAAGATTGTGAAATCACACAAATTCATAGCAGGTTGTGTACAAACAGGTGACAAAGGCTTGTAATTGTACTTTTGCTTGTGCACTAAATAAAATAGTTTTAAGCTGGCATACTTGAGTGAACATGAGAAATTTAACAAATGGGTTTAACATGAATGTTGGGATATTTCTTCAAAGGGCTAACTACCATAGCCATTTTAATAATAATAATAATAATGGGTATTTATATAGCATCTAACCTCCTGATGATGCTCTAGGCGCTTTACAATAGACACACAGTATGCAAAAATAAATATACATATATTATTAACAAAATAGAAAAACAAAACTAAACAGCCACAAAAATACTGATGTGTGTGTGCACATACAGGATCACGTACATACACATACACAGAACACACACAAACTGGTCATCAGCAGGCAGACTTGAAGAGATACGTTTTAAGTGAGCTTTTAAAGTATTGACTGGACTGCGCGTAGCCCCTTGTGCGTGCAGCCACCGGTAATGTGAACAGTAGCAGTAGATGCATGCACAAGGGGGTTCAACAAGGAAACAGCTGACCCCTTTGAATACACCAGCTGACTCCTATAGTCCTATATGTAATCATGTGACAGGGCGCATTGGCTATATCTGCTATTGAACGCATCATGTGAGGCTGTCTCACGTACGTCGCAACAGCTGGGCGTGTGTGACAATACACAGATTTAAGATAAAATCAATCAGTAAATCCTTACGGTTTATGACTGGAACATTGTCGGTCCCTCCACTGCAAGTTGTAAAGTTGTGTCACATGGTCATAATAAACAGGGCGAGAACTCTCTGCAGGACAGTGCGCGTTCATTTACCCAAATACAAGGAAAATTTATCTTGTCGATTCCATTTACCACCAGCTGTAACTAATTTCAAAGCTCTTAGAGTACACAGATCAACTGAAATAAATCACAGGAAAAGGTAGTTAACTGAAAATGCTGTGTGATCCTACATGTATGCGACCGCCCAAATGGATTTTGTCCCCTTTTGTTTACAGGATCATGTGACGAGGTGCAGTCATCGAAAGTAAGGATTTTCAGATCAATTTCACTCCAATACTTTGCACTCAGACAAAGCATCACCCATGACGCACCCAACAATATTTCTTAGTACATGTAGTATTGACACATGCTTGCAAGCGCCAAAACTAGTAAATGATTCTGTAAAGGAAAATGAGTCAGGCATTCGCACAACTTTCTAATCCCTGTGAGTCGTGTGTGTGAATGCGACGGTGTGTGCCCAATGCGCAAGGGGTCATCGGGCCGCTGTTGGCACGTGTGCGGGACAACAGCGGCCAACGTCGACCCGATGG
This sequence comes from Semisulcospira habei, assembly GCA_036245525.1. Lineage (NCBI taxonomy): Eukaryota > Metazoa > Mollusca > Gastropoda > Semisulcospiridae > Semisulcospira > Semisulcospira habei. Next base: position 276,157,218 of record BTPG01000001.1, read on the forward strand.
CATTCTCCGCATTTTTTTTTTTTTTTTGGGGGGGGGGGGGGGGAGGAGGGGGGGGGGGTACAACGTGTTATATATGCCTGTTACGCTTCAGACGAATTTTATTTCAACAGACACATTGTTTTTCTTCAGAAGAACATGCAGTGAACGATTTGAAGCGAAAGCAGAGGCAGTAAAAAACCATGATGTGGAAAGACTACACAAAGAAGATGTGGTCAGTTCTAATTCTCCTGTTATCTGTGGTGGTTCTGGGACAGACAGCTACACTCCAACGGCCACACATCATTGTTATTGTTGCTGATGATCTGGTGAGATTTAGTTTTCAACTTTGTAGATTGATTTTAGTTGTATGTCAGTCTTTGATTATGGCCTTGTGATCTCTGCTGCACACCAGACATCCCCAGCTGTCCAAGGAACATTGATGCAGAGTGCTTTGAGCAAGAGAAATAGACCCTCAACTGCGGGAGTGCTTGAGAATCTGTCTCTTGCAGTTGGATCATGTTTACTTTTTCCTCACGTGTCAAGGGGTTCAAAGCGAACATTTTATCTGTGCCCATGTGCTGTCTTTCAGCAGGCTATTTAATATTTAAAAAAAAACACTAGTCATGTGTGTAAAACTGCTTCCAGCGCATTGTGTGCAACCTCACTGGATTAGAGAATTCACAATTCGCTACCAGGTCGCGAGACAAAGGATGGAATATGGAACAGGATTTTTAGGGTGACTCAGGGTGATGCGGGTGGCATTGGGCTATGCTGCTACTCAGTCTCTGGATGTAAGGCCAGTCTCTGACATGAGTATATAGATATTCATGCGACTTTACTTAATTTACACAGTGGCATGCTTATGAAATCTGTGTCTCGATCTTGTTGATTTTTTATGGTGATGAGAGACTGTTTTGATAATGTCTTTTGTTTGAATTCTTACTACAGGGTTACAATGATGTGAGTTTCCATGGGTCCACCCAGATCCCCACCCCTAACATTGACCAGCTGGCCTACAACGGTGTTCTGCTGAACAACTACTATGTCTCACCCATATGTACACCCACCCGTGCTGCTCTTATGACAGGAAGACATCCCATACACACAGGTTGGAAACATCTCTCTCCCATCACAGACCAATACATGTATACATGTAGTTTTTTGATGATAATAGCAGGAAACCTCCTCCAGATGTCTGCATGTGGACTCGGAGACTATGTTGATGATGCGTGGACTCAAAGTCATTGAGTACAAGTCAACCTTATTCTGTTGCGATACCTGAGAGCCATATAGTCAGACAGCATTATTAACCCTTTCATCCTGATACACTACTGCCTGAGATAAATTTGACTAAGATAGTTCAAGGGTGGTGCCCAAATAGCTTGGGGTCTGAGGCACCAAGCTATCCTGGCACCACCCTTGAACTAAAATGGTTGATCTGTCTCCTAATTTGTAATGTAGCCTTCATAGGACAATAAGTAAATTTTAAAAATCGGTCTCGGTATGTAATGGGTTAACATTTGCATTATTGTAGTGCTAAACTTACAGGTTTATGATGAACACACCCAGTAAGGACAAAGTCCTCTGGCTGATGACAGCCTTCCTGTGTGTGGGCCAGCTAAAGCTGAAGTTGAAGCAGATCCACTTTTGGGAGACACAGACCTGACCGCTTTGTGTCTGATTTTGCGATATTCTGATGTGTGTACTACCAAGGCTGATCTGTATTTTGACAGTGATACTGACTTTTATCTTCAGGGATGCAGCATGATGTAATATTTGGGGACCAGCCGTATGGCCTTCCACTAGAGGAAAAAATCATGCCACAGTACTTGAATCCATTGGGCTATCGCTCACACATTGTGGGAAAGGTGAGATCTGGTCAATTCTTTTTTCTTTTGTTAGCTTACGTTAGGTGGATTGATAAGTGTCTAATTACTTTGAAACCCCATCACTCCAATGCCAGTGGGCTCTTGAAACTGACATAACTTTGTAACCCTCCACTGCTGACAAACAGTGAACGTGATTTAAATGCAAGAGACATAGATCCACATGGGCCTCTGCAGTTTGCAGAGGCTCATGAGGATCTATGTCTCTTGCTGACGCCACTTTGTTTCCACGATCCTTGGACGGCTTGGGCTGTTTGGCATTGAATTAGCCCATTCAGCCCTGATGCCCTACAGCAGGAGACAGGTTGACAATGATAATTCAAGGGTAGTGCCAGATTAGCTTGGCACCTGTCGGCGCCAAGGTAATCTGGCACTGCCCTTGAATTATCATGGTTGATCCATCTCCTGCAGCTGGTGCATAGTCATTAGATGACGCCCTCCAAATTTGGGAAATGCGTGCGTCGGGCTGAATGAGTTAATAAAGATTTAACAAAATTAATAAGAATTAACAACATCTGTGACCAGTGGCAGTGAACGGACCGGCAGTCGCATGCATTATCAGATTATTTGACAGCCCACGTAGTTCACCGTGTACAAATTATTTATTGTGTAGCAAATCATTAAACTCATTCAGCCCGATGGCTGTATTTCCCAAATTTTGGAGGGACCATCAGTACTATGCATCAGTTGCAGGAGATGGATCGACCATGATAATTCAAGGGCAGCGCCAGATTAGCTGAGCACCTATCGGCGCCAAGCTAATCTGGCGCTACCCTTGAATTATCATGGTTGACCCATCTCCTGCTGTAGTGCATCAGGCCTGAATGGGTTAAAGAAAAGTGATCATGATTTTGCGCAGAAAGTGATATATAGTTTAATGCATGTAGAATTTATGGTGCTGAAATCAGCATCTGTATATAAATCATAATTGAATTTATCGAAACAGTTCACACATTGTAATTTTATTTTTGGAAAGTTTATATTTCTTTTAGCATATTCAAATTTGTGCTTGTTTTTTTTCTTCTTCTTTTTCATCAGTGGCACTTGGGTATGTTTGCTAATGAGTACACACCACTGTATCGTGGGTTCGAATCTCACTTTGGCTACTACCAGGGCTGTGAGGACTACTATGACCACACATATGAGGCCATTCCTGTATGTGTAACAGTATATTTTATTTCATTTAATCACACCCAATAATGCCTTTCACATCTGGGAGGGCATCTATATAGGCTGTGTACCAGCTGTGTGAGATGGATCAGCTATGATAGTTCAAGGACATTCCAGCAGAACCTGTTTTGCATGACCTCCTCCCCTAAATCATGAGAGATTACCTGTCATTAACCCTTATCATTTGGAATACACCACTGTGTGAAATAAGTTTGACTAAAATAGTTCAAGGGTAGTGCCAGAATAGTTGGTGCCTCTAGGCGCCAAGCTATTCTGGCACTTCCCTTGAACTAAAGCCATTGGTCTGTATCCTTATCTGTAAGTACTATAATGTAGCTTGCATATGGCAGTGTACAAATTTGAGGACTCTCGCAGAGCTAGCCTTAAGGACAAGAGGCTCAGGAGAAAAAACAGAGATGCCGCAGCTCAGAACCCTGACCAGACCTTCCCCTGCAGCCACTGCGGTCGAACCTGCCTGTCTCGGATTGGCCTCCGCAGCCACGAACAAGCCTGCAGACGTCGTGGGCAACTCCTATAAAATCTTCGTTCGCGAAGTCAAGCCAAGAGTACAAATTTGAACCTTTTAGCCTCAGTATGATATGGGTTAAAGACCACCATTTGCATGGCTGTAGCCACATTAATGATGGTCTTTGATGACAGGTTACACCTCTTGCCCTTCGCTTCAAAACATTTTCCTTTAGCTTTAAGACATCATTTTATTCTTGCAAAAATGCTGGTTGCTCAGGTTCTAATCAGGTTCCACTGTACCAGATTAACTTGGCACATTACTTGGCCTATTTAATGCGCTGATTTATTTATTTATTTACTTAGGCATCTAAAGGAGACATAAGGTGTATAAATTACTATAAGTTACTTTCTGTTTTAATCATTAAATTTGACATTAGTATTTGGACTGTTCACTCACTCATGCATTGACAGATGCATAGACTCAACAGTAATGTGAAAAGTGTATGCCATTGCTTGTATAAATTTCTTTCAATTGACAGGACCAGTGGGGTTTGGATTTTCGTCGTGACATGCAGGTTTTGTACAACTATACTGGTTACTATTCCACACAGCTGTTCACCGACGAGGCCGTTCGCATCATCAACGATCACAACAAGTCAGAGGTTGGTATGCCTACTTCAGTATCCCAAAGCAGTGCAAGAGGCACAGATTCTCATCAGCCTCTGCAGCTGCAGGGGCTCATGAGAATTTATGCCTCTTGTTGGCTGAGGCTGGCTGTTGCTGCATCATAAAAATGTGAAGTTTTTGCATTGATGCAAAATGACTGTTGCTAGTAGTGTGCATACACCTAGTAAGAAAACGGGACTCGGGCCAGTGTCAGCTGAGTTGACCAGAGCACAATGGGCAGTCCGGCTTCAAACGTTGGACTGAGGACCTTTTGCTCACTGTGCAGTTGAATTTCATCTGTGTTTTGGATTTTCCATAGCCCCTGTTCCTGTACCTGCCCTACCAAGCAGTCCACAGCGGTAATGCAGATGCTCCCAACCCTCTCCAGGCTCCTCAGAGCTACATCGACCGCTTCCCTAACATACAGAACATGAAGAGAAGGGTCTATGCAGGTGGGTGCTCTATCTTTTGTGTAGTTATGGATTTTCCTCCTACGTTTGTGTATGTGAATGATTAGTTTCTTTTTTTTTAACTCGTTCAAGGTGTCCCACATCAGTAGCAAAAGTGTTGTATTTGCGTTGCCTGTGGCAACGCTATGTGACACTTAGCAGCTGTTGATGCAAGGTGCCTTGAATGAGTTAACGTCCTTCGGATATAACAACAAAATAAATTGGATCCCCTTGCACTTTATTATGTCTAAAGTATGTCGATTGATTTGTTTGACTGATTGACTTATTGGTTGACAGAATGATTGATTGATTGATTCTAGCCATGGTGTCAGCCTTGGATGATGGTATTGGAACGGTGTACGCTGCCTTACAGAAAAACAACATGGCAGACAATTCTATAATTGTCTTCACAACGGACAACGGTGGTCCGGCAAACGGCTTTGACTATAATGCTGCCAACAACTTTCCCCTTCGGTAATTGTATTCTTTTTTCCCGTCCAATTCTTCTTTGAGAGTAACACAGGCAGATCTCAAAGAGTGCTGTGGTCAGAACAGTTTTCTTAACCCCTTCATTGCTGAGAAAAACTGAACAAGATCCAACTGCAAGACATATATCCTCATGAGCCCCCTCAGTTGCAGGGGCTCATGAGGATCTATGCCTCTTGCTGACTCCACTTTGTATCCATGCTTCTTGAATGGCTAGGGCTTTTTGAAATTTTAGAAACAAACTCTGTGGTTTCTGACAGTGAAGGGGTTAAATTAATTTGTTTTGTCCTTGTTTTTACAAAGTGTGTTCGTTTCTTCTTTCATTTTCTTGGGTGAGAGACTGAGTTGGGGCTAACCACCAACAAACCTTGAGTTTTAATATTATTTATTTATTTTTTTGTCTGCAGGGGTGTGAAAGCAACATTGTGGGAGGGTGGCATGCGTGGAGTAGGTTTCATCCACAGCCCTCTGCTGAAGAAGTCTGGCTATGTGTCACAGAAAATGCTGCATGTGTGTGACTGGCTACCCACGCTATATGAAGCGGCTGGTGGCAACCCCAAGGAAATGAAAAACCTGGATGGTGTCAGCGCGTGGGGAATGTTGTCTACAGATGGTCCTAATGTTCGCTCAGAGATACTTCACAATATCGACCCCCTTGACAAAAACGCCGGCATCCGTGTGGGAGATTATAAATTAGTGACAGGAGATATTAGTTATGGGGGATGGAGTGATTGGTACCCACCCTGGCAGCTTGCTGATGATGACAAGAACTTACATGTTGATGTTTATAAGTCAGAAGCATATCTGAAAGATGGGTCTCACAAAGATGTGAAATATTTGTCTTTGAATAATGTTATGGATTATGCAGAAAACGGGATTGTCAAAATGTCTCAAGGTGATAGCTCTCAATCCGTCACACAGTATACATCAGGTCCAGTAACTATTGACTGCGGGCTGCGTCCAGCCAACGCCAGCACTAACTGTCAGCCAGCGAAAGCACCGTGCTTGTTCCACATTCCATCAGACCCTTGTGAGTATAACAACATAGCAGCCAGTCACCCTGACATTGTCAGTCAGTTGTTCTTGAGGCTGACAGATTATGCCTACACAATGGTGCCTCCAGGAAACCAGCCCATTGACCCAAGGGGCAACCCTCGTCTCCACAATAACACTTGGGTACCTTGGGTCGTACTGTAGAGTGAGGTGTCACAGTGAGTTATTGCTTTCCTCAACAGCAGTGTAAAGACTGCTGACACATTAAAAGGCTTGCTGTTAAACTGATTACCAGTAATACAAAATTATAAATGGCTTGCCATAAATGAACCAAAATAAACTGTCCAGCTGAGGGTGGGCAACATGCAGTTTTAATTCTACAGGCATCTCTTTTAGGAGACCCATTTAAAAATGTGTTAAAATAACCGGGGATTAAAATGGCAATAAATAATGTCAGGGAAATCTTTGTATGCTGACCTTATCTCTGGAGTAAAAAATTTGGCAAGTGATGAAAGAGTCTAACCTTGTATTTTCTGATAAATATAAGTTTTCTCAATATGCAATTCAGTTTACTTATATCAGCAGTAGAACTACAAAAAAGTAAAATTAAACCAGAAAATGAGGATATTTACCTATATATTATTCCATAACCTGTTGTATTTCATACACTTACTTTGAAATTACTAGTCTTGTCAAGGGCAGGCATTCCTGCAGTATTCATTACAAAGATGTTTCTGTTCAGTTTTTGTGTGTGTCATAACGTGTGTGATATGTGTACTGCCGCATCACCTATTTTGAGCAACCACCCAAATTAGAGATCACCTTTCATTAAAGACCTTCATTCAGGTGGCTGTGCCACCTGAATGATAGTCTTTAATGACAGGTGTCATTTTTTGCACTTCTCTCGCGAGAGCAGCTGTCTTTTAAAGACCGTTTTTTTTTTTTGGTTGCAGTAAAAGGTGGTTGCTCAAAATAGATTCCAATGTAATATACGATGAATATGCACAACAGGATTTTACCTGCAATATCAGGGAAAATGCAGTCTCAATTTTGCCATGCAATCCGCGAGTATTTTTTTTCTTATATGATCACTTATTTTCTTTTATAATACAGCTGATTTTGATATCTTGTTATCTGTAACATTTTTAAGTTTCAGCCTTGAATTATATTTCCTAATTATTTGTGTGGTGGTCTGTGATTTTTGACCACACTAGGTCATCAATAAGGTCCAGAAGTACAGACCAGCATTTATATAATAGAATTATGTTTCATAGGTGATATATGATTTTATATATATGGAAAAATCCAGCACTCATGACATGATAGTACGTAGAATGACATTCCAAGCCTCTTTACAACAGAACCTATTTTGAGAGATCACCTGTCATTAAAGACCATCATTTAGGTGGCTGTAGCTGTGACTGTGGCTGTAGCCACCTAAATGATGATCCTTAATGACAGGTGACATTTTTTTTGCCTTTCATATGTTCAGTACTTCTTCTGAAAGCACCAGTCTAATTGCAACAACAAGAAAAAAAGAAAAAAAAAAAGAGTGGTTGCTCAGAACATGTTCTGCTGTATCACACCAGAATGACCATACGCTACATCTACCCAGGGTTATTATGGCATATCCCTGAGTGACTGGGGGTTACTTTGATGTGTCATATACTCCCAAGCCAGATCGACCTGGGCTCAATCATGCGTGAGAAATACTTTGGCATGTACGATGGCACAGTCCCATGGTCTTGCGAGACTGACCAACACCTACTGCTGCTACTGTTACTACATGTACTTTTACATGACCTAGCTTCTATGACACATGGCAAATATACTGAATGGTAGAATGCTGGCTTTATTGCACAGGATGTTTTTTATTAGTTAATGAGTTCCAAGCATTGTTTCTTAACTTGTTCTATTACTTATCACCTGTTACGCGCTGACTCGTTTTTATTGTTGATTTTCATGAGTATTAAACTTTAATTTTGCAGAGTATGTAGGTGTACTTGTTTGTGCATTTGCTGAAAAATATCATTATTAATGGTAGTTCTCCTCTGGAGAGGACCCACCCACATGGACAGTGATCGTTCAAGGGTGGTGCCAGAAAAGCTAGGGTGCATAGTTGTGACGGGCTACCGGTATTCTGGCACCACCATCACGGCTGGTTTGGGTTATGGCAGAGAGAGAGAGAGAGACTTTGTCATTGAGAAGGCAGTGTTTGTGATTAATGAAACGTTGCGCAAAGTCCATTGGGCTGCTGTCGGTTGCTGTTGGCCTGCGCACAGCCTTACGTGGGCCCACAGTGACTGATGCCAGCCCAGTGACCTTTGCGTGTTCCGATGTCACTGGTTGTACCAGTCTCACATGCCAAATAACACATGCCAAATCGACTAATCGCACTTAATCATGAATCTGGTGTTGGTGTGGGGCAAAAACACAGGTACAATTTCAGAAATGTCGCCATTTATTAGTCAAGGAAAAAAATAAAATGCAACAAGTTTCAATGTGGAAACAAAGCAAGATATAAATACAGTTGTCAGAGTTGTAAGCTGAAAATGCACGTACATGTCCAAACGTTGTTGGCTTCTTCAGTTTTGAAACTTGATAAATGGTAGAATTAGCAAATTTCAGTTGACCATTTGGCTGTCGGTAGCAGTTTTTGTCACTATCATTCCTAAAGAATCATTGTGACAAAATCCGCTACTGACATTAAAAGTGTTAACAATAATAATATTATTATTGTTATATCATTAGTAGTATTATGATAGTAAAATGATGATAATAATACAGTCTGTTTCGCTAATAACAAGTTTGGACGTATCACAAGTCTGTAATAACGCTTTTTCAGAGAGGTCCCAATGACACATAAACTTTATGCACTTTGCTGTGTAACAAACTTTGGATATGACATCGAAAAAGTTCGTACCAACTTGCATCTATATCCAATGTTTATTTTAATCATAATAAGAGTAATATTTTAAGTATTAGTAATAACAAAATAATAATGATAACAATATTACAGTCTGTTTGGCCTGTAACACATTCGGATATAAAAAAGTCCAATGTAATAACACTTTTTTCAGAGGTCCCACCGACACATTTTCTACGTACTTATAACACACTTCTGATATAATAGCAAAAGATTTATATCCAAAGCATCCAAAATAATGATAATAATATTGATAATAATCACCATAATGATAAATTATAATAATGATAACTGATGAGAATAGTGTATTATGCGAGTGAATAATATCAACAGCTACTGTATAAGACGGTCAACATCGATAGTAATAATGCCAGATTTTTTGTAACAAAATCTGTCAAGTCTCGCCTACATATACACCCTGTGTGACATTACAGCACTTAGCTTGGACACAGGATATAACAACAAATATACGTCCCATTGGTCTGGTCTATTCGAAGTGTAATGTAATAACGATACTGGAACAGTAGAGAAAGCAAAAGCCTTCGGCCCCACGACGGCCACAGTGGGCCCGCGCACGACTGTGCGCGGGCCCACTGTGGCCGTTGTGGGGCCAAAGACGTTTTGGGGAATCGTTTTATTTTGCTTATTAGACCGGCAGGCCACGTGCACATTATTTATATATTTATATTTTGGTTAGTTGGTTTCAACGTACAGTCAACTTCATTTATAACAAGGTCAGCTATGGCAGATAACAAAGCCTTTTTTTCAGGCGCCTCGAACCACACCTTGTATTTGTGTAACTGCAGGTCAAAATCGATTATCACAAATTCAGATATAACACAACAAATTAATTGGGCCCCTTGCTACAATTCTCCTTACCTCTCTATAGCATGTCTTATTAGGTTTATTTTGCGTCTTTGACCACTGTTGCCAGTGTTGGCATACATTCAATTTCAATATGCCTGTTTCGTCACATTTTGTTCACAAGCAGCGCAGGCACGTCCTGAGAAAGTGTTGTTGCTGTCAGGACAACGAACAATGTACAACCAACCCCCCCCCCCCCCCCCGGCTAAATTCCCTGGCATTTTGTAATATTGGAACGACATTGCGTATCAAATGTGTTGCTGAATGAAGCCGAACTAAAAAAGACCAAAAGTTGACCAACGTGGTATGTGCAAAAATGTGTCCACAATGGCAAACATTTAAAAGTCGGTAATTAGAGCGGAATAAATATCACACTCAGACCTTGTATGCACTACAGTAGGAGATAGATAGTTTACGGGTACTGCCACACTGTTTATCTCCATCAATTCCCTACCGTTGATCAGTGGCTCTCGGGGAGTCCGCCACTTGGGGTAGTGCGGCTAGCTAAGCTGTTGTCAACCCAGCAGAATTGGAATATATACCACGGCAATATAGTTTAAGGGTAGTGCCACAATAGCATGGCACCTGGAAAGGCGCTACTCTATTCTGGAACTACCCTTGAACTTTCTGTCGATCCGTCTCTCAGGAAGGCGCCCTACTAACACTACTGACCCTCCAACTCAGCGGTGTCCTTGTCAGTCGACCGGTCTACCCGGTAAGGCGCTATGCTAATTTGGCACGACCATTGAACTGTCAGGGTGGAACGGCTGCCATCCCCTGTTGTAGTGTCAGTATCAGGGCTAATTCCAGACCGGCGTGCGGCGTCCGGATACGCGGCAAAGAAAGCCGTAGGCGGTATGTCTGGAATGAGTTGACAGCGGCCGCATACATGATATCACATTTCGAAATGCACGACATGAGTAAAAAAACGAATGCGAGATTTCGTACACGTGGCAGTTAAAAGCGATCTGACGCGTCTTTGGCAGGCTTTGCCTCCTAAAATTCGCCGATACAACGGATTCTCAATGTTGTCTTGCCTCAACCGAAACTCTTCTACCCTTCTTCATTCACAATCCCGGCATGTCAGTACCTTACAAACCACAAACGGCACGTGCGGCGATTGAGGTAGAACTGCTGAGGTTTTCCACTCTGCCTCTTGAGCCGCGTAACAGAAGGACCTCTCCTGCGCACGAAGGAGAAGAAGCATCCAAACTTCATAATTTAAGCTAGCCTTTTATGTTGTGGCCAGCATTATTGTAAGACAGACCACGAACATTTATGAAGGAGATATTGCAACCTATTAACTCTTTACTGCCTGCGGGTTGTGTAAAGACAAGTTTGCAATTTAGTAAGGCTAAATCACATTAATTCGAGACGTGCTGCACTTCGGATGCGCGGCTGAAGGCCGCGCATCCGAATCGGTGCAACACTGACGTCTCGAATTATAAGTTGAACAATCTCGAAAACAGGTCTTCTAGTTTGCATTACAAATTTTGACGACACAGCGAGTCTCAATTAACTTAGCAACAGCATTATTCGTTACAGTAAGTAAACGTTGCAATAACGTACGTACAAATGCATGCTTGCGGAACTCCGAGGGCCAACTGATACAAACCGTACACATTTTATTTTACTTGTTTGAATATGTTCTTGAAATGGTACACTTGTGACTTCAGGAGTCAAGCGGTGACGTTTGAACATATTATACGGCCATGGATTTGTTTTTTAAAATGCAAACATTGTTCTGTCTTGTACTGCGGTGGAGTTTGGCAGGGAGGGGGGCGGGGGGAGGCCGCGGAGCGGCTGTACTCCGACGATTTTTTTTACTCGGTGATGGGAAAGCAAAAAAAAAATTGTATTACATTTTAGGTTATGCCAGATCAGAAGTAGACGGGTAGATGAGGCAATGCACGACAGTGGACTCATTTAGTGGCTAACGGCGGGGTCCTTGAAATCGAGAACAGTGCAGGACCCAGATCCAGGGGCACACACTGGCTGTCTCCATAGCCGATTCGCTGCCGCGGTATAGACTCGATGGAGACAACCAGTGTGACAGTTCTTAATACCTTTTGGTCTTTTCTCAACGTTTTCAGCTGTGCAGGCATCTTGTTATTACTTGTTCCAAGTGCAGGTGTACATCACACAGCACTAGAACGCAGCAGCATTCATTTACTGACTTTATCTATCAAAGGTAAATACATTTATTTGACCGTTCAAACCCTCGACTGACGGTGGACTCGGACCGTGTCTTTGAAATCATTGTACATTCAACGTCGAAGATCCCCCAGACGTCAAAGAAACATGGATACAGAGTGGTCTGAGCAAGAGGCACAGATCCTCACGAGCCCCCGCAATTGCGGGGGCTCGCGAGGATCTGTGCCTCTTGCAGTTAGACACTGTTCAAATGTTTCTCGAGAGTGAAGGGGTTAAACATTTGGCAGTTCAATACACATTGGAATTTCAGTAGTAATACCTCCTTGAGTAGCAGAACTCTGGACTGAATTCCTGCAGAGATCACAGCGACCAAACTTACAACCAAAAGGGTTGAAACTGCGACGTGATCACTGCGTTTTGGTTTTCGTAATTTAGAGCAAACCACTATCGTGCTTTGGTGAAAAAAAAATCGTAAATTGTTATGTTCATATGAAGTCGTCTTTCATAGCTTGGCATCTGCACCTTTCTAAAAAGTCACCGAACCAAGGTAAGTTAACTCATTTAACCCCAAATCCAATATCCAAATTTGGACGTGTCACCCAACGACTATGTACTAGTTGCAGGAGATGGGTCGACCCTAATAATTCAACGGTAGCGCCAGATTGAACTATCCTTGAATTGTCATGGTCGATCCACCTCCTGCTGTAGTGCGTTGTTAAATGGCTTAAGGTATAAAAGCAGCAGTTTTCCGTTAAATGCTTGCTAATCTTTCACTTCGGACATTATGGCTTAAGCTATAAGGATAAAAATTGCAGACCAACACACTGGTTTGTCACACAGAGCACTTTCAGTTGTGACACAAAAGTGTAATAATATTTTTAAAAAATGGTTTTATGAGTGTTTTTTTTTTTCCCCAGCAAACGCTCCGCATACAAATTCCGTGACAACTGTGCCGTGCAAAACCAAATCAGCAATAAGCTAAATCTTTACAAACACCGATTTTCAGATTACAAACGTTTTCATATATCGCAACTGATAATTTCATACTCGTGGAGTTTGGTTGGAAGGGTCGGGGGTGATGTTGGGGCTTTTTGTGTTTGTTTTTTTTTTCCAGCAAAACTAGGGCCTGAATTTTTTGGTAAAACGTGCAACGGCTGTAAAGCACTTTAGAAGTTTCCAAATACAATTTAGTAAACAAAACAGTACGCGTGTCAGTCACTGATTGCCATTTTATGTGTAACAATAAACCTTTTAAAAAAATGTTTGTATGGAATGAGAAGTCCTTTCTTACAATCGTAAGATGGCATTGTTTCAGCCACTTGAGAGGTGGATCGACCGTGGAAGCTCAAGGCTAGTGCCTGATTAGCTTGGCGCCTTACGGGACCAAGCTAATCAGACACTATCCTTAAGCTGTCACGGTCAATCCACCTCCCGCACAGATGAAAAGACGTCGAGTCTTGAGTCGCAGTTGCACCGGAAACGGAACATCACCATTCGTACACGCACTATAGGCTCATCATGTCTGACGAGTCACTGGAGTTTTATGATCAGCTCCATGGTCGGTCCGGTTGCCTACACAGCTTTGAACTGACGCGTCCGTGAAAAACAGTGAAATTTGGCGCATTCCAGGGTACGCACATCAGGCCTAGAGGTGCAGTGCTTCAAAGACCGTATGATATTCTAAACCACATGAGAATGTACACGTTGGTGTCATTACAGTTGAGAATGTACTTCACAAGTACATTTTCAAATGGATTAATATGTGATAGACACACCACTGGTAAAATGCGGTCCTGAATTCGTTCAATTCATAATTTATTCAAACTGAGAATGTCTTATATGCACATCCATTACATGTGTTCCTCAGCGTAAACAGGTAATTGCTTCTAAAAATCAAACTCCTGCCTTAAGGGTGTGTTTGCCGTGACATGTCGAGGGAGTTTCATTTTCACTGGGAAACCTTTCACTTCACATGATATAAAATACAAAAGCATGGTATATTATACTCCGTCCGGGAACGGTGTTGCGACTTTCTCTGCAGTGCGGACTTGTGAGGTACGCTTACGAAACACACACCTCCTAACTTCGGTGATATAATTCATCACAGTATTTCTGGCGTACCATATCTCACGTGACATTGTTCATAAGTAATGCACATTTATCGTACTCCTTTCAGCATAGTACAGCGTCCAATATTTCCAGCAAACCCTGTTGGCAAGCACTGACACAATGTAATTTCCGTGATGAATTTTTTTTCTGGCGCTTCTCGCCGGTACTCACATCACACAGAACGAGTGTTCATATCATGCAACTTGTCTCGATCCACTAAGGTCATTTTTGTATTCCGAAGCTCGATATTCGACACTCATATCTCACAAAATGACTCGTGAGTGATGTATCACAATACTCCTGTCTCAAGTAAGAATGTTCTTAGTTTCTTTGCATCCAGCCTCTCCAGCACTGATGTTACGTAGTCACAAAGAAATAACCGACAAAGAAGTACACACGCTTACGAGAGACAAGTACAACACAGTTTATTAAATTGTCGGGGTTAATACCAGAAAATGTTATAAACTGTGTTTTACTTGCTCTTTCTAGGCGTCATTCTTTCTTTCTTGGGTATATCTTTGCATTTTACACACTCTTAGTTCTGAGTTGCTACGTAGTTACAATTATGCATCATTTTTTTCCGGCGCTCCTTAGCCCGAAAAACGAGTGACATCATACTCCAGATCTCAACTATGATTCCTGTACTGACTGACACTCTTTGCATCCAGTCTCTCCCAATGAACTCTACTCCCTCCATCACACCGTGCGGCCGTTTATGACGTATCACAGTCTTTCTGGAACATACTTCGGCACGTACGTCACACAAAACACGTGTTATATCATACTCCTGTCTCCAGCAATGTGTGTTTACTAAGTCGCTCTGCGTCCAGCCGTTCCCAGCGGGCCCTGTTTGCAAGCACTCCCTCCATCATGGGCCTAAAACTGGAATCCATTTTGGTCAGGGACTGCAATATATGAGACCATGTACCATTGAGAAAACACGTGTCAATGTAGTTGGATAGTTCTTATGAAAATTGACCAGAGTCCGTGTTCGCGTAAAACGGCAATTCTCGGGATTTTAAAAGGCATTTGAAAGCAAATACCGGAAGAAAAAAAAAGTAGAAGCCGATACCGGTTAGAAAAAAAAGAAACACCGAATGCGCAGTTTTGGAACAATGACGTCAATAAGTATGATGTCAAAAGAAAGTTTTATTGGAAATCAAACAACAATCAAGGACTCCCTTTCTGTGAGCAACACTGAAGCCTAGGACACCGTTTGGATGTGAAATTTGAGGTAAATTCAGTGTATAATAGATACAATTATGCCTGTCGTTACTTCAAATTGTATTGGTCGACCTCAGCACTCGTTAATTATTTTTATTCAACCCATTTACCCCCGACACTCTACAGCAGGAGATGGTTCGACCGTGATAATTCAAGGGCAGTGCCAGATTAGCTTGGAGCCAACAGTCGGAAAGCTAATTTGGCACCTACCCTTGAATTATCACGGTCGATCTATCTCCTAAAACTGCTGCATAGTCATTCGGTGACACCCTGCCTCGGGGTTAAACGGGTTAACGTTTCTATGTTGCCGGTGATACCTTGTAGAGTGGCAGACAGATTCCGTCGATCCACGCCATCTGCAACTTGGCAACTTCGTCCTGTTTTTCACGGTCCATGCAAGCCTGGAGAACAATGAACAATGAATCTTTGTTATTCAGCGGCATATGTTATTAGCTACAGGACCAGTTTTCAAACTTGCCGTTGCTACATAAAACGACATATGTGCACGTATATCAACAATTTAAACAACGCCAAAGAGTATACAAACAACATCACACGCAATGCACATTTCTCTCACTCACATATATCTTTTTACACACACACACACACACATGCACGCACGCATGCAAGAACGCACACACGCGTGCACAGATACACACGCATGTGGAGATAAGAGTAGCAAGATTTCATCGTCATTATTATCATCATCATAGTCGTCATCATGGTAAGTAACAACGTGACTGTCGTCATCATCATCACCCCTTAAAACCATCGTTACCACCATTACGACGCCACGACCGCCACCACAACCACACCAACGACCACCATCATCAACGTCGTCGTCATCGTCGGAACCACCGCCACGACCACCATCACGCCAACGATGATGATCACCGCCATCCTCATCGTTGTCCCCATCACCATCGTCAACAGCAAGAGAATCTTAGCGTTTACTAACAATACATCTAACTCATTGTACCCCAAGACCGAAATCCCCCAAATGTTGCCGTTGTCCTCTGAAGACTGCATTGCGGCAGTGCAGGACACAGATCGACCATGATAGTTCAAGGGTGATGCCAGAATAGCTTGGCGCCCATAGGCGCCAAGCTATTCTGGCATCACCCTTGAACTATCATGGTCGATCCTTATCTTGCTGTGGTGTGTCTGGGGTAGAATGAGTTAAGGAACTCAGTAAGCAAAAGTCCTCGGGCCCATGACGGCCGCAGTAGGCCCACGTACGGCTATGCGCGGGCCCACTGCGGCAGTCGTGGGCCCCAAGACCTTTTGCTACTGGGGAAGGAACATACATGCAGGAATCATCGCGACAAAACTGCTACCGATAGCCAGGGGCGATCCAGTGAAACTGTCCCCTTATTTCTCATGAAAAAAGGGGCGCAACCTACCGTCGTTCTTTACTGTACAGGGGCTCAAACTATTGTCTGTGACCTGTGTCTGATACAGGAACTAAATAACTCCTGTCGTTTCTCTGCGTGTTTGTCCGACGTTGAACAGTTATTCCCCTTGGTTTGTACGCTGTATACCAATATCAACATTAACGTCAACTCTTCGTCCAGGTAAAACGACGGACATGCTCAGAAAACATGTCCGTTAAAAGTCCTGGTAAATCCAAGTGGCACAGCTGCGGTCCGGCCGAATTGATCAGTGTTCAGGTCGTACTCCATAGGCAGTTAGTGTCCCTGTCCCCCATAACCCGCCCCGCGTCAGTGCCGTCAATTATCACTTCTGTGCCGCGGACGTTAAGCCCAGAGCAAACCAACCAATGTCAATACTGCGTACATTACCTGCGGTTGGATTTTCAGCTCGTGTTTCTCCTTGTCACCCTGGTCGAAGAACTCAGTCACCACCAGATCTGCGGCCTGAAAGCACACATGACACATAATGGTAACAACAACATAAAAAAAAGAAGCACCACCACCACCACCAACCACCACAACCACCAAACCACCACCACCACCAAAACCACAAAAATGCAACAGCGATCTCCAGAACTTTTACCCCCACCCGGGTCTACCCTGGGGGACTTGGTGGGGTTAGGTACTTTTTAGTTCTCAGGGTCACCCTGGTCAGCCCCACAGGGTGGGTTTCCTTTCCGATTCTGGGGCATGTGTTTCTGTCTACTTTTGGTCCATTCACCTGTATTTGCCTTTTTTAAACCCTCCCTACTGTCTGCACTGCCTGTAGCTCTTGATATTGGATGTGTGTTGCTAAATGGTATTAGCTTTATTTAGGCCCCATGTCGTAGGTTTATTAACGTATAGGACCGGCTGGCGACATACATTCAATATTCTGTTTAGTTGTTTTTTTTTTCACAAGCAGTGCAGGCACGTCCTGAGAAAGCCTTGTTGCTGTCGGGACGTTAAGCAATGTACAATCAATGTACAATCCAGAACCTTTTGTCAGGTTGGCGCGTGCCAAAGCTTGGGGCGTGATAACTTTCACACGAAATTTTAGCCTTTCAGAAGTAGTTTTTCACGCGCATTTGAAAACGCGTGCTCGTCTGTGATTTCCAAGTCCATAATCACAGACCAGCACACAGGAATCGTCGAGACACTATCACTTATATTTCACACGGTCTCGCGACAGCAGTATGTCACAAGGGAGATGGTTTATCCCGATAAATGCCAACCGACACGGACTGTTTCTGCAATCTTTGTTAATTCAACACCAATAAACCGTAGATGTCTCAGGAACACGGATTCATAGTAGTGTCAGCAACAGGCATAGATCCTCATGAGCCCCCGCAACAGCGGGGGCTCATGAGGATCTATACCTCTTGCAGTTGGGTGGTTTTGAGAATTTCTCAGCACTGAACCGGTTACTTGATATACCTACCCGGCGCTGGACTTCCCAGGGCTTAGTGATGGCGGCGATGTCACAGGCTGTCATCAACACACTGCGGTAGATTTCCTTCGACTCCCTGTCATCCCACGTCCTCTGGCCGGCATCCAGCATGGCGAAATACTTGTCACGGACTCTGTATGAAAATAATAATAACACTACTACTACTACTACTACTACTACTACTACTACTACTACTACTACTACTACTATATAATACTAATAATAATAATTTAAAGCGGGTCAAATGGTTGTTGTGATGCGTCCAGTGTGGTAGTGTAGCGTCTGTGCTTGTCGCTCTCGCTTTCAGCTCCCACCGCTGGCTAGCAGTTTTGCGAAAAGGGGAGCAGAGTATGTCAGTCTCTCCCTGCCAGTACACAGCCTCTTCAACAACAAGCCTCATGTAGTGTCTCCTCGTGGCGACTCACGGTAACTGAGCACCGTATGGACTCGGGCTGAACTACAGAGGACTCGGAGGAGGTCTGGCCCCCAGACATGCGGCATGCAGGCCCATCGATATGTGGACAACTCCTGATGCCCGTGAACCAGACCCCCAGCTATGGGTAAATAGCCCCACTGCCTTGTGGGTGCCTTGGGAGAGGCAGAGGCTAGGGGAGTAAACCCTATACAAATCCGGGCAGGGATGCTCGATAGCCTTGGTTGGCAGATCTCCTTCGAGAAGGAAAACTCCGAGGACTGAAAACCTGAGTAGATGGGACTCATAAGCCTTGGTCGGCAACCCATCTAGGAGAAGGACACTCCAAAACCAAAATATCCTGTGCTAACAGGAAAGGCATTTTGACAGGTAACCCCGACAGAAACCCCGATCCAGTGCCGAAGACGGAGGTACTGGGCTGCAGAGCGCACTCTAATAAACCACAGTACCACGCATATACAGCCATATGACACTTGGAGATGGATTCAACAGAAATGGTGCTCGCCCTGTGGAGTCTCACCAGGCAGGTGCAGTACCGGGCTCTGCGCCTCTTCGGAGCCCACCCCCAGCGACTGGAGGACCTTCCTGACTGTCTCGAGGAGCCAGGGGACGGGGAAGTAGAGCGACTGGCCAGCGAAAAAACAAGACCAGAGACAAAGAAAAAGCCAATGTGAACATCATGCACTGGAATGCAGAAGGGATTACCAACAAGAAAACAGAACTAGAGCACTTTCTGCATGAAAACAGCATAAACATCTGCTGTATACAAGGGACACACCTGCAAGAAGGGAAACCCTTTAAGGTCGGAGGATATCAGGTTTTCCGAAGTGATCGCCAAGGGAGGAAGAAAAGGGGAGTTATGACCCTAGTTAGAAACAACCTGAATGCCAGCGAAACCAGGAGATTCACGGAAGAGGCGGAATACATCCAGGTCAAGGTAACCACCAGTGACAGCACCCTTGACCTGGTCAACTACTACTGCCCTAATGATAAGCTGCTGTCCCTTGACACTATCCAGATCCCGGACAGTGAATTCCTCATCACTGGTGACTTCAACAGCCAGTCCCTAGTTGGGGATATGACACGCTTGACAAGAGAGGAGAAGACATCGAGGAGTGGCAAGATGAAAACCATCTGATACTTGCCAATGACCCTGAGGACCTACTCTCGCCGCTGGCATACCACCACTACACCGGACCTGGCGCTTTGCACTGAAGATTTTCATAAGCGCCTCAGCAGATCAGTAGGACCACAGTTAGGAGGAAGTGACCACCGCCCTGTCCTCCTCTCCCTAAAAGGAAGCACAGCAGCTAGCTCGCCACACCGGCCAAGATGGAACTACCGAAAGGCAGACTGGCGCTTGTTCAGTATCCGAACAAATCAGCTAATGCAAGACATCGCTGTGTCTGGAAGGAACATCAACAATGTGGTCAGACAGTTTAACGACATTATCAGTAAGGCAGCCAAGGAAACTATACTTCGAGGGGTCCGGAAAAAACTACACCCCATACTGGACCGCAGATCTTCAGAAAGCGCATGACAACCTCACTAGGGCCAGAGAAGACGCTGAAACCAACCCCAGCCAAGAAAACAACATCAAGCTACAACACAGTAAGGCCCAGTATCTGAAGATGAAGTTGGAGTGCACAAGAAGAAGTTGGAGAGAGACGATTGCAAGACTAAACATGGACAGGGACACCACCAAGTCCTTGTGGAGACTGACCAAGGCGTTGAACGATGAGGGCACCATGGAACAGAAGATCACCCTGGAAGAAGAAGGGAAAGCACTGACTGGTAGGAAAGCTGCAAACATGTTCGCACAGATCTATGCGAAAGAAAGTAACATCACTGTTCCACGAATGCTTGAGAAAGAAATCAGACGGGAAGAAAGAGAGAAAACAAGAGATGCAAACATCCATGATACAATGAAGAAGGACATCACCCTTCTAGAACTGAAGATGGCCATCAAACAGCTGAAGAAGAAAAAATCTCCAGGTCCAGACAGCATCTCAAACGAGATGTTACAACACCTTGGCAACACTGCCTTAACGAAGCTACTTTACATCTTTAACCACAGCTGGAGAGGAGGACAGGTACCCCAGTGCTGGAAGGAAGCCAGGATGATCCCAATTTTGAAGAAAGGGAAGAATAAGTCCAAAGCTGTGAGTTATCGCCCCATCAGCCTGACAAGTTGTGTGTGCAAGACCATGGACCGCATCATAAACAGGCGCTTGCAGTGGTACCTGGACTCTGAGAGCATTATCGTGCCAGAGCAAGCCGGCTTCAGAAGCTACAAGAGTACAGAAGACCAGACAACACACCTTGCACAGGTCATAGAAGGTGTCTTTCAAGATCAGAAGGTGACATTAGCTGCCTTCATTGACCTACAGAAGGCTTTCGATAAGGTGTGGAAGGATGGTCTCCTTATGAAACTCCTTCGCAGTGGCATCCAAATTAACATGTATAGGTGGACCAAGTCATACCTGCACAATCGCAGAGCCCATGTGACAGTAGATGGGTACTGTGGCCAAAAAGTGCAGGTGCATCAGGGGGTGCCACAGGGGGGAGTCCTGTCACCGACCCTGTTCATACTCCTCATCAACGACTTTGTGCCAGAGCAACCAAAAGGAGTCCACGCAACCCTGTACGCAGATGACCTGGTACTCTGGTGCACAGAAGAGTATGCAACAACTGCTACATACAGGATGCAACTAGCCCTGGACAGGCTGACAGACTGGACCAACAACTGGTGTGTGACCATCAACACAGAAAAATCATCAGCCACACTCTTCTCTCTCTCCAACAAAGCAAAGGCTGGCAACCTAACACTGGGCAACACCCCACTGCGGTATGAAGACCAACAGACATACCTGGGAGTCACCCTTGACAAGAGGCTGACGTGGAAGCCGCACATCTGGACAGCAGAAGCGAAAGCTAGAAGAAAGCTGAACATCACGAGGAAGCTGGCTGGAACACAATGGGGAGCCAATGAAAAGATCCTCAAAAATGTATATCAAGGCATAGTGAGACCACACCTTGAGTACGGATCCAATGCATGGTTGACGGCAGCCCAGTCACACCAGCAGACCATTGACAGAGTTCAGAACCAGGCACTGCGTATCATCACCGGCGCAATGAGATCCACACCAATTGAAAAGACGGAAGAGACAACAGGCATCCCACGCCACCTGCGCATGAAAAGAGATTGCAAAGCCTTAATACAGTCCACAAAGGTCAAGTCTTCCAAAGACCATCTTATGAATGCCAGGATGAAACAACCAACCTCAGGGAGACTGAAAAGATCAAGCTTTGTGAAGTAGACGATAAGCACTGCAGAGAAAACACCAGGCAAAGTTCCCTGCGCAGGTAGAGGCTCTGAATCCTGCTAGCGACCTTCCACCCTGGGAAAGTAAGCCGGAAAACATCACCATCTCTTCCACGGTACCCTACACCACCACCAAAGATGAGCACAGCACTGTGAGCAAGAAAGCCCTGTCACTGGCCATGCTCGAAGAAAAGTATCCCCAGGAAGCATGCATACGGGCATACACCGATGGATCAGCCACAGATGCAGTTCAGAATGGAGGGGCTGGGGTGTACATTCAGTACCCAAACGGAAAATGGCAGGCAGAGGCAGTACCAACAGGCCTTCACTGCACAAATTACAGAGCTGAGGTGGAAGCCCTGGTCCGCGCTGCAAACACCCTTAGTGGCACTGCAAACCCTGATGCCCAGATTGTCTTCCTGACTGATGCCATGTCTGTCCTTGAGGCAGCAACAGCAAGCAAACTGCACGTCTACAAGAGGCACTGCAAAACATCATGTGCACCAGACTGGTGTTGCAGTGTGGATCCCTTCACACTGTGGCATCTACGGCAACGAAGAAGCTGACAGAATGGCAAAAGTGGGCGCAGAGAAAGAACAAGACGAAAATGGAGTCAGCTTTACAGAGATGAAGACCATCATTAAGTCTGTGTACAGACCACCACAACGGCCCCTAGACAGTTACCATCAGCTGTCCAGACAAGAGCAGGTGACCATCTTCCCGTCTGAGGACCGGGCACAACCGACTCAATTTTCACCTGCACAGACGCTTCCACCTCGTGCTATCTCCCCTGTGCCCTTGTGGAGAAGCAGAGCAGACCACAGAGCACATCCTCCAGGACTGTGCGAACCACCAGCTGCTGAGGGAGGAGATATGGCCGAAGCCCGCCACACTACAAGAGAAACTGTACGGGCCTGTTGAGGCGCTACAGAAGACCACAGATTTCATTTTGAGAGCCAGACTCCAAGTGTGACGGCGTTCGAGAAGAAAAAAAAGAGAATAATAATTTAAATAAAACAACAATAATAATATCAACAATTGCAATAATAATAATAACACAGTAATAATCATCATTTGCATCATCATCATCATCATCCTCAACACAACCAAAGCAGTTGTTATAGTACATGTAATTGCAAACTACACAGACTGTATGTGGATGGAGAGGTCCGTGGCGAGGATGGCGTGTTTCAGCAGGTTGATGACCTCCGCGTAGTCTTCCGAGCCCAGGTTGACCAGAATGTTGTGACCCTGTCATGTTACACAAAAAGGACGAATCAGGTTCTGTCAGTCATTTATCCGAGGCCAGATTGGCCAGAATCGTTGTAGCTCGTCACATGGCACGAAACAGACCAATCTAACTGTATACTGGTCAATTAATAAAAATAATAATAATTACGGTATTTATAATGCGCTTATCTTATAATAATTATAACTCTAAGCGCGCACTCACAACTCGCGCACGCATGCGCACACTTTAGACAACGACTCACGTACCACAAATAATGAAATACATTACGACAGTCAGCTTAGGGTGGGGAGTGTGGTGGTATAGTGCTAGAACTGTTGAAAGAGGTGAGTTTTGAGGGCATACTGGAAGGAGGAGAGAGAGTGTTTCTGACGAAGAGAGAGTGGGAGAGTGTTCCAGGTGGCTGGACCGTATACTGAGAAGGAGCGGGGGCCGAAAGTGCTGAGTTTGGTGCGAGGGATGTGGAGGCGGAGAGGGTCGGAGGCGGAGCGGAGGAGCGGGGAGGAGTGTAGGGGTAAAGTAAGTTTGAGAGATAGGCGGGAGCGCAGTTGTTCAGGGATTTGTAGCAGAGAGACAGAATCTTGTATTGGATGCGTTGGGGGATGGGAAGCCAGTGAAGGAGTTTGAGCAGGGGAGTGATGTGGTCGGATGGTTTCTTTCTGAGGACGAGGCGGGCAGCATCGTTCTGGACGCGCTGGAGAGTGAAAGTGGTGGAGTGAGGGAGGCCGGAAAGGAGAGAGTTGCAGTAGTCGATGCGAGATAGGATGAGAGAGACAGCAAGTTTGGTGGCAGCTTCGGTAGTGAGGTATTTTCTGATCTGACTGATGCGGCGGAGGTGGAAGTAGCATGCCTGGGCCGTGGCGGAGACGAAGCTGGTCATGGAAAGAGAGGAATCGAGGATAACGCCGAGGTTTTTGGCCGAGTCAGAGAGGGAGATAGGGGTGCTGTCGAGTTGAAGGTGGAGGGAGGGAGGGAGCTGGGAAAGTTTCTGGCGAGTGCCTACCAGCATGGCTTCCGTTTTGTCGTCATTCAGTTTAAGCTTGTTTGCTGTCATCCAGTTTTTCACGTCTTCGTAGCAGTCAGCGGTGCGAGTCAGTAGTGACTGAGTGTTGTCGAGTTTGTCTTTGTCTAGTAGTTGTGAGTCGTCAGCGTAGAGGTGGTGGTGTATGTGGTGAGACTGGATGATGTTGGACAGGGGAGAGGTGTAGAGTGTGAAAAGGACGGGGCCCAGGACGGACCCCTGTGGAACTCCGCAGGAGAGCGTGACTGGGTTGGAAGAGACGCCGTCGATGGTGACGGACAGCTGTCTGTCGGAGAGGTAGGAGAGAAACCAGGAGTGAGCAGAGTCAGTGATGTCAAAGGAGTGGTAAAGGCGGTGGAGGAGGATAGAGTGGTCTATAGTGTCGAAGGCGGCAGAGAGGTCGAGTAGCGTAAGAAGGGAGATGTTGCCCGAGTCGGTGGAGAGAAGCAGGTCGTTTAAGATATGTAGAAGGGCTGTTTCAGTGCTGTGATGTTTGCGATAGGTAGACCGGAAGGGACTGAGGAGGTTGTTGTCGGCGTTGTTATCCCAGACAAGTTTGACCGAAATGTTATGACCCTGATAGAAATTCCGTTGGTTATCCACGCCCAGATTGTTGCGACACTGCGACATAATGACTTCAACAACGAGTGGTCATCCAGATTTCTGAACCAAATTTTGGCTAGAGTACTGTAAACCCTGGCATGTGACTAAATTACGTTCACCATCAGACCATGTGAGTTTTATACTATATAATTACCTACCTCACTGTTGAGTATCATGACGGCGTGGTTGAAGTGGTGATGCTCCAGTGTCGCTTTCGTCCCGTACAGCTGATACAGCGCAGAACTGGACCTGCAACCAGACGCAATGGCATACACATTTATATTATTCGCTGGGAATGCTGCAGCTAAACAACAACCGATCAGCTGCCGCCGGTGTCAACTCATTCGCGGTGAGTCGCATCCGGATACGCGGCTTAAAGCCGCGTATCCGGATGCGACTCAGCGCGAATGAGTTAAAGCGATCTGCTCCATGGCAGGCTTCGATTGTTAAACTTCGCCGATACAACGGGTTCACAATGTTGTCTTGCTAAGACTTTTCTGCCCTTCTTTTCACAATCCATGTGCGTAGGCACACGTACCAGAAGCTCTTCGCTGTCTCTAAAAGTAACGGAAGAAACTCTCCACGACATTCAAACTTCGTAATTTAAGTTAGCTCTTTCGTCAAGCATTATTGTCAGACATACTAAAACATTCATAAAGGATATATTGCGAACTAGTAATTTAAGTTAGCTCTTTCGTCAAGCATTATTGTCAGACATACTAAAACATTCATAAAGGATATATTGCGAACTAGTAATTTAAGTTAGCTCTTTCGTCAAGCATTATTGTCAGACACACTAAAACATTCATAAAGGATATATTGCGAACTAGTAATTTAAGTTAGCTCTTTCGTCAAGCATTATTGTCAGACATACTAAAACATTCATTAAGGATATATTGCGAACTAGTAATTTAAGTTAGCTCTTTCGTCAAGCATTATTGTCAGACATACTAAAACATTCATTAAGGATATATTGCGAACTAGTAATTTAAGTTAGCTCTTTCGTCAAGCATTATTGTCAGACATACTAAAACATTCATTAAGGATATATTGCGAACTAGTAACCCTTTACTGCCTGGAGTAGGTCGCTGGACAGAAAAGTCGTCTGCTTACTTGTGCTGGAAGGCGTTGTTGGTGCCGCGGTGGTCAAGGTCGTGACACAGACAGGCGACAATCAGCGCCAAGACTTCGTTGTCCGTCAGGTGTCGCCGTGTGCCGCACTTCTGTAGAAGGGACACACAACTTCATATTACCACAGGGGCAGGAAGCGGAAGATTTTTGTCCGAGTTATGTTACCTGATCGGCTCCAAACAATTAACTGACATTCGGTTTCCGACGGTTTGAACTGATATTGTTTGGAAGCAGGCAGCTGCAGAAGAGGTATTATAATTTGATGTCGATATCACAGGCGCCGAAAAACGCCGCCAAACTACGCCATTTTTCGCAGCTGTCTGCCGGCGTCCCAGACAGTGGTGCAAATAAACAGTTAACTCGACGTCACATGCAGTGAAAAGAAAGCTTTAACAAAGAAACAAGCACGCTTAGAAAGAACAAGTCCAATACAGCTATGAAATGTTCATGAAGATGTCTGCCCCTTGCACATGAGATAGTGTACTCACCATCATGGTGGCGAACATGACTTGGCAGACGTTGAAGGCGTGTCTCCAGTTGTGATAAGCCACGTTCCTGTAGTTCTTCCTCAGTGTTAGCAACCAGCGGCATAGCGTCTGCACAGATCATGGAAACAACTTCTTTACTGCGAGAAAAAGTGAGCACAATCCAACTGCAAGAGACATAGATCCCCATGAGCCCTCGCAGTCATGAGGATCTATGTCTCTTGCTCACATCATTTAGTATCCACGTTCTTTGGACGGCTTTGGCTCTCTGGCGAGGAATTAACAACGATTAGTCAGAAACACAATGCAGTGAAGGGGTTGGTTAAAATATTTAAAAACAATTCTTCTACGTTTAGGACAGGCCAAAGGGATGTATTTCCTAGAGAAGGCGCGTTACAAGGGCAGCGCTATCCGAATCCACGAAACAGGGAGCATATTTTGCCGATATCGGGAAGCGCGCGTGTGGTCCCGGATATCATATAATCTATTTATGTAAGCCATGTTACGCCAACTGCAATGCCACTGAAAAAAAACACCAAAACAAAAACCTGATATGAATGAGACCTAGTCTATGCTTTTCGCCTTTCTGCTGATAGCCGTTAAAAAAAATATGAAATTCAAATTCAAAGAACAACAAATAAATACGAAACTAACTTGAAAAAGAAGATCAGCAGACAAATACGAAACTGACCTCAGAGTCCAGGCGTAGCTTGCGTATAAGGCCGAGGTCATGGAAGATCCGTGCAGAGGCCAGCATCATCTGGTCACGGTCCAGGCTGAAGTCATTGAAATTCAGTTCTGCCAGCCGCCACTCGTTGGCTTCTGGAATTCTCTGCGTCTGCGATATGAAAAGGTTTGCAAAACTGTGACTGTTTTCTAGGTCAGGCCTAAGGTTAAGTCAGAATAGGTTAGGTCAAGCTAAGTCAAGTCGATTTAGGTCAGATCAGGTCAGAACAAAAGGAGCAAGGTCAGGTCAGATGAAACCTATGAAGTGGAATAAATTACGTGACTCAGATGAAATGAAAAGAAAACTGTTGAACCCCTTCACTCCAGAGAAAAGGTGAGGACTATCCAACTGCAAGAGACATTAGTAGATCTTCATGAGCCCCCGCAGTTGCGGGGGCTCATGAGGATCTATGCCTCTTGCTGACGCCACTTTGTGTCCATGTTCCTTGTACGGCTGAGTACGTCGAATTAACAGATTTCAGAAACACAATCTACGTCCACTCAGTGGCACTGGCGGGAAAATTACGATCTGTTTGCAGACGCGCAAGACTGAAAAATCAGGCACTACCCTTGGGCTTAGAATCCATCTACCGCATATAGCTCTAAAAGAAAAGTGAACAAATCCTGTAGCTTGCTCTGGATCTGGATACAAAAGTAATAACTGCACACCAGGAAGTTCGATAGACAAAGCGCTACTTCCTGCAAAGCCTTTAATTCATGCTCGAAACCCACCTCCCAGACGATAAGATGGTGGGGACTAGGGGCCAGTTGCATGAGTGAGCTTAGTCCTGCGCCAGTCACTATGCAAGGTGCTCCGACCTTGCATAGTGGCTGTCGCAAGACTCAAGCAACTGACCCCAGGTCTCAGCTGCATGAGTCAACATATATCCCGCGTAAGCCACAACGCAGGATTTAAAGCGACCTGTTCCAGGCAATAAAGTTTGCAATACCTCTTTCATAAAAATGTCTGACGCTGCACAAAAGGCCTAACATAACTACTGATATTTGAATGTAATCAAAGACTGTCCCGCTCTTTTCTCCTTTGCTGTGCAGGAGAGTACCCCCAGGGTGCACCAGGGGCCGTAGAAAACCTCTGTTAAGTGTGCCAACACTCATGGACTGTACAAATACGGGTAGAAAATACACCATTGAGAACCCGTTCTTTCGGCAAATAAAAACCTGCCATTGAACAGATCGCTTTAAAGTCACGCATGCAACTGTCCCTAGGCGCTTATAGGGAAAGACGGCAGACACAGTATTGAACCATACTTTTTCGGAAAAACTACATTGGACAAAGGATCTATCGGATATTAGTATATCACAGGCAAAAATGACTTACATAATATCTATACTGACGAGCAAAAGAAATGCGACATTTTTGCAATCATCGGAAACACCACAGTGTTTTCGATGATTGCAAAATTGTCGCATTTCTTTTGCTCGTTAGTATACTTCTACTTACTTTAACAGAGATAATCAGTATAACAAAACAAATAGAAAACACTCATATAAAAGGTTGCACCAGATAACACTCACCTTCAAGCGGCACACCTCATCTGCTGAAGCTGACGTGTGGTAGGAGAGAGTCTGCGGACAAAAACAAACATAACACTCGTAATCTTGCTAGATCTCTTGAGCGAAAATAAACAGTTTCGCTTCGATTTCAAGAGTTAAAGATCAAAATACTTTATTGTTCTAATGATGGACGTTTTGAACGGCTTCACAAATTCTTTAACGTAACACATGCAGATGTAGGCCTACGCACAATTTAGTCTGGATATATTTACACATATTTGTAATGGTACAACATAGTTATATCGTACGCTTGAGACGAGAATACTTGGTTGTTCAGACACAGTGAGCCTGGGGCATTACTTACCTCCAGGGCCACGGCCTGACGTGCAGAGGCCAGTGCCACCTCTTCGTACAGCTGACAGTTACTGATGCCAAGGCCGCAGAATATCACGAATGCCTGTGTGCACAATAAGTTCAAATTCACTTATGTAAAACAACAACAACAAAAACAAAAACAAAAAAAAACCCCACAACAACAACCACACAACCCCCCCCCCCCCCCGAAAAACAACAACAACAAACAAACAAACAAACAAGCAAACAAAAACAACAAAAACCCAACAACAACAACAACAACAAACACAAACAAACAAACAAAAAAACAACAACAACAAAACACAACACTTTTATTATTTTATTATATCTTTTTTCAGACATTTGTAAAAGTTCTAGACAAAGACAGAAAATGCGTTCTTACACTGCGGAGGAAATGCTGTACACCAGCCAGCTGCGAGAGGTATAGATCCTCATGAGCCCCCGCAGTTGCGGGGGCTCATGAGGATCTATGCCTCTTGTTGAAGTCCCTTTCCATCCACATTCTCTTGACGGCTGGGGATCTTTGACGTTCAATTTACAATGATTCCCCAAATACAATCTGCGTAACACGGGCAGTGAAGGGGTTAACATGCAAACTAACCTCGAACAGCTGGTCATCGTGGTCATCAAACGGTTGTCCGTCCACCCTGTTGACGACCTGGGCCACACCTGTCACAAAATACACAAATATTGCTTAGGCCGCAGCCTTGTTTTGATGCACAAGTTCTACAACGCGTTCAGTGCCGAGAAATCTGAACACCACCCAACTGCAAGAGGTATAGATCCTCATGAGCCCCCGCAGATCTATACCTCTTGCTGGAAAAAAAACTTTGGATCCATGCTCCTTGGACAGATAGGGAATTCGGGTGCTATATCAACGAAGATTGCAGAAACACAAACCGAGTCAGCTGGCATTGAGCGAGTTACAGCTTCTTATGCTTTCTTGTTGCGTTTCTCTAGGTTTTAACATAAGGAAAACGAGTACTCAAAAACGAGCCGCTGTTCTTTGCTGTTCTCATGAATATTGAAAATCAGCGTCCAGCTTTAAAAAAAAAAGGGCTCACAACAACGCCCCCAACAGCTACAAGAACAACAACAAAAACACCACCGCCAGCATCAACAGCATTATTATTATTATTAGCTAACAAACCCCCCAAAAAACCCCAAAACGAACAAAAAACCAAAAAAAAAAAAAAACCAACAGAAAACAAACTGACATTAACATCGCCAATGCAGCTGCTCAGGCAATATCCACATGATATTACATGTTGTGAACTTTTGTTTCATCAGTCTGGCTGCAGGTATCAGGTTTCTAAAAGAATCCCAGCTCTTGACAAAATAACAAGTTGCTGGGGCCTGATTACATGTCTTCAACTCTTCTTTAACTCATTCAGCCCCACGGCCGTATTTCCCAAATTCTATCGACTATGCACCAGTTGCAGGAGATGGATCGACCATGATAATTCAAGGGTAGTGCCAGATTAGCTTGGCGCCGACAGGCGCCAAGCTAAACTGGCACTACCCTTGAATTATCATGGTCGACTCATCTCCTGCTGTGGGGCGTCGGGGCTGAATGGGTTAATAATCTGGTAAAAATATCTGATTTGCCGGTCTTGTTACAGAATGTCACATATTCATTAAAGCTTATAAAAAGTTTTTCAAAGAATTATAACTACGCACGGCACACTCATGTATTTCTGACGTCATTGGCATCGCATATATCACAAAAAAAAGTGCAAAAACTGCCGACTTGAAACGCAATATGATTTTTGAACTTTGCAAAGTTCCGTATCAAACATTGAGGAAATGTCAGCCACGACGATCGTCACTTCAAAGAAACGCAAATATAGGTCATGAGTTTTCCAACAGTACACTTTCAGAGCGACACCATTCATATTTTCAGGTCGTAAGAAAAAGTCTCGCGAGACAGATCAAACACGACAACTTCAAGGGCAGTGTCGAATTAACTTGGCGCCAAGCTAATCGAGCACTATCCTCGAACTATCAAGGACAAAACAGTTTGCAGCACTTGAACCTGGAAGTGAAAGTGTGACAATTTATGTATCAAAACTGATTAGGCTACTTCCTTTTTCAATCCCAAATCTAATCAGGCACTACCCTTGAACTATCATGGTCAAACAGACTGCAGCTCTTGGCCTTG
Organism: Semisulcospira habei; assembly: GCA_036245525.1. Classification (NCBI taxonomy): domain Eukaryota; kingdom Metazoa; phylum Mollusca; class Gastropoda; family Semisulcospiridae; genus Semisulcospira; species Semisulcospira habei. The sequence goes on from BTPG01000001.1 coordinate 276,188,478, forward strand.
GAAGTGGCAAGCGTGAAAAAAGCATAAATCATAACTGATTAGGCAAGGAAGTCTTGCCAGCCATAAAGAACATTCGAGATCGAGTAAGATACTCAACATTCCATAAACAGATGAATCCACGATTGATGCTGACAGTCAGTGATGCTGACAGTTGCATGAGTGAGTTTAGTAGTGCGCCAGCCACTCAGCAAGGTGCTCTGCTTTAGCAGAGCACCTTGCTGAGTGGCTGGCGCAGGACTAAGCCCACTCAGCCAACCACTAAGCATTAAGGTGTTCCGCTATAGCGAAGCACCTTGCGTAGTGGCTTGAGCCCTGCACCCTAAAACAACGCTGATTTTGTTTCCCGTGCCACGTGCGGGTGATATATACTCCCCAGACAGACCCACTCGAGGAGTACGCCACAAGTACACTTCTGTTCAAATGAGATGCTAAGCACCTCGTTTTATTAGATGTGTACGTGTGGCGTACTCCCAGTGATAAGCATCTCATTTGAACAAAAATGTACTCCAGGCGTACTCGCCGAGTGGGTCTATCTGGGGCAGTATTCCCGCAAACGGTACGGATACATTCGCACAAAACGTGTCAGGCTTCTAGAAAATCAAGCCTAATCATCCCAAAATTGGTACCGCCTTTTCCGGTTTAATGTGATGTCTGTGATCTTCCTGTCGCTTTTCGGTGGCAATAGTTTCTAACCTTAGAAACTAATACTCTCTTATGAAAGGAAAAAAGACATTTTCAAAGATTCAACTTCCTCGCTGCCAGTGATCACGAATTTCGCGTCAGACACGAATGCACACTGACCGACATTTGCGTGAAGAAGAAAATGGGACCTAAATAGGCATAAAGATCACAGGACTAACTAGAGACATAAATCCTCATGAGCCCCCGCGACTGAGGGGCTCATGAGGATTTATGCCAATTGCAGCTGGGTAGCGTTCGTCTTGCCCCGGAAGTTAAGGGGTTACGGAAGATCAAAGCTCCACACCTGATACAGATTGGCGGAAAAGACGCCCAACTACGGTATCGTCAAAAGCAGTGAAATGGTTAAAAGTGCAATAGCCCTACACCATGCGGCATCGTATGTATGCCAACCAATCACGATAAAAAACAAGATGGGATGAACCATAACCCACAAAGTCCCTTCTATATGCGAGCTGCCCTCGCTGTGAAGGGTCTCTACCTTTCGTCTTTGACCTGATTCTGTTTGTGAAATCTCTCCTAGTGAAAAAGCTTCGCAGATCTGACCGGCAATGCGTCAGTGAGCTCTTTAAAGGTCCTGGTTCAGCAATTAGTCAGTTGAGGACAGCGAAAAAAAATTTCGAAGTCCCTACCTGACTTGAAGTGCAACCCTGACAGGGCCTCATCAGATGGGATCCCCGAACATTCACGTTACTAGAGCTGCTGTAGAGTGTCAGACGTCCTTGACGGCTGTCACAGTTCATGCAAACAGGTATACGCCACTCAGCTGCCAAAGGTCACTTCCAGTTGCATCTGTCCGTACACGGTAACACCCACAATTCTCGTGCAACAACAACGAAAGATGACTATCCAACTTTCACTTCTGGGCCGGTACTGGGAAGCACTGAGCGACGTCCACAGCGTCCCAAAAATGGCCCAGGGAATGGTGACGGTACGTCGAACATGCTATATCGTGGTCTTCTCATTTCTTATGTCCTCGCATTTATCCAAAACAAGGTTTCCTCGAAAGCGTTTGCAAACAACAAGTCTTTATGGTAGTCGCCATTTTTACGAAGGGAAGCTACTAGATAATGTGTGTGTAAGGGACAGCACTCCCGTGCTAAGCAACGCGCAAACGCCCACCTCAAAACGATTTTATTTTTCACAAAAGCCTGGGAGATAATTTACAGGTCATCATGCAACAATGTGATGTGCATGGGTGACAGTGCGAGAATATGAAATGAATGTAAACGGGACATAAATATGCCCCATAAATCCATGGCCAGCAAGCGATATATACATTCCCATGAGCTCCTGCGGATGCAGGGGCTCATGAGAATGTATGACTTTTGCATTTGGAACAGGCTGGCTGAAGGCCTGTTCTGTCTGAACCAAACAGCTGAAATTCAGCTTTTCGGGATTTTGAAAAGCTGAATCAGCTTCTAGGAGTGAAGACGGTCACCCATTGATGTGATTGTGCCTGTTCGTGTGTGTTACACGGACATAAAATTTGATTCCATTATAAGAATCTAAGCACTAGGTAATATTTTGCTTTGTCGTTTACTTCTCATCTTGTTTTTTTTTTTTTTTTGTATCACAAAAGATAATTACCGTCTGCAAACTTCAACTGATGAGTTCAGTGATAATATTTTCTCCCCAGACCAACTGCTGTCTATGCACACGCAATGCACCCTGCCCAATGCATACCTCATGCAGGTGCCTGACAGCAAACACCGATACACCAACTACAAGCTAAAGGGTGCACGAGCAAACGAGAGGCAAGTTTCAAAATAATTAGATACAGGGCCGCAGCAGATGGTTCCGGCCTTCGCCATACCAATAATGTATACATTTTTTTGACAAGACCATATAATTATGTCTGTTTATGCCCTCGACCCAAATTAATTTAAATGTTACTAATTTTTCCATTTTTGGGGGGTTGTGCGAATTCTTCCCCCCCCCCCCCCCCCCCCCCCCCCCCCCCCCGCCGGATTGACTTTAGGAAGCAGATGAAAGCAAGCTGGCATCATGCAGGCATGCACCCCTTCGGCTGGAGCATTAGGTTTCTTTCACCTCGTGCTATGGTTATGAGATATGAAATAAATGTTAGGAAACAGATATATATATATTATGTAATTGGTATTCTAACCACAATATATTTCATTCATAGTTTATCTATGTTTGCACTGACAGCAAATCATGTGGGATTTATTTCTGATTACTCCATATAGCAATGTTCTCTATCAGAAAACTGAAATGACTCAACCCGCAAAAATAAATATCAAGGAAATATATCAGTTCACAACAGCAAGAGGTATATCTCACTTGATCTTCATTTTGTGACAAAAACATTGTTTTCAAATACACTTCAACGTATGGTTTATTTGTTTATATCTGTACTGAGTGAAACTGTTAAAAATGCCTTTCATTGTGAGGCTTCTCTTATGAGTTTACCAAAATCGTCAAGTACATCAATAAGTGTCTCTTGGCTTGACTTCATGAACGAAGATTCTATAGGGCTTGCCCACGTCGTCTGCAGGCATTTTCGTGGCTGCGAAGGCCAATCCGGGACAGGCAGGTTTACATCAATAAGTGTATACATAAATAAAACACAATTACCATGATTGTCATAATTCCTAAAAATACAGCTGATTTTTTTTATGAAATGAGTATGTCTATCCTCAACAAGACCAAGTAGTCTATGTACCCTACAGAACCACATAGTCCAGATCAAAATGGTGACTGCGAAGCGTGTGTAATGCAGAGACGAACTCAACGAAAAAAAGAAAGACGCTTAGAAAAGACAGCTACAACACAATTTTATTCATATTATCTAGTAATAAATTGTGTTGTAACTGTCATTTCTAAGCGACATTCTTTCCTCATAGGGTTCTTCTCTACAGAACAACATACATGTGCACTTTTACTTCCTGCACCATATATAACTGTAATAATACATGAGGCAAAAACACAAACAGAACAGAGACAACCATTTTAATTATAAAGAAACAATTTCAGTGATGTCATTGAATTATATGCATGGTATATTTTGCTTATGATGCTGTCATTCAAACTTGGTCACTGTGTTTTGGTAAGTGAGGGAGAGGGGGGGGGGGGGGGGCTGGAGGGGGCAGGTACACATGCAGGCATATATATATATATATATATATATATATATATATATATATATATATATATATATATATATATATATATATATACCGCAACGATTTCCTAATGTAATGTTACATATGGCAATATAGTTCTATCATCATATGCTAAATTTTGCTATCCACCAAAATGCTAATATTGCCATGATTCCACAGCAGACAGACAGCCTTCATGGACAGGTCCAACCAGTGAAGAGACAACAGACTGGCCAGTGTCAAACATGTCACCAAACTGCAGGGGCGTTAGCAGCAATGTCACACAGAAACTTTGGAACAGCAAACAGCCTGATGCAGTGCAGTGTGCCCCAACTTGCTCTCAGCAGGCAGCTGCAAGACAAGAACAAAGGTCAGTTAGTACATGTGAAGATGTACTGCAAACACTGTTCTAGATGAGTTTACTTGGCTACCGGGTATCAGCCAGTATAATCTACTCAACATGAAACCAACCGTAATGAATCAATCACAGCCAGTGTAATCAATAAACTCCATACAAGACAGATTTGCAAAATAACTTTTACAAACAATTTCTTTGTCTCGGTGATGGTCAAACGATTTATACAGTTTTGTTCTAATAATAAAAGACATTGTAGCTTTGCAATGCTGCTTGGTAACATGATATTATATGAATATGTTTTCAGGCCAACATAACCAACTTTTCCCTGGGGGAGACTAAAGATGCACTCAACCGATGAGCAGCCCCTGGTGACCATATCGAATGTGGGAGTAGAGGCGACACCTTATCAGCGCGTGACCAGTGAAGACAATCCGGCCTACTGTTTGTGTGGGAATCATCTAATAATAATGGACAACAAGAACTACTGAATTTGATCCAGCTGATCGAGTTAACAGAAGAACCAACTTTTCTAGATATTTGTAAGAAGCAGACCGAAGTCAAATTTTGCAGCGTCAAAAATTATAGCATCACATTTGCAAATAAAATTCCCACATTATAATAGCAATCAAACATCACCAACACTCTACATACAGATTTTTTTCAGTTGTGGCATGAGAGCCATATGGGGCTTGGCAACAGCAAACACTGTTGCTCTTGTCAGGTGGCCATAATCAGATGGCAGTTTCTAAGCCCCAATCTAAACTACCTGAGGGCACTATCTGGTTGTGTATGTGTGTGAAACCAACCTCCAAGTCTTTACTTCTGCTGAAAAACCACATCCACTCGTCGCTCAATCTTGTCATCTGTACTGCGTAGGTAATGTAACAAACTGGAGAGCTTCTCATCAGTGAGGCATTGGGGATACAAGGCCACGGAGCACATTCCTTGATGAGAAAAAACAGAATGAAGAGAACATTTTCATTAACTTTTAAAATTTACTTTCTGTCATGGAGATTGTTTACATCTGTTTGTACAAGTAGTTGGGACATGAATAAATGGACACATGCATGTAATATATACTCCATATTGTGCACTTTGTACTCTCTATACAAGAAAGTATTAAAGTTGAATGTAAAAGCAAAATGTTGGACATTTTTTGTTTTCAATACATTTGGACATTCTTCTTCATAAATTGCATACATGTCTGCTTTCATTTTTTATCCTTGTTATAACTACATACTGTAAACAGTGCACATGAACAGGAATTCTGCACCTGACTTGCCATAAGAAAGAATTAGTTTTCATGGTCAGTGTCACAATCCTAAATAGTATATTTCTACAAATACATATACTGTAATGATACTGAAAATGACATGTACAATACTGCACTTGTACCAGAAATTGCACAAGTGTGTAACATACATGTACTATGCATATTTCTGCTGTGCTACCTGGTATGCCACAGAGTGCCTGTTGCTAATCTTGGTATACTGCTTGCATACTTGGTGGTTGAAGTCAAGGATGGTAAGCCTGTTGCGCATTGTGTAGCCTTTGTAGCCAATGAAAGTTTTTGGGGGGGCCATTTCATTTTCAGCCACATAGATACATCCCCTTGACTAACACTCAAAACACTCAATGATGAGACTGAAACATATCTAAACTCTAAGTCAAAATAAGTGCATAAATAAGACATGATACCTTGATCATGCCTGGCAAGGACACTCGTAATGTGTGGTGATGGTTGATAACAGGCTTTATCCCTTGTTTCAAGTGGTGTTTAGCCTTTGGCAGCAGCAAAGAAACTGAAAACAGATGGCCAATATAATAGATAAAGCAAAACCTGAAAGTAAAAAAAGCACAAAAGTGAAAATGTACCAGCAGCAGTTTATACTGAGTAGGTTATTTCGATGACAGGACAGTTTCGTGTGTTTTTGTTCTGCATACACTCAAGGATATAATCCTCCATGTAAACACACAGCTCAACTCAAACCTTTGATGCAATTCGCTTGCCTTTGTGCCACACATCAAAGTAATGATCCAGATGTTTCAGTGGCTGCGATCAAGTCAGTAATAATATACAAATCTATTTCATACTGGAAAAAAGATACATGCATTACAGTGTGGCAAACTGACCGGTAGCTAGCACTAGCTGTTATGAAGACTTGGGAGAAAAACCACCATGGCACCATGATAATAATGTTTACTGTCAACTTGTAAATATACTTACAGTGTGGAGGTAGCAGTCATATGTAAATCATAACTTAGTGTTGTGACAGCAATATTTCCAGGACACTATAAGCTACTTTATGTGTGATGTGATAACACTTTTACAAACAAAAATGATTTTGTGCAAGCGCACGGGTGTACCATACTTCAAAATCAAATGCCACCAAACTGATAATTACCTGAAAGTAGCAGGAGATTACAGTAGAACTCTGTCGGTGACAACTTATCGGACAGGTCTTGCTGTCTTCAGAAACTCAATGCCATGCTGTGCATTCACCAGTTTCAAGTCACCTGACCTTGTGACAGCCCTGCTGTCTAGAAACAAACCATAAACACAGTCATGGATGGACAAAACCTGTTGAAAAAGAAATAAATACAGAAAATAGGCATGTGTGCACATACGCATGTACGTGTGGCTTTCTAAAAATGGCTTAGTCACAAAATAGCAGCACATTTGAGTGTTATGATATGGAGCAATATATACATACATGTATTTACATGATTCACAGAAAAACTAGCAATAAAATATTTTGGTATACAAGAATGATAGTATAAGTTTTTGTCACTCATATTTCTCCTGTTCATAAGCTTGTGGTTTCAGGAAAATATGAGAAATACATTGTATCAGTGGCAAGCCAACTTACAATAGACCACTTATATACCTGATTGTGAGTTTCATAATGAATTATGCACATACATGTATTGCTCTATTTCATCACACTGAAATGTCCTGTTATTTTGTGAACAAATATATTTTAGGTTGATTATAGTGGTATAATTATTTTATCCTTACCTAGACCTGTTGATTATATTCTCATCCAGACAATTGCTGATGTTGTTTTCATACAGCGAGCAGCTGTACATTTGTTTTCATTCAGACAGCTGAACATTTTGTCTGTGTTCAGACAACTGCAGGTATATTTTGTTTTTTTATTCAGACAGCTGTATATTTAATTCTATTCAGACAGCTGTATATTTTGTTCTAAATATAAGCCAGCTGTACATTTTGTCCCAAGCATACACACACACACACACACACACACACACACACACACACACACACACACACACACATTTTAGGTTCACAACTTACCTTGCCACTGCGATTATCTGTTATGTATTGTGATGAGATTGGGCGTTGTTCCATTACTGATGCACCTTCACTTTGTAATAGCTTCACAAATGTATCCACAGAAATAACACATAAAGCTGCTTGCTGCTCTGTGAGCTCATTTGGTGTGGCACTGAAAAAGAATCAAATGACTGGTATTTGTATAGTTATGTAATGCACACACGGGTCTTGTACTAGAAAATGGCGTGGCGTTCTGAAGATATTTACACAAAAACTTGACAACCACCACGAACCCCCAAAACAAATCGCAACTAAAAGTGGAAACTTCTAAATGTACATCAGACCAGAGCTCAGAATATATCACATATTTCATTATGTATATAACACAAATATGTGTAATAGAAAATTGCCCAGAAACTATTACACTTATTTATAAAGGAGAGAAAATTTATAAACAAAGTTTCAGGCTGTTACTATAGTGACGTATTTATAGTAACTACAGAAGGGTCCTACTAAAACCCGGAATAACCCGGAATAACCTGTCCTAAGCTAAAATAACCATATCTATAACTATTATTGCGTACCTAAACACAAAATAATCATGTGTTAGAAGTTTGGTTTACATTAAAGTTGATTTAGTTGTACTAGTAAGCCGTTTTCCACAACCGTTGACACGTCGATTACTTCCCTTGCTACACGATCGCGCTGTCCGAAACCAGTCGAAATAACCTCTCCTAAGCCCAAATTACCACATAAACACATATTATTGAGTACTTAAAGTAGTAATATTCATATATTTGAGGTTGTAGGTGCCGTAAAAGTTGTTTATTTAGCGTTAGAAAGCTTCGAAGGACTTGTTCTTTGAGCCTCTTGTTTTCTACAGCGCGATCGTGTACCAAGGGAAGTAATCGACGTGTCAACGGTTGTGGAAAACGGCTTACTAGTACAACTAAATCAACTTTAATGTAAACCAAACTTCTAACACACGATTATTTTGAGTTTAGGTACGCAATAATAGTTATAGATATGGTTATTTTAGCTTAGGACAGGTTATTCCGGGTTATTCCGGGTTATTCCGGGTTATTCCGGGTTTTAGTAGGACCCACTACAGAAGAGACGAACAGTGAGGCTAAGATTTCCAATCTATTCTTCGTCTTGTTCATCGATGTATTCTGCCTACTTCTCACCACTGTCGTCTGCTGTTATTTCCTCAGTCATCATTTCCCCCGAAATTAGTGTCCTGTACACCAGAACACACATAACATTACGATCGCTAGGGCTTCTTGTTGTTGACAAGGAAGTGGTCATTAGAGTGGTGTCCCCTGATAATACATATTTACGAGTACCTTCCCTTTGTAAACACGACGTCAGCTACACGCGCATAGGTGTTTGTTGTTGTTGGAAATATACTTACCAACAAAAGTAATATTTGTACCACAAAAAGTGAAAAGACCACACCATATCATGTTGGACTTACCGCCACCATTCGCTGGACCTTTTTTGGACGCTCTGGACGTCGCGGCTCGGTGCAGGCTTCACCAGTGCGGCAAAATGAAAGTTGGATATTTTTCAGTCGTAGTTGCACGGGAATTGGATGTTACCGCGCACGGACAGATGCAACTGGAAGTGACCTTAGGCAGCTGGATGGTGTATACCTGTTTTCGTGAACTGTGACAGCCGTCAAGGACGTCTGACACTCTACAGCAGCTATAGTAACGTGCGTGCTCGGGGATCCTATCACACGGGGCCCTATCAGGGTTGCACTTTCTGTGTCAGGTAGGGACTTTGAAATTTTTTTTTCGATGTCCTCTACTGACTAATTGCTGAACCCGGACCTTTAAGGGCGCAGTGCATACGCGTCATTGGTTTGTCAAAAGTCATTTGTCATGACGGTTTTTTTTTTCTTTTTCGTTTTTACTTAATTTTATATTTTACGTGATATGAGTTTCACTTTCGCTTCAAGACTTGAGAAAATGGTGACAAAAGTAGAATTTCACGGTACGATTTCAGTCTTGCTATAATTTGTGTGAAATCAGGTTGACTTTACCTTGCTACATGATACACTAAGTACACCTGCATGCTCTTCTAAAAGCGCGTCGATGTGCATGTGCATGTGCATGCGCGCGCGCGCTCCAAACATCTCCAAGAGGCATAGCTCCTCATGCGCCGGGCGCATGAGGATCTATGCCTCTTGGAGATGCGCGAATGTCAGTAGTGTGAGAGCGAGTGCGTGCGAGAGAGAGAATTACGTCATATTTAGAGTTTTGCGTCAATGTCTGCGTGGTGACGGAGTTTCTTTTTTACGTCACCGCCACTGTCTGACTTTCTTCAGAAGTCAAGTTATTTTTACTGTTTTAATTTTTTTCTGAAAAGAATTAATTTTTACTGAAGAAGTCGAAATGGTACAAAGCTGGCTAACGAACTCATCCAATGTCTTTATTCAAACTAGATATATTCAAAATTTCAAGTAAATATGACAAAAATTACGGACTCTAATCAGGCTCAACCGACTTTCTATGAACTGTCTTTTATGTCTTCATTGTGACATCCCGTTACAATATGCTCGGGGACTCTCTTAGCCAACCATTGAAGAAAGTATTTCGACAAGTTTCAAGCTTGTGCGTACAGCAATATCGGAGATTCTCGTGTTTACACACACACACACACACACACACACACACACACACACACACACACACACACACACACACACACACACACACACACACACACACACACACACACACACACACACACACACACACACACACACACACACACACACACGCCGCTTCGTGCCGAGTGTACGTTCAGCAGCGAGGTTTGCGTAACTAGACATGACATAATTTTTATCTTGTTAATTCAGTTGTCCGAAGATAGGCCCGCTGCCCGCCTTTGACATCATGGACATGCTATTACATTCGCCCCACCGCGACTCATCCTAAAAAGTTCCTTCTATAAATAGAAGGGACTTAAAAAGAACGCAAAGTGCGTGATATGGTAAACATTTCTAATTTGCCGGTCTATTATCTATTTGACAGAATGCCACTTTTCATTACGGCCATCAGAGCTTGCGAATAAAGGAACACTGAACAAATGTGACTCACCTATGATCTGAAAGTCCCTGTTTCTTACTGGTTTGCAGAGAATGGATCTTGTGTGGAGTCCGCTCACTCGGTCCAGCTGAAGATATAAACCGAAACAAGGCTGCAGTGTAACTGTCAAGATTTCGTGTACCCCTTTATCAGGAACAGAAACCAAACGCAAGAGGCATATATCCTCATGAGCCCCCGCAGCTGCGGGGGCTCATGGGGATCTATGCTTCTTGCTGACCCCAGTTTGAATCCACGTTCCTTGGACGGTTGGGGATTTTTGTCGTTGACAAGTTTAGCCTACACAGATTTCATAAACGCAATCAGCAGTCTACTGGAGATGAAAGTCAACGCTGGTTCACCAGAGTAAAACAAACACCATTACTGAACTATAACGGTCGATCTGAACCATACTGTAGTGCACTAGGGACTGAATGGGTTCTGTTCTCTGCTGTGGGGTTAATAAGTCAATCTTATGTTATCCCCGCCTAATGACGTGAGAAAGTTGCTGACGACTCACCTCTGTGTCAAATCTGGGATCCTGCGAGGCGTCAGTGATGTTGATGGTCTCTCCCGTGATCAGAACCAGCTCCGCTATCTTGTTGCCGAGTTTCAGGTCGTGGCAGCTGTCGGGGCTGAAACACACAATAGGGAGGTTAAGTTAACGCCGGACGACTTCCAACAACGAACGAAAGTGAAGACACGGCGGGTAACCAGCTTGTACCATAAGTACAGACAACACTCCAAACATTTCCAAGAGGCATAGATCCTCATGAGCCCGTGGGCTCATGAGGATCTATGCCTCTTGGAGATGTTTGGAGTGTTGTATGTACTAATGGTACGATTATATTAGCCGTGATTTCGCCCTCCTTCGATGTTGGTAGTCGTTCATTTATTTGACTTCGCCACAGACAATTGTATCGTACATAAACATGTCCAGCTCCTTGCCTACGGATGTCGACTTTAGATGCCGCCAGATACTTCCCCTAGAGGCTTTCGGCGCCGGGATCCGTCCAGGCAAGGTTCTCAGTACGTGTGCTTGGCTGTTTTTAGCGCTGAATGTGTTTTTATAAGCCGTTTCATGCATAACATGACCCAGAAATGAACTCTGAACAAAATTACTTAGTGATAGTGTACATAATTCAGAAAGTTACTTAGTAAGCAAGAGTTAAGACGGAAAAAAAAAAAAAAAAGAAAATACAACAAAACAAAAACAAGAAAATGAATACTTGAATAAAGAAAGAAAGAACGACAGAACGAAGGAAAGAAAGCAAGAAAGAAAGGACGAAAGAAACAAAGAGACTGAGAACAGGCCACAAGCCAACATGCAAATTAAGCAGCAGGCCACGCATAACATTAACACATTCACTCAAAAAACAACAGCGGGAGAAGGATCAGCCTTGATTAATCCCTTGACTGCTGCTGACGATGCCGCTCGACAGAAAAGACCCGTAACTACGTCACTACCTAAGTACTCGTCACTACCTAACTACGTCACTACCTAACTACGTAACTACGCGTCTTTTACGCCGAACGGCATCGTCAGTAGAAGTGAAGGGGTTCGCTAGTCAAGGACTGTGCAGGAATAGTTTGACCTAGCATGGCCGCTGTCTCCATCTTCGACACAAAGTCTTTGTATAGGACTACGCCTGCCGAGGTCGCAAAACCTAGTATATTAGGTTTAACTCATTGCAGATGTGCCGTATGCGGATACGTGGCTGTTCGCTGCGTATCCGGAAACTTATACCGATCATTACACAGGTGTCTGAAATTTATAAAGTGTCCTGAAACCGGTACCAGAGTGGAGGGGGAAGAAGAGTCGATGTATCCGGAGAAAGAACCAAGGACGGTAAAACTTACTAAAGGAGAAAAGTCCGACACCGGAACCGGGTATAGAACCTTGCACCTTTAGGGTGGCAGACACTTCACCGCTGCGCTACGGACACCATATATGCGCCACATCTCTGATGAAATAAATAGTAGACATACTAAAGAGTGCTGGACAGACAAACGGTTAGATCTGCTGCCTCCTCCTCCACAAAGAAATACGCAGGTAAATAGCAAGACGGTCATGTAATCCATGACCGTTTGTCTGTCCAGCGCTGAGTAGTTCCCCTTTGTATGTGTAATATTCTATCAGCGCTAGCCTCACCTGTTTTGAGAGAGAGAGAGAGAGAGAGAGAGAGAGAGAGAGAGAGAGAGAGAGAGAGAGAGAGAGAGAGAGAGAGAGAGAGAGAGAGAGAGAGCCTTAGCCTTTGCCATGGTCATATTGTTCAAAACAGTTTGTAAACTGTTTCGAGCAATATGACCATGGCTAAGGCGTTCGTTGAAAACGACTGAGAGAAGTGGGAGCACATTAACAATATTTTCATCATTTGGTCTTTTGTCCTTTTTTTTGTTGTTGTTGTTGCTGCAACATCTTGAAATCACGTGATCTATCGCCTAATACTGGTTGCTTCCTTCGATCCGCTCTGTATGATAACGCTGACCACAATTTGAACTGAGAGAGCAACCAGTGTGCCATGGATGGTAAACGATTATTTTATAACCAGAGGTGATTTGCTTCTGCTGAATTAAAATAAAACACCCGTTCAATTGACAATTAAAATGCACACGAATGAGTCAGTATATTTACAATAAGAAACGTCTGAATATACACATATACATGTATTACGTTGCACAGATAAAATGTTAAAGCTATAGTTAACCCTTTGGGTGTCGGCAGCATTACATGACTGATTACTTCAGCCAAAAAAAGCACTACCGACGGTCAAAGAGTGGCGCTTTTTGTTCAGGTGATTCCTGTAGGAATGACATCAACAAAAATTGCTACCGACAGCTTAAGGTTCACAGCGAAAGCCATACCACCAAAGCAGTAACATGAATATACATGCGCGGCGTCACGATACATGTACAGTTGCGCGCATGCATCACTAAGATACAATGCAGGTAAAACAGTAGCGTAGGGATTGTCAGTTACGGACGTGAGTTCAATGTGACCACAAGCCAAATGTAATCATATTTTGATCTAAGATCCAGGGGCCCGTTGCATGGGCGAGCTTAGTCCTGCGCCAGCCACTAAGCAAGGTGCGCCGCTATAGCTATAGGACTAAGCTCGCTTATGCAACTGGCCCCTGGTAACTAGTAATTAGCATTCAGTTAACTCATTCTACCCCAGACACACCACAGGAAGATAAGGATCGACCATGATAGTTCAAGGGTGATGCCAGAATAGCTTGGCGCCTATGGGCGCCAAGCTATTCTGGCATCACCCTTGAACTATCATGGTCGATCTGTGTGCTGCACTGCAATGCAGTCTTCAGAGAACAACGGCAAAATTTGGGGATTTCGGTCTTGGAGTAGAATGAGTTAACTGGCATTCAGTTACACATTCCAGATGCACCTACTTATACCGCCGTGGGAACATATTAATGCTACTTTCGATATATATTAGTATATAGATTAATGCTACTTTCTATATATATTAGTATATAGATTACACAGAATTAAAAAAAAAAAAGATGAGGATGTAAACGTTTTAGCAAATTTAGTGAAAGAAAAATGACAGAAAACATATTTTAAACATTTGAAAATGTTCACAGATGGGTGTGTCTTAGATTCTTCAGACTGTGGTGCAGGCTCTGTTATTCCGGATCTCAACGTGAAGAAATCTTTTAATCTCGGTAAAGGATTTTCTATATTTACGTCTGAACTGTATGCGATTCTCATGGCACTAAATTATATTCAACTTTTATCTTATGATATATTTAACATTTTAATTTGTGTCGATTCTATCTGTCCTATATAGTCTAAAAAGCTGGGATTGTAAAACAAGAAAAGACTTAGTATATGAAATAAAACATATTATAAGCTGTATTATGTCCAGAGGAATAGGGATCGATTTTCTTTGGATACCCTCACACTGCGGACTTTATTGGAATGAAATTTGTGATAGACAAGCAAAAAAGGGAACAATAAATAGAGGAAACTCAGCAGTTTGTAATAATATGCAATTATCTCTACATGAAATGTACTCTGTGCTAAACAGTTTTTTTTTCTCTCACAAAGACGATATGAAATATACTTATCATGTTCCCCCTTGTTCAAGAAAAACAGCTTCGTTGATATACAAGTTAAGACTAAATTCTTGGAAAACAAAATTATCAAAAGACATCAAATGCGAGTGCTTAAGACCCACATCTGTTAAAGACATAATCTGTGAATGTCCTATTACAACGAATCTGTTGACACAAAATAACATAAGAGTTAAAAAAATTAGCAGAAAATATATATGTATGACATCTTACATAGTAATATTGCAATTCAAATAGTTGATATCATCATTCATAGTCCGGTGGGTAAACTATTATAATAAGTAATTTGTGTGTGGGTTTGGATGTTAATTATTGCTATTCTTTGATTATTAACAAGTTGTGTGTTTTGTTGTTGATTTTTTTTTGGGGGGGGTTGTTTGTCTAATATCATTAATGTGTGAAAAGACGTTAAATAAAATCCTGATCCTGATCTAGATGTGCCACATCCGGATACGCGGCATAAAGCATAAAGCACATCTCGAATGTGTTAAAAAGGTTGCCTAATTCCTTTCTAGTCTTCTTGTCACTTTCTAGCAAGAGGCGGATCTAGGGGGAGAGGGAAGAGGAGGGGAGGGGGAGTGGCGCTCCAGAGATTTTGGCCCGCCCCCTCCCCTCCCTTTGATTTTGCGGAGAGTGCGAAACAAGGTCTGCCCTCTGAGCGCCATCTGTCTCAGGTAGAAGGTTCCAAACTAAAAGTAACTGATCCTGTTGGCAGTAAAACTCAGGCTTTTCTTTTTTTATAATAAGATGGACAATGTGAAAACCCTTTCAACCCTACAAAACTGGTATGAATTTCATATAACACTTCGAAAAGATGCACAGCCCTAAAATAAACTTCAAATCAAATGCTGGTCAAACACTAAACAAAGGCATCCCAGACACAAAACAGATCTCCCAAAGAAAATTATTTAAATGTTGGGGATCGGCTACTGTCAGTTACCATAAGTCTATCATCTATATAGTTTCATAGGCTTAAAAAAGAACAGTTAAGCTTCACTCACTGAATACAGTCGCAATTTAAAGCTTGAATAAATGCATGTATATGAAAATCTAAATTCACATTAAATAATAAATAAATAAATAAATAAATAAATAAATAAGCGCCGTAGGCTTTACACATAGTGCATACGCTGGATCGCACACGAAGCAAGCAAGCAAGCAAGCAAGCAGCTGGAGCAAGCAGTGCGCCTACCTGCGTGGTAAAGCCATGTAGACGGGACCTGCACTCTCTTGGCGACAGAGGGGTCTGCGTCTTGAATCGTGCACAGTGGACAAGAGAGAAAGACAGTGACAGAAAGAACAACGTGTCAGCCAACGCACAGTTTGGGCGCTTTTAGACGCTAGCAAGCGTAGACAGAAGAGAGAACACATGTGATCCGGTACTGTTTGTGGGAATACTACCAAGATCAGACCCTCTCGCCACAAGTACACTTCTATTCAAATGAGACCCTAAAGCATCGCATTTGAATAGAAGTGTACTTGTGAGACGTAGCAAATCATCTGAACAGAATACCTAAGGCGTATTCCCCGATAGGAACACTAATGCAAAAGTGATCTTGTACTGTTTGAGGGAATACTCCTCTCGTCACAAGTACACTTTAGCATCTCATTTGTATAGAAGTGCACTCGTGTGACGTAGCAAAACATTTGAATATAAGAGTGCTTGAGTGGGTCTTTCTAGGGAAACACTTCCACATACGGTACACGATAGAGAGAGAGAGAGAGAGAGAGAGAGAGAGAGAGAGAGAGAGAGAGAGAGAGAGAGAGAGAGAGAGAGAGAGAGAGAGAGAGAGAGAGAGAGCAGAACATTCTCCACATGTATACCTGCTTATTAACCCAATAGCTGTCATCCGCCGGAAATAAGAGTTATTTTCAAAGCAGAATCACTTCAGATTGAAGACAGTAGGCTGAACCGCTTTAACTGTAGGTTGCTCTCCTTTATAGTAAGGATCAACGGGATCGCATCGCGGGATGGCCCCGATCACCGCGGCTTGCGTCTTTGCATCTAGAGCTCTCTTCGCGTCTTCGTACAAGTGGCACTGTTAATACCAGAAAAGTACCTCAAACTTTGGACGTCACTGAGGGAAACCCCCTGCGACCAAGAGTTGTGGATTCATGAAGATCTATGCCTCTGTCAGCTAGGTGCTTTGACATTGGTGACTAAGGTTAAAAGAGAAGTCGAGATCATGGTACTAGGCTACCTGCTTTGAAATTGTGATCAAGGCCAAGGGTGTTGTCTTCTAAAAACTGCCTAACAATTCAGGAGGCTTATTGACCATGATAGTTTAAGGGTGGTACCAGAATAGCTTGGCGCCTACAGGCGCCAAGCAATTCTGGCACCACCCTTGAACTATCATGGTTGATCAATATTTTGTAGTGTGTCAGGCTGAATTGGCTAAGACGGAGTAACCCCATGACGTTGGCACGCATGCTTCTTCCTGTTCACACTTTTGTATTCTTCACTTCCATCTCAGTGCGCACGTTTTTGTTACCCCTCAATCAAATCCCAGCGAGATTCCGCGGAGCTCAATTTGGTGCGTGAAGGGAAATTTTGTGTTGATTAATGACTGAATAGATGCAGTTTTATGTCATGCAAAAAAACGTTCTGGGCAGAGTTCAGCTTCACAAAAAATGAGTAAGGCTTGCGACCGAAAATCAGAATGGACAGTATGTTGGAGTGGAGCGCGTGTGGTCCTTTCCGAGGGCAAAAAAAAAAAAAAATCACATATTGACCGAAATGAACTGAAGTGAAGTGAACTGAACTCTTCAGGCGCCGCAGGGCTCAAGAGAAATGCAACCGCAGTCCTCAAAACTGGAAGACTAATTCGAAGACATTTATGAAAAATTCGAAGACATTTTTCAAAGAAGTAAAACTGGAAGACTAATTCGAAGACATTTATGAAAAATTCAAAGACATTTTTGAAAGAAGTATTATGGACGCAAGAGATGTAGGACTCCCCCCCTTCTCCCCCCCCCTCCCAACCATCACCACTTTCCTGCGTCCCAATTCCTCACCCCCGACATTGATTTTGTGACCGACCAGCGATGTTCGACCTGAGAGAGTTAGCCTCGAACGTGTCAAAGCGTCTGTTTGGAAAAATGTCAGAAGCTGAAGAGGAGTGAACACGTGAAGGCTGGAGAAGACCAAAAGGACACAGGCTTTGGATGAGATGATCGTTAAGATATAGACCATCTTTATAACACGGGTAGTAGGAAATAACAGTTTGTTACAGACGTATGCGGTGTCGCAACGATTATCCCATGCCTGTCACAAAAGACAAGAAAATGACGAAAGTTGATGACATGTTAGAAGCATCATGTACTTTCGTGCATAAGGATGCCAAGCATCAAAGACATTAGTGAGGTTACGTTTGAGACGAACGACTCCCAACAAGGAACGAGAGCGAAATCACGGCGGGTAACCAGCCTCT
This sequence comes from Semisulcospira habei, assembly GCA_036245525.1. Taxonomy (NCBI): domain Eukaryota; kingdom Metazoa; phylum Mollusca; class Gastropoda; family Semisulcospiridae; genus Semisulcospira; species Semisulcospira habei. Next base: position 276,206,575 of record BTPG01000001.1, read on the forward strand.
ACCATAGGCATAAACAACACTCTAAACATCTCCAAGATTCACGAGGATCTATGTCTCTCGGAGCGTTGTTTACGGTTCTGGTAAGCACTGGTAATCCGCCCTGACTTCGCTTTCGTTCCTTGTTGGGAGTCGTTCGTCGCAAACGTACCCTCATTATTGAGGAGAATACAGGGTATGATTTAAAAAAAAAAACAGCCCCATCTCAAAGTCTACCGTATTTTTAATACGGTAGACACCCCCCCCCCCCCCAAAAAAAAAAAAAAAAAAAAAAAAAAAAAAAAAAAACAACACCAAACTCGACCCAAGACCTACTAGGTGTGTATCTACTGCGTACAGCACGAGAAAATATGATCTTGTTTTCTATTATTCCTTGCGAAGTACATGTATTGGATTAGTCTGCCCTATCAGACCGATATCAGGCAAACGACAATAGTGAGCTACGTTTACGCCGGACTACTCCCAACAACGAACGAGAGCGAAGCCACGGCGGATAACCAGCTTGTAAGCATAGACAACACTCCTAACATCTCCAAAAGGCATAGATCCTCATGAGCCCCCGACACTCCAAACATCTCCAAGAGGCATAGATCTATGCCTCTCGGAGATGTTTGGAGTGTTGTGTATGCTTTTGGCATACGCTGGTTATCTGCCGTGATTTCACTCTCGTCCGTTTTTGGGTGTTGTTGGCTTACAAACGAAATCTCAGAAGTAAGTCCACTTTTGTAAAAAGCGAAATTTTCAGTGTACTAGTAATACAATGAAAATCTTGCTTTTTACAAAAATGGACTTAGTTCACAGGGCAACAAGAGAACAGTAGTGGTGCCGAAACAACCAACTTACAAACATGAAATGACAAACAATAGAATAATTGTGAGCTACATTATAAAAACAATTATGGTGTGACAACAATGAAACACGACATCAAGATCGTTGATATTGCGTCACAACGTATGACGACACACATGACAGTGATGACAGCTGCAGCACTTCGTGCCATGAATGTGCACTACATGGTATACAGCAGGGACAGCGTGGCCATCACGTTTCGCGGCAAGACGTTTGAAGGAAAGATGTAGAGCGTTGTTTATCAATACATTGTCTATTAACCCATTCAAGGCGCCCCGCATCAACAGCTGCGAAAGTGTCGCATAGCGTTGCCGCCGGCAACGACATACGACACTATCGCAGATATTGATGCGGCGCGGACCGACTTCAATGAAGTCACATTCACACTCATTCATGACTTTCGCAACTCAGTGCAGCGTCCATAAAGACTGTACAAGCTGCGAGAGAAGGATCGGCCATGACAGTTGAAAGGTTGTGCCTAGAGGCGTTAAGCTTTTCTGGAAACTTCATCCTTGAGATGTCGTGACGGATATGTATTTTTAATGTATTAGTAGTATGCTTTGGCTTTTCTCCCTCATACTGATTGATTGATTGATTGGTTGATTGATTTTTAATGAATCGTGTCAATGGTTTGCCCTTATTTCTGTAATGTGTGTTAAATTTATAATTGTCGGGCACTTAAAGCCTGCTTCATAGGGTTAGTTAGTTAGTTAGTTAGTTAGTTAATAGGGTATAACGCCGAGCAGGCAACCAAGGCCATCTCACGGCGGGTGTTTCATTGGGGGTTTGCTCATATTATTATTATTATTATTATTATTATTATTATTATTATTATTATTATTATTATTATTATTATTATTATTATTATTATTATGTGGCCATTTAACGGTAGTGTAATCTTCAGAGAACAGTTCCCAAATCTTTGATCAGTATTTAACGCCGTTGACTGCTACCGACGATACTGCTCGGCGAAAAAGACGCGTAACTTGAAATGCCTTCACTTCTACTGACGATACCGTTCGGCGGAAAACACGCGTCGTTACGCGTCCGTTTTCGGCCGCCATGCGGTATCGTCAGTAGCAGTCGATGGGATAACAGGACGCTGCACCACTATTATGTACAATCAGGAGGGCTGTATTACATTACTCGAACTGGGTTTCCAAGTGCGTTCGCAGGCTAATGAAAATTGTCAGCGTATTGACTGCTACTAAGCCACACATTATAGAACGGCGTTGATTTCCATGCATGCGCCGTTCGAAACTGCCCGTGCCACTCATCGTTATGTTGGTTCTTGATTGAATGCTGATCCACTGGGATCCACTTTTCTTTTTAACTTTATTGATGAGAAAATCGTTTTTCGAACTTTAGTTGAATGCGGTGAGCCCGATCGAAATCAGCGCCATGAATGCATTTTGAGAAAATGTCATATGATCAGATATTAATGAAATAAAGACATGTGGGCAGATCATCATGAATTCCTAGAGATTGTGTCCTTACACACTCTTTTGGGGATTCATGATGATCTACGCACATGATGATCTACGCTTCATGAGGATCTACGCTTCATGCCAAGTGAAGACTTTAGATGCAGCCGACAGAGCATAGATACAGAATGGTTTCCAAATGCGTCCATAGGTTAATGAATATTGTCAATATCTGTGCAATGAATATTCAAAGCAACGATGTAGGCCCCTCAAACAGAGTATTGTCCGAACTATCAGTTTACTTAGGCTAGCAATTTATTCGTTGCCAGATGGATTGTCCTGCTGTCAAAACTGCACCTGCCACTCAGTGTCATCATGGAAATTACCATGGTTTCAAGGTTTTTACAAGTTTGTCTACGTATCACGATTCAATCTATCACTGCAGGGCAGCGAAATTTGTTTTCCCAACCGAGTTCCGTAACGCAAGATCCACGCATAGTTCTGCCGACAGGCAGAACTATGCGTGGAGCTTACGTTACGGAACATACTCGGTTGGGAAAAGAAAATACGCTGACGGAAAAGAGAAGACACCAACCAGCTGCAAGAGGCATAGATTCTCATGAGCTCCTGCAAACGCAATAACGAATTACACAGAATATACTCTCTGTCTTGCTCCTCCATTATAATTTCAGAATATAACTTCACTCAATACCTTCAGAATCAATCTAGATGGAAATACATTTTTTGTTTTTTTACAAAGAGGTAATATGTAATTAACTCTTAAACTCCCCGAATTAAGTGACTTCCATTCGATTTAGTTCTGAGAGTTTAAGAGTTAAGCGGTAGAAAGCTGAATTAATCAATAGGCCTGCATTGAAAATTTGACAAGAATTCATATTGCCCGTTCTTAGAATGGAAGAATATTACATAGGACAAAAAAAAAACTTTATTAAGAGACAATCAATCATAACACGCTTGAAGTAGTTTGAAAGTAAAGCAGATAAAAGGAAAATTATTATGACGCCATGCATAAAATGCTTTGTTCAAACTTCTTCAAAGTACAGCACATTGTTTTGAGCGACCACGCGCAATGAGAGGTCACCTGTCATTAAAGACCCCCCCCCTCCCCCCCCCCTTAGGTGGTTATGACCACCTAAATAATGGTCTTTAATTAAAGGCGACACTTTCGCCCTTACAGATTTCGCGACTATCGTCTCGCTACCCCCACCCTCGCCGTCTGATATTTCAGTGGTTGCATTATACCACGTTGGACTGACGTTTGTCCCTCCCTCTTTCATCCCCCGCTCCCCCCCACCCATCCCAGTAATAAAAGGTCCTCGGGCCCGCCGCGACCGCAGTAGGCCCGCGCACGACTGTGCGCGGGCCGCCACTGCGGTCGCGGCGGGCCCGAAGACGTTATACTCCTGGGGGTCCCCCGTTGTTTGATTTTTAGGAGGCTGGAAAGTAACATGTCTTGCACGCTGTCAACCTCCCCCCCTTAGCCCCCTAAAACTTAAAAAAAAAAAAAAAAAAAAAAAAAAAAAACCCGCTACATTAAAGCGACTTGAAAATTGCAGGAGCTCCTGACAATTTATGCCTCTTGCTGATGGAACGGTTTTATCGGGAGAACACCACATTATCTCTGACATGTGCGTCGAATTTTCACCCTGAGTCCTCATATATCCTAATTGTGGGGCTCAGTGACAGTGACGTAGTGTAATGAATGGAAATCGTCGCGAAAAGGGAAGCAATCAAGGCAATTCTGGTGGAAATGTTCTCTCATTAGTAGTGTCAATTTAAAAACAAACAAACAAACAAAAAAAAAAACAAAACATTATTTTTTAATCTGCTCCATTTTTATATTTTTATTATTTGAAATTGGAGAGGTAGTGCATGTTATTTCAGAAGACAGCGTTAACCCTTTGCGTGTCGGTAGCGGTTTCTGTCGGAATATTCCTACATGGAAGTTGAAGTTGATGGAATAAATGTATCTTGGATAAGTGAGGGTGTGACACAAATGTGTGAAACCATCCAATTACGAAAGTGAGTTTGAAAAAAGTCTGAACATAATTTCACAGCAGCTGTTTGGTATTTTTATAATAGAGGCCTACACACGAGTGCACGCACGCACGCACGCACAAACACGCCCGCGCACGCAAACACACACACACGCACGCACGCATGCACACACGCACGCACACACAGATTTAGATTCAGAGAGAGAGAGAGAGAGAGAGAGAGAGAGAGAGAGAGAGAGAGAGAGAGAGAGAGAGAGAGAGAGAGAGAGAGAGAGAGAGAGAGAGAGGACTAGATGTCAGGTTCTCCAGAAGAAAGCATGTGCAGATTATATACCAGTTTGAGTGAAAACCCAAATGAAGCATAAAAATACAACAAACCAACGACACTGAAAATGTACTCACTTGGAGCGCGCATGGCCATTTTTCAAAGGGTAACTGAGATCGAACACTTTGTTGAAGGAGGTCTGAAAACGAACATATTGATTTAGAACGAGGAACACACAACAACAAAAGCAACCACCACCACCACCACCACCAACAAGAGAAAGCAAACAAGCAAGGTTTAGCGCTCGCCACGTGTTAGTCGTTATTTGATGTAAGACTGATGGAGTTCAACGGGGCGGGTTTTGCGTACTAAAAGTCGTCAATAAAACGGAAATTCCGCCTTAACCCGTTCAGTGTCATCTGACAGAGACTGTTTTTCTGAAATCTTCGTTAATTTAACACCAAAAATGGCCACTAGCTGTCACAGGGACATAGATTCAAAGTGGTGTCAACAAGAAGAATAGATTCTCATGAGCAACTGCGGGGGTTCATGAGGATATATACCTTTTGCAGTTGGGCGGTGTTTACATTTTCTCGGCACTAAACGGGTTAAATTAGCCTTTATTCGACCTTGACGATGACCTGGACACTTGCACAGCACTGAAAATCTGCATGCTGGGCATGCCTCTAGAACTGGGGTTGTTGGAGGGTGGGTAGGTAAAAAACAAACCTAACTCACTACTTTTTACAAGTTAATTAGTTATTAACGCCGAGCAGGCGACTAAAGCCATCCCACGGCGGTACTTTTTTTTTTTTTTTTTTTTTTTTTTTTTTACAAAGGCTTCAACGTGTGAAACAGTGAGTACAGTACTGGAGCAGATAAACAGCATCAAACAATCGGTCCCCACGCCAGTGACCCCTTACAACGTAAGTAAGAGATTGTGAGATGATTAGAGACTGTTTAGTCTACATCAATGTCTGCTAAGGGCAGTGTTGTTGCCAGAGGAAGACAATTAACGTCGGGCAGTCTGGCTTCTGGCGTCCTTTCTGTAAGCAAAAAGCTCTAGGGCCAATGTCGGCCGCAGCTGGCCCGCACACAGCTGGTTGAGCTTTTGCTTGCTAGTATGAGTATCTGGGACCAGTTGCATGAGTGAGCTTAGTCCTGCGCCAGCCACTAAGCGAGGTGCTCCGCTAAAGCGGAGCACCTTGCTTAGTGGCTGGCGTAGGACAAAGCTCACTCACTTTGCCGAGTGGCTGGCGCAGGACTAAGCTAACTCATGCAACTGATCCTCGGTCTATGTAATTTCAGTCTTCAGCCCTCGGTCAGTCCTTTCGCTTCTAGGCGCCAGACAGCTTCAATAGCGGTTATCCGTGAAAAAGAATTGGGCCAGAGGAGGGTTCACTGAAGGAAGGCGGGGAACGTGATCTGGTGTACGGCAGAGCGATCATTGCAAGGACTGACAGCGCGTGCGATCTGCTCTCAGCGCGGTCTTTTCTCACAACGAATGTTTTTACTTACTTTTTCAGCCCGCTGAAGACGCTAACGCTGTGTAGGCAAAAGACAGTAAGTCCATGTTTGTGAAAAGCAAGATTTTCATTGTAATACAACGAAAATCGTTCTTTTCACAAAAATGGACTTACTGCCTGTTGTCTTCACAGGGCAAAACTGAGCCGATCTCGGCTACCAACAAGAAGCACAGATTCTCATGAGTCCCTGCTGCTTCAGAGGCTCCTTAGAATCAATCTCTTGCAGATGGATCAGGATGGATGAGCGTTCTTTGGCACGGTTCCTATTGGAGCTCACGACGTGCGCAAACCAGTGAGAACGGTTTATTTAGACATGACGAGGTAATGTGTACAAGAAAGAAAAAAGAAATGAGCTTACGAACCGGATACCGTGTAAGTCGGTGCTATTTTCCTAGGGTCGATGTCACTGACAATATAAACCGGAATGAATGGGCGATAAGAAAGGAAGACGGCGCAGAAAAGAGAAGAGAAGAAAAACCTCAACAACAACAAAAAACCTAAACAAGATGAGGATTTCATCCCAAAGTCTACCGTATTGTTGGAGCTCACATTTCGTGTAGGAATATTCAGACTTGTTCATATTTTTAAGCTTATCCTTATGATCCATTTCCCTCCTCTCTAATCCAACCTCTGATCAGCCAACACACGCCGGCATACACAAATAAAGACGGACACACGGCACTGTGGGCTCGTGTAGCGACATGAATTCTGAAAGAGAAGAATAGCACGAGCAGCAAAATGACGTCACAATAAGCTTCACGTCATGGCGTCGATAGTCTCACGAAGCCGTGTACACAGTGACGAATTTGATGTTTTATATCACGCATCCGAAGGCCACGCAGCCTATTCCAGGGCTGACTGTTTTCTTCCACAAGCCTCTTCCAGGGCTGACTATTTAATAGGAATATATAGCGGATCCAAAACTTGCCAAAATGAATTAATTATTATTTTAAAAGTTGAAGAGCTATAACGCTGGATTACGAACTCATATATATATATATATATATATATATATATATATATATATAGAGAGAGAGAGAGAGAGAGAGAGAGAGAGAGAGAGAGAGAGAGAGAGAGAGAGAGAGAGAGAGAGAGAGAGAGAGATTCTTTATTGTGTTCTATGCTTTCAGATCATACACAAGGGGGAGTTGAAAGAAGAGGATTACCAAAAAAATAAATAAATAAATAAATTTTAAAAAATAAAACATTATAGGACCGTGTCTAACAACATGGACAATCTGATCGTGTCATGGGAACCATGACACTTATACATATGTTTAAGGAAATGTTCAGTTTGGCTCATAGTCACATACACATACTGTCAAAAATCCGTGATTTTTGGCTACACATATCACAGTCTAGCAACACGCATGTTATCGCTTGAAATATCGTACAGCACGTGACGCACAGGCCATGTCTTCCAGCAAAGCGTCACAATACTCTTTATATGGGTTAGTGTCAACAGTGTCCCACTTACGTAAACAGGACAGTGTGTCACGATCTTCTTGAGACAACTGACCGCCGTACACCTTGATGAACCAACTACGAATTTGTCGCTTACGGTCATAGGTGAAGACATAATCATCACTGTCACATATCTCGTTGCTACCCCGTGTGTCTAAAACTGTTTTCTTGAACCCAGTGTTCCTTTTGATTTGACGTTGACGCGACTGCTTGATTTTGTTTGCCAAGCCTGCCACATCTGCCTTCACGTCCTCCATGACATATCCTCTCTCTGAGAGGAGCTGTTAAATGGAAGTCATTTCTGATGTTTCTCCGTTAGAATCGATGGAAATGTCATACAGGTCTTCTGTTGTAGTTTGAGCTGGTAGGTCACAACACCCTTAGTGGCACTGCAGACCCTAATGCCCAGATTGTCTTCCTGACTGATGTCATGTCTGTCCTTGAGGCAGCAACAGCAAGCAAACTGCCACGTCTATACGAGGCACTGCCGGCATAACATCAAGTGCACCAGACTGGTGCTGCAGTGGATACCTGCACACTGTGGCATCTACGGCAATGAAGAAGCTGACAGAATGGCAAAATTGGGTGGGGAGAAAGAACAAGATGAAAATGGAGTCAGCTTCACAGAGATGAAGACCATATGTACAGACCACCACAACGGCCCTAAGACCGTTACCATCAGCTGTCCAGACAAGAGCAGGTGACCAACTTGCGTCTGAAGACCGGGCACAACCGACTCAATTTCCACTTGCACAGACGCTTCCACCTCGTGCCATCTCCCCTGTGCACTTGTGGAGAAGCAGAGCAGACCACAGAGCACATCCTCCAGGACTGTGGGAGCCACCAGATGCTGAAGTAACGAAGATTGCAGAAACAGACTGCGTCAGCTGGTACTGAACTGGTTACATTGTCTCCTTCCGATCTCTCCTTTTTACGAGGTGCTGAAATTCATCTAATTTTAATAATTTTGCCGTAGAGAAAAGGCCTCTAAATCGGAATGGTAATACTAATACCTGGCGCACTGAAAACCCCACTGATATAGGTCTACCGTTTGTAGATAATGACAGTGGTATTTTCAGTATGCAAGGAATGACTCTAAAACATTATTGATTATGTCAGTTTCCTTTTGCCTCCAAAACATAAGAACTTGTAGTTTAATTCTTTCTTTATGTTTGTTTTTTAAAAGTTTTTTTTTTTACTCTTAAAGTGTCTGTAGCGGTTTTTGTCGCGATGATTCCTGTAGGAGACATCGCGACAAAAACCGCTGCAGACACTTAAAGACCGAAATTTTAATAAACGGTGTCATCTGTGTGCTTTGTAAAGCGTTTTTGTCTACCGTATTAAAAATACGGTAGACTTTGAAATGGGGCTGGTCGGAGTGCATTCCGGAGAATGCACACAATGCACACGAATTCTGGCCAAGAAGTAACAAGATAAAAATGACGTCACGTCTACCTACGCAAACCTTGCTAGAGAACGTCTTTTTGGCGCCAAGCACCATATGTGTGTATGTGTGTGTGTGTGTGTGTGTGTGTGTGTGTGTGTGTGTGTGTGTGTGTGTGTGTGTGTGTGTGTGTGTGTGTGTGTGTGACAGCGACTAGAGCCCGAGTTTGAGGACGGACAAGCTTGAAATTGTATGAGAATGTCCCTATAATAATGATCTCGAGGCAGAGAAAATGGCCGTTTCACCAAAGAAAAAAACCGGTTGATAAACACTGGAGTCCGTAATTTTTTTTAAATTTTTACTAGATATTTTGCATATGGCTAGATAAAAGGGAGATATTGAATGAGTTCGTTAACTAGCATTGTACCTCTAGAACCTTTTGAGTGATAATTAGATATTTTTTGAATTTTTTTTCTCACGTTTTTGGGATTAATTTTACGAATTATCTGGGATTAATCTTAAAACAATTGAATCTTTTTTACGAAAAAATCTTCTCATTAATAATCGCATGAATTTTCATATACGATATTTACATAAGCCTACCGTTTGTCCCGGCTGTCGGGTACGATTAGGTCAATTGTGACCTCTATGCCCTAGGTGTGAAAATCAGAAATTTTCTGCACCACGTTTTCGGAGTCATTTGTAAAACAGCTAACATAACTTTAATTTTTCTTTTATGAAAAACAAAACAACAACAACAACAACAACAAACAAACTATCTTCTCATTAATGCCCGCATGATTTTTCATAAACAGTGTTTGCATAAGCCTGTTCAGGGTTTGTCCCAATTCTGATTGTGACTTGTAAGTGCTAGATGTGAAAACCAGCAAGAAAACTGCAAAGTTTGATCCTCTTAATACGTCAAATGTTAGTACTGCGATGAGTGACGTATAACATCGAGTCGTCACTATGAACACGGCGTCGTGGGACTAATGATGTCATAACATGAAGCTTGAAGTGACGTCATTTCGCTGCTCGTGCTATTTTTCTTCTTCAGAATAGCTATGCTACGCCAGACCACAGAGCTTACGAATGGCGGGAATCGCCGTGTGTCCGTCTTTATTTCTGTGTGCCTGTGTCGTGGGACTAATGATGTCATAACGTGAAGCTTGAAGTGACGTCATTTCGCTGCTCGTGCTATTTTTCTTCTTCAGAATAGCTATGCTACGCCAGACCACAGAGCTTACGAATGGCGGGAATCGCCGTGTGTCCGTCTTTATTTCTGTGTGCCTGTGTGGATCAGAGGATGGCTTAGAGAAGAGGGAAATGAATGAGCATAATAAGCCTAAACATATGAACAACTCTAAATGTTCCTAAAAGATAAACGCATGTGAGCTCCAAACAATACGGTAGACTTTGAGATGAAATCTTCACCTTGTCTTTTCTTTGCTTTGGGTATTTCTTTTCATTTTACCGGCTTTGCAGTCGCCTTTTTCTGTCTGGATTTTTCATGATTGATTGTACGTCAGCCGACGATGCCCCAGACAGACTTTCAAACACCAGTAAAATATGTAGCTTAAAATATTCCAAATCAGGCACACAATTAATCTGGCCACGTAAATGTCATGTTCACGTTTTATTTGATGTGGAATCAACGGCAGTGCCGCATAAGCCCTTACTGAACTACAGGACACGCGCCAGACACTGACAAACCATCCGCAAGACGCTTATTATAGACCCTCATTGCTCATGATGGCCTACTCATCTTGCCCGTCTAATTTATATCGATGTTCCTCAAGCCGGGTGGATTATTTGGTTTCAGAGATGCCATTCAAGGAATCTGGCGGTGAAGGGGTTAAGAAAAAAAAAGAGACACGATCGTCTTGCTCTTTTGCTATGGGGTCATATTTGAACTGGAGTTTCAACCGAAGAATAACTGTCCCTCATAGAGCATGTCAAACTCATTATTTCCTAACCCTTTAGCTGCCGAGGACAAGTGAACATCATCCGACTGCAAGAGGCATAGAAATTGATATAGGGCTCATCACGTTCTGTACCTTTTGCTAACCTCATTCTTATTTGTGGTCTATACGACCGTTGTTTTTTTTTCGGTTGAGTTTGCATTGTCTGTGGATTATTCAAGAGCACAACTGGACACCATTGGCATCGAAAAGACTTAATACCACAGGCATGGTATATTCGATGCGAAAGCGACCATCTCTGTAACACGGGTAATAGGAATTTCCTATTCTTACACATGCCCTTTTTTGCGCATTCGAGCAGAAAAGCTGTATCACACACGTGTCATACGGCTTGAGCGTAACACGCGTGTTATAACAGCCATGGTTGGTGAACGGCCACTTGTGCTCAAAATTGCCTTGTACAAAGTTGGTCAAAACAAGATGAGGATTTCATCCCAATGTCTACCGTATTGTTTGGAGCTCACAGGCGTTTTTCTTTTATGAACATTCAGAGTTGTTCATAGTTTAAAGTTTATCCTCAGTTCTGATCCATTTCTCTTCTCTCTAAGCCAACCTCTGATCAACACATACTCCGGCGCACACAAATAAAGACGGACACACAACGCTTTCCGCCATTAGTTAGCTCGTAGACCAAGCCGCGATTACCAAGATTCTAGAGTCCCCAAAAATAACTAGCCATTAGTTAAGCCCGGCCGGGGCCTCAGTTATTTTTTGATGGATGTAGTCTATTTGTCTAAGACAAAGTAAGTCAGTTTGAACATGATACCTCTGCAAAAGCCGTTATGTCTATTTTAGTAAAAAGCGAGTTTGTCATTGTAATATGTCCAGTTAAGAAAAAGTGAGATTTTCATTGTAATGTATGTCCAGTTGTGAAAAGTGAATATTTCAATGTATTACAGTGTTTCTTTCTTTTTTTTTTCGAATGAAATATACTAATTAAATAAGGACAGTTATCTCACCTCTGACGCACTGTCTCTGAGAAGGACGGAACATCTCTCACACTTGACCAGGGTCTGAGCTCGCTGCATTATCTTCAGCACGACGCTTTCTACCGACGTCTGCTCTTCAAACAAATCATGGACCACCTCCAGCAGCGCCTGAAACAAGCATAACACGTTTTTGGTGATGATAATGTTGGGTTGGTTGGTCACCGAATACAGAACTTACCCACTGTGTAGTTTCATCGGGCCCGACTAAGATCGCTTTAAAGCGATCTTAGTCAGGTCCGATGGGACTGCACGGTGCATACGTTCTGTTTGTGGTTTTGCGTTCTTCTATACTAGAACGTCACAAAACAGGTTTTATGAAGACAATAATACAGATCAAACGGAAGTTACAGCCATTTAAAGATTGAACTATGTAAGAACTTTATTCAGGAAATGCGATTATTAAAAGTGAGATTTTTTTTTGCAAATGAAAACAATTGCACATTATGTTGCTGCATCCGTTTGCACTTGTTTCCACATCAATTGATGTTGTTTGGAGATTAAACCATTTGGCGACTATCTACTTGAGAATTTGTAACTTCTGAGAATTCAATAATGTAAATAATAGACAAGATATTTTCCTTCTATAATTTCTAAATATGTAAGATTCACTAAACATTGCTGTCAATTTTAGGTTAGATCAAAATGAAGATATAACTATTTGTTTTTAAATGGCCCATTTAAGAATGTACTGTAATCAGTACAGGTTACTGGAAAATCAAAATTCCAATTTAAAACAGATTGAAATCACACTAATCAAACATGAATATGGGACATTTGTTGGAAGTTTCAATAAAACTGTATGAAGATGGAAGACTGAACCATTTCAAAATTAACAAAGAACATACATATATTTAATAATCACGATCTGTGAGTGCAAAATAAAACTGAATTTGCACAAAGCATACACAGAGACAGAACATTTGATGAGGTCCAATAAAAATTACAAAACTGTAGAAGCATATGAAGATTGAACTTTTGGGGAGTAATTCTACAGGAACACGTTGACATTTTGAACGGCCTAATCCGAGTGTTCTACAGTGAAACTGCATGATTATACAAGTGAGCAACATTTTTATTCATGTATATTCCGTACAAATGTGGTCTAGGAACACATTCAGAATGTAAACTGTGACCCACTGTTGATATCTGGGACACCCTTTACAAACAAACAAACAAACTAGCAAACAACACAGCCGAGTGTGTAAATTTGACATACAAAATTCATTCTGTAGATAAACTGTCTTTTGCAGCCATAAAAAGGAAACAGCTTGTCTACAGAACATTATCATTTCATTTTCAGTTATCTGATCATTTCAGGCTTAATTTTATCATACCAATGAAGCATATATTATACATAGTATCATTAGCTTTAACTTTCACATTTTCTTTTTACATAGGTATACTTTTGCATTCTTGAACGCACGCAAGCACGCACGCGCGGACACACGCGCGCGCGCACACACACAGATATGTATACAGTACAAATGCAGTCTAGGCACAAATTCAGTTGTACACTGTGATCCACTGTTGATATGTCGGGAAGCCTTGTCACAAAATAGCGTGCTGACTTAACTCATTCAGCCCGATGGCCGTATTTCCCAAATTTTGGAGGCGTGATCTAATGACTATGCACAGTTGCAGGAGATGGATCGACCATAATAATTCAATGGCGCCAAGCTAATCTGGCACTACCCTTGAATTATCATGGTCGACCCATCTCCTGCTCTAGTGCGTCAGGGCTAAATGGATAAAAATAGATAAAAAACAAAACAATCAACAAAACAAACAACCAACCAAACAGAAACCGACGAGTGTAGGAACATTCAGTTTTGTAGATAAACTGTCTTTTCTTGCCATAAACATGACAACAGCTTGTCTGCAAATTATTCTGCTCATTTCAATTGACCCATATCATACTGAGGCTAAAAGCTTCAAATTTGTACACTGCCACGTGCAAGCTACATTATAGTACTTACAGATAAGATATAGACCAATGGCTTTAGTTCAAGGGTGGTGCCAGAATAGCTTGGTGCCTAGAGGCGTCAGGTTATTCTGGCAATACCCTTGAACTATTTTAGTCAAACTTATTTCACACACTAATGTATTCCAAATGATAATTGTTAAACTTATTCTGCTCATTTTACAAGTGTATTATAGATATACAATCTAGGTTTCATTAAATTCTTCGATATAAATATGAGTATTTACAGGAATTCATGTGCATTTGTGACTGAATGACAATTTAACTGTGATACATTTATTGACGTATGAACCTGTGAAACAATATTATTCCACTTCTGTGGACAATGAATTGTATCTTATCTTGTCTCATTTCAAGCGTTTCTACCATCCATTTGAACACGGTAACCCGAGTGGAATCCCTCTCTGACAGGTCGGAACCTTGTGTTCTGTTGGCAGTTTTGAAATATTCTTTGACCCAAAGACATAAGATCGTGTTTAAAATTGTGTATACACCTGATGGGTTTGTTTTCTTCAAATGTAACATTCATAGTATCAAATGTGCTTTTACTGGAAGTGTCGAATAACAGTTTCAGACAATCATTATGGAATTACGTTAACAATATCTAACACCGCATAACCGTACTCTCTTCCGACTTGACGGGGTCTCCCTTGCTAAATTTGCTGTTTATCTCTTATGTATCAGACTTAGATCATGTCTGTTCTTCTCGATGGGATCATACTGCGATTGTACCTAACAATCTAGAGTTCACATTTTCGCTTTGTTCCCTCTTTTGAACCATTAATGAGTTAACGAAAATAACAGGTTATCATTTTGCCTACCCGTTTAAAAATGCAATGAATCTATTCAACGTTTCGGCAAGAAACGTAAGAAGAGGGTCATGTGCCCAGACGAAAAGCAAAATGACTAAATGCTTATCTTTACGTTATTCACTTTTGAAAGCCATGGTTGACCATCCCTGCAAAATCATTCGAACAGATACGTCTTGGAGACACACAAGGGTACATACCTCGGAAGTCGTTATCCAAAAATCATATATCGCAGGCACTAGAAATTTGGTATGGTTAGTGATGTAATTGTGCTGTTTACTCCTACATTACGTTTGACGACCCTGCTTGTTCAGATTTAGAGCATTCAGATACATATTGAGCGCCCCTAGTATGTCCATTTTATTGACACGTCTACATGTACGCTAGTCCGTGATTTTGGACCATACGACCAGCGGCGGGACAGGTCCAAAATCCCAGACCAGCGCATAATTAACATTAAGGTGGTAACCAGATGTGCAGCTTCCGGTGATCCGATTTTCTAACGAATGATGCTCTGAAACTGCATGCACGAATCACTACACCACCCTTTTGCAAGAGGTATAGATCCTCATGAGCCCCCGCAGTCGCGGGGGTTCACGAGGATCTATACCTCTTGCTGAAAATCGCTTTGTATCCACCTTTCTTTGACAGCTGGGGATGTTCGATCGTGAATTGACAATGATTTCAGTTCAATGTAAACTGGTACACCATGACATTTATCAAGCACTACCCGTGAACTATCAAGGTCAATCACAGACACTGCAAGTCTACAGCTTAGAAGACAATCGTAAATTGTGAGCTCAGTTGAGACATCAAGGGAAACTATGCACGAATCACTCCTCGTGCGTTCCCCATCTTGCATCCGCTCTGAACTCTAAACTCAACACCCTGAAGCGATGTAGCTGCGAGCTTTCCTCGTTCTCCTGACCTTCAATCATTTTGTACAGTAATGATTGACACTGTCGGACCTACTCAAACAGAAATAGGAGTAAATATTTGTAATAAAATCACTTAAAATTACACACTGTCTAAATGTGTGAAACAATACGCAGGTAAATAACAAGACGATCATAAAGGGATGTATATGATCGTTTTGTTATTTACTTGCGTATTTTTCTGTGGCCTTGCGATTGGGTGTTGGAATCTAACCGTTTGTATGTCAAGCGCTGAGTAATTCCCTTTGGTATGTGTATTGTTCTACCAGCGCAAGCTCCACCTATCTGGTTTGTGGGTAATGCAATTTTCGGCATGGTTTCAGGGAGGTCCCATGCAAACTGACACACCCGCCGTGAGATAGTCTTAGTAGCCTGCACGACGCTGACAATTTCAGTAACAAACTACCTAACATTAAAGAATACTACTATGAGCAGTTAATAAAGTAAAATATAAGCAAATAGACGATATCCGGAAATCAGAAGTAGGTCAAAATTGCACATGTTTCGACGAAAACAGTGGATTAAAAGCCAAGACAAACATGCGATACCACATATTTGTCCTGGCTTTTAATCCACTGTTTTCGTCGAAACTCGTGCAATTTTGACGTATTTCTGAACCCGAACATCGTCTATTTTCTTTGCAGAAAAAAAGTAAAAACACTTCACTTCGGGAGAAATTAGACATAAAAACATCAACTTCTTCATCACGCAAACATTAACGCAATACTCTCTCTCTCTCTCTCTCTCTCTCTCTCTCTCTCTCTCTCTCTCTCTCTCTCACACTCACACACTCCCACGCACGCACGCACGCACGCACGCACGCACGCACGCACGCACGCACGCACACACACACACACACACACACCGACGCAATGACAGAAGAATGTGCGCGTGTACGAGGGTTGTTCTGAAAGTCCTTAGAATCTCTTTACTGGCAAAGCTTACCGATCATCTATCTATGCCAGCTATTCGAAGAACCTTCCCTGAGCTGCAATATACTTTCACATTGGCTCAAACCTGCTCATGCTGACTGTCCTGTGAGCACGTGACTTTGTGGTTACCCTAAAATTAATGGCCCTTGTGAACGCTCAAACAGCACCTTCACGGTTGTCAAATGCCGTAGCTGTTTCTTGATGTGCGGGGAAAGCTTGTCACAAGGGCATAGAATGTCATAGCTCCAAAATTGCGATTTGATAGCCAAATGACAAACACAAACTTTGACAGTTCACAAACTTCCAGAGCCGTTAGTTTGCACAGGACGATTCTCATGAAATTCAGCGTCAAGACTGCGGATTGGTTAATGTATGCATGTAATTATGCTTTTAATTAGGTATTGCCACTCGGATTCTAAGAACACTCATCATAGTATATCACGTAAGGTAAAGTCAACCTGACTTCACACAAATAATAGCAGAAGTGAAATTGTAGCATAGCACTGGTCTCAAATATGAAAGCCAAAGGGATACTCATAGACAGTCGCTAAAACTACTCATAAACTAAAATTACGTCATGACAAATGACTTTCTCAAGTTATTTCAACATCAGAATCAGGTCAAAGACGACAGGTAGGGACCCTTGACAGCGAGGGCAACTCTCATATAGAAGAGACTGTGTGTGCATGGTTCATCCCAACTTGTTTTAGATTGTAAAATAAGTTCATAATTATGTTGTATTGACTTCTGGTCCCATTTAACACGAGCTCAAGCGAAACCGTCCCGTTTTCGGGAGTACTCCCCAGAGAGATCCAATCGGGGACTGCACCACAGGTACACCTCTATTCAAATGAGAGGTGTACCTGTTGCGAAATACCCCAGTGGATGTATCAGGTGAGTACTCCCGCTAACGGGACGGGTATAGCTTCAGCGCAGATGGAGGTTGTCACAAGCATATCTTCCCTCCCCCCCCCCCCTCCCCTCCACTTCTCTTTTCTTCTACTTTCATCATGGATGTTGCTTTGGTTGGACGCATTTGTTGGATGTTTTAGTGAGTTGGTTGGTTGGCTTTTATTTGGTACGTTCAGTTCGGTTCGTTGGTTGGTTAGTTAGTTGGTTCTAACGCCAAGCAGGCGATCAAAGTCATCTCACAGATGCGATTGGAACCGCATCAGTTGACACGGGTTTGGTCTCAAATGCCTGCCAAGACATTACTAAGGTACACACACTTTCAATTAATTCTTGTGTAGCCGTAGCCTGAGCTAGTCTTAATTTCTCTGCGTTTGTTTTTACCAGTTGATGAATGGCGATATTACCTACTTTATTTCATGTATTAATACCTCTTCAGAGTCTTTTAAAAGCGTCTGACCTTTCTTTTTTTTGGGGGGGTGGGGGGGGGGGGGGGGTCTGGGACGTTTTCTTTATTTTGTGTATGTAAATATGCAAATAAAACTGTTGTAACCAAATGACGGTAGCCGACGATTGGTATGACGTCGTCGATGACGATGCTGATTATCGATACAATCATTTTCCCGCTCTAATCTTAAGACCGTCCCCATCTTTGTAATCTCTCAACGTGTCAGAATGAAAGACGTTCGTCTGATTGACACGTCGACATGTGTGCTAGTCTGTGATTTTGCACCTGACGGCCTGGGATCGTAAGATCCATAATCCCAGATCAGCACACGACTAACTTCAAAGTGATAACTCGAGGTACAGCTTCCGGTGATTCGATCATTACTGCTATTGTCAGCTGCTCTGAAACTGCAAATCAGACTGCAGGAATCACTCACCGTGAGTTCCCCATCTTGCATCCGCTCTGAACACTAAACACAACACCCTGAAGCGATGTGGCTGCAACTGTTCTTCGTTCTCCTGACCTTCACTCACATGGTACCACAGTAATAATTGTATCGTTAAGTTACAGTTATATTTGTATAGGTTAATACAGTGATAATTGTTAGTACACTTGTAACTGTTATTAAAGTCGGTTATTCAGGCGTAGTAACCGGAAAGAGGGGAGGGTGGGGGAGGGGAATGAAAAGTAAGGGGAGGGGCGGGTTCGCAGAGTGTTTCTCTGCCCCCTCCCTCCTACCTTCCTCCTCCTCCCCTTCCCCTCCTCCTCCCCCCCCCCCCCCCCCCCGGTGCGTTGTTTGATTTTTGATTTTTTGTTTTATACCCGTTGCCCCCCCCCCCAACCCACCCCCCCCCCCGCGCCTCCCCGCGCTGTTTCTTTCCTATTTAAGGGCTGCAGAGTAACATGTCAGGTACGCCGTTATCCCCCGCCCCTCCTCCCTCCCCCTCCCAATATATATATATATATATATATATATATATATATATATATATATATATATATATATATATATATATATATATATATATATATCAATCAGTGACAAAAAGCGACAAATATAATTACAAGACGTGAGTCAAAATATAAATATTCTCACTACCGAAGCCACTAAAACGCTTGTTATATATATATATAATATGGTATTTATATGGCGCATTTCTCATATTAATAATATAACTCAATGCGCAGGCGAAAACGACGAACACACGTACACACACATCCACACACACACACACACACACACACACACGCACGCACGCACGCACGCACGCACGCACGCACGCACACACACACACACACACACACACACACACACACACACACACACACAGAGTCTGCAGGGGGGGGGGGGGGGTGTACAGAAAACCGTCGTAGAGATCACACGAAAGTCTGCAAGAAAAGGTGAGTTTTTAACTTTGCTTTGAACTGCGTAAGGGGGGAGGCATTTCAGTCTCAGCTCAGTCGGTAAGGAATTCCAAATTAAAGGAGCAGTATATCTGAAAGAGCATTCACCGGCAGATTTGAGATGGTACTTTGGAACTTTGAGACTGAAGTTTCTCTCCCGATGAACGCCAGTGAGTGAGAGGGCTGGTAAGTGATAAGGGGCCATATGCACATTGCATCATTAAAAGTACTTGCCCATTAGGACTAAAGGGTCATTTGTAAATGGACCATTTGTACGGACCCTAATTGGAATGCACGTTGTCCAAAAAACGTGCCATTAGTTAAGGGCTACTTTATATTTAGACTGGAGGGAATCCCTTCCGCTTTGACTAGTTCGCGCATGCGCAGTTGAAGGCCTCCCATTTAGTTTTGAGGCGCGCGTGCGTGCGGCGCCGAGATAAGGAGCCGCGCAGCGCGTCGTCTCTGTTAATATCGCCGGCTGGCAGCACAGAGCTGAGCACAATCTGTTACGGCTGTGCAACTATAGTCTCGCTATTCTCATCACTGCTTTACTCGAGCACGCTATGTGTGTACTTCAGCGTTGACCGTGTACCACACGGGATACATTTTACTGAATGGCGCCGGTCATTTACGGCATGTTGTTTAAGCTGTACGTATGTTGTATTTAAGACATACACTTAAAAGGTAAGAAAATAAACTTTCTGTAGACACTAGACATGCTTAGGAAAATAAAGATGAGCAATGCATGCAACGGACTAGAAGACAGGCAACCGGCTAAAATGTATCAGTATCAAGACAGTTTAGTAAGGTCACCTCGCCCTAAGCTAGCGCGGCACTCCCTAACTAAATGTGTGGGTTTGTGGGCAGCTGTGACGAATATTATGGACTAACTGTCTTTTCTATTCCTCGGGCAGTCATCCAACGAGAACTGAATAGCCACTCAAGCACGAAATTCCCGTGCAGCTTACCGGCTTTTCACCACCACCGCACACTAAGCGCCCATTAGGATTGCTAATGTTGGGGTACAGCGGCATTAAATTTAATGAATCATTAGGCTGCTAAAATGGGTCATGCATTCCGTTAAATGGAAGATTTGTGACCATTAACCAAAATGGCTCATTACCATGGATAATGGCGTGACATGCATGCGGGCCCAGACTGGAGGAAAGGTATGACGGAAGGCTGCCATCAATGTGGCGGTATGCAAGGGTCGCAATCTTAAACTGTATGCGGGATTGGATTCGAAGTCAGTGAAGGTCCTTCAGTATAAGGGGTTACGTGGTCTCGTTTTCGCCTGCGCTTCACAATCCTTGCGGCATTATTTTGAACTCGCTGAAGGCGGGTAATCTGCTCAGATGGAAGACCAAAAAAGCAGAGAATTGTGCAGTAGTCAAGACGGCTCGTGACTAAAGCATTCACTAACTTTGCATATATATATTTGGCTGAATACTAAATTATATTGAGCACATTTTGATTGATCATGTATATTCTTGATCTGCAAGGGTTTGGCCTGAAGGAAAGTATATCAAGCTAGTTTATGAATACTAATATGCTTGTTTTACAATATAAAAGTACAAGCGTCCAAAAAAAAAGAAGAAAGGAATATCGAGTGTTTTTACGTGTTTTTAAAATATCCAGTTAGGGCCCTGAGCTCACAAACTGAGTTTGCGGAGTTTGACTCAGTCTTCCCGAGGCACGCAGCAGCTGTGGATTGCAGTCTAGTGAACACTATGGACCGAGCGTGAGATAACACTGAGATCACAAGGGAACTCCTATCATCTTCATGTAGGCGTACACCGGAACCAATCCTGTAGCAGACGATACTTACACATAACCAGCCGGAATATTTGAGAGCCACACTCCATGCATATGTTTTCTCCTACAGCAGTTGTCACAGCCCTATTCCACAGGCGCATATAGAGTGTGCCTGTTAAATGTATCGTCCAGCCATGTGTCAGTATCATCTGCTACAGGGTAAGTTCCGTTTTCAGCGTGTAGATTTACGTAAAGCTGTGAGGGGTTCGCCTGTGACTGCAGTGTATCTCATGTTTTGTGTGCACTGGACATGATTCTGCGTGCGGCCTGGGCTTAGCTGAGGGAGCTCAAACTGCGCCAACTCAGTGAGAAGTTTGACCGGCGTAGCTCCTGGAAAGTGTTTCAAAAACACATGAGTGCGGGACGGAACAAAAAGACTGAACCTCAGCTTTAAATTACAGTTATTGACTATAAATTAAGGACATATTGGTGTAAGCATTGAAAGAAAATAAAAATAAAAGCAGATTGACTCTACAGGCGTCTCCCAAGGCTTTTCCCCAACTCCCCACCGGACCAAGTTTACAGAAAGCAGGAGAGGACTCGGTCATTCCTATTCTCCTAAAGGCCCTTGTACAGTCGGACCTTAACACGGATGGTCTCACAGGTACGCGCATATTGTCAGTTACTTCAGTGAAGACATTTTAGTCAATAGATCGCAGCGGATTCAACAGCCAAGCTCATGGTCTGAACAAGAAAGCAAAGCCTTTATGGCTCACGTGTATGACCGTGACACGTGTGGCCTTTGCGACAATAAGTAAAGGGATGGCTTTTGCACCAGAAAAATCCACGTTTTCTCAAATTTTATCAGTTTTCACACATTTGTCAAACCCCCGTAACTCTTGACGTTTGCGATGAGTCGACCAAATTAGTATACATAGGAAGGTGTTATCATCATCAGATACCTTTGTGCCAAATTTGATTGAAAGGTTTGCAAAATGTTGATAATAACTACAATTCTATCAAAAATGGGCAGTTTACACACATTTGCCGACCTCTTGTGACCCTTGACTTTCCGAAGGCTCATCCAAATTAGTATGCATAGATAGGTCTTACCATTCAGGTATCTCTGTAGCAAGTTTGGGTTGGAAGTTGTGACTAGTATTTGAGAAAACAAATCTTTTCTCAAAATATGTCTATTTTTTTACCTATTTCCTGAGCTCTTGTGACCCTTTGACTTTCCGCAGAGGGGGCATCCAAATTAGTGTGCATTGATAGGTATTACCATCAGGTATCTCTGTAGCAAGTTTGGTTTTGAATTGTGAATAGTATTTGAGAAAAACATCTTTGTCAAAATATTACTATTTTTGACCTTTTTCCTGAGCTCTTGTGATCCTTGACCTTTCCAAGGGATCAAACAAGTTAGTATGCATAGGAATGTCTTCCCATCAGGTATCTTTGTACCAAGTTTGGGTTTGAAGTTGTGAATAGTATTTGAGAAAAAATAAATTATGTCAGAATATGCTATTTTTTTACCTATTTCTTGATCTTTGTGAGAGGTCACTCAAATTGGTATGTTTAGAAAGGTCTTGCCACAAAGTATCCCTAGGCCAAGTTGACTGTGGCTTGAACAGTTTCCGAGAAAATGCCAACGTTAAAGTTTACCACGGACGACGGACGACAGACGACGGACGGACGACCACTTAAAACATAGACTCATTTCGCTTCGCACGTGAGCCCCCCCCCCCCCTCCCACCCCCACCCCCACCCCCAATAAAAAATAAATAAATAAATAAATAAATAAATTTAAAAAAAAAATGGTCTGACAAACAAACATCCCGTACCGCATGTCTAAGAGCAAATCCCGTGAAAAATGGCTGGGACAACTCTTGACATACGGACCCAGAAACGGTCCTCAAAAGACGTTTTCCGGAAATCAGAATTTAGTCTAAATGGCACGTGCTTCGACGAAAACAAAACAAAACAAACAAAAAACAAAAACCGTGTATTAAAAGACCGGACAAACATGCAATATCGCGTTTATCCGGGCTTTAAAGCCACATTTTTCGTCAAAACGCGAGCAAGTTTGACCTAATTCTGATTTCCGAAAATCGTCTATTGTGTTCTGGTCCGCAATTTTGGACCTTACGAACTATCGCCATTTTCGCAAAAATGGACTTTTCGTCTTTTGCCACTAACATCCTGTCTGACTTGCAGGCATTTCTAGAAGCAGGCGAAACACAGTCAAATGTGAAAAGGACTGGGACTATTGGTTAGCTTTCAGAATGCCTGCCAAAGACTGCGCGTCGGTCAGTGTGTAGAAGGCATCTGCCAGGGTACCAGACTCTGCAAAACAAGCTCGGCTTTACGCAAAGAAGAAAAGTCCAATGAACCTCATTCAAGAGGGGAGAAAACTTGAACAGAACCGGACTGCAAGTGGTCTAGATCCCAATGAGCCCCCGCATTTGCTGAGATCTAAGCCTCTTGCTGAGATCACTATCCGTGTTCCTTTGGCGGTTGGGAATCCCTGACACTGAATTTACGATTTCAAAAACGCAATCTGCGTCTACTGGCATGGAAGCGTTTAACTCATTGTGTCCCAGGTACGAAATACCAACATTTTGGGGTTGTCCTCTGAGGACTGCATTACAATTTAGGAGACAGATCGACCATGATCAAGGGTGGTGCCAGAATAGCTTGGCGCCTATAGGCGCCAAGCTATACTGGCACCACCCTTGAACTATTATGGTCGAGCCAGTCTTGCTTTAAAGTGTCGGGACTGAATGAGTTAAGAGCCATTTCGTTCAGCACTGAATGAAATAGGTCTGATTTTCCTTTTGTTTTTGCGTGTGTTTTTCTGTCATGCAGGCATCCCGCGGAGGAGGCCACGCCGAGCCGTGAAGTGCAATACCAATAAGGATTACTATCTCTACATTGAGAGAGCCTGCAACAATCTGGCATTCGATGCGTGTGAACCAGGTCACTGTGTTCATAACAGCAAGGCCTTTATCTGCAAAAAACCCGCAGGCGTCGCCGGCGGTCCGCTGTGCTATTTTAAGTATTATTAACCCTTCCAATGCCGAGAAAGAGCGAAATACAAACTAACTATAAGACATTGAGATCCTAATGAGACCCCGCATTTCCGGGGGCTGATTAGAATGTATGCCTCTTACTGACACCAGTTAGTATCCATGTCTGACGGCTAGGAATCGCCGATTGTGAATTGACATGGATTTAACAAACCATAATGTGCGTCCACTGGCAGTAAGGGGGCAACAGCCATTACGTTCAGCACTGAATGATATATACCTAAGAGCAAAATAATTGCAACATTTTTATAATCATCGGACACACTTTAGTGTGTCCGATGATTCCAAAAATGTCGTATTTCTTTTGCTCGTCAGTGTTTATCTGATTTTCATGTTGTGTGTGTGTGTTTTTTTTTTTGTGTGTGTGTGCGAGTGAGCTTCGTTTTCGAGTTCGGTTTTGTGTGGTTCCCGCCTGTTTTTCGTTGTTGTTTGTTTTGTTTTGTTTTGTTTTGCTTTAGTTACGTTTGGTTTGGTTTGTCGTAATCTAGTCTAGTCTAGTCAGGTTTAATGTAGTTTAGGTTGGTTAGTTGTTTGTGATTTGTTTTGGTTTACGTGGGTTTTGTTTTACTTTGTACAACAAACCAAGGGGAATTACTCAGCGCTGGACAACAGTTAGATCCCCTGCCCAGTTAGATCTAACTGTTGTCTAACTGTTGTCCAGCGCTGAGTAATTCCCCTTGGTTTGTTGTACAATTCTGCCAGCGCTAGCCTCACCTATCTGGTTTGTGAGTATCTTTGTTTTACTTTGATTTGATTTCATTGTCCTCATTGTATTTGTTCATTTTACTGTATTTTAGTCATTGTGTTCGTTTTGTCTTTTTTCATGTTTTCAATGCTTGTGTGGCGTGCAAAAGCTAAAATGGAAGATTTTGTTCCATATTTTATTTTTTAATAAACTTTGGTTTTTTTTTTTTTTAATTCTCTGAAGAAGAACAGAGAAGTCTTTTATCTTACGACATTCAAACTTCATAAGTTAAAGTTAGCCCTTGTGCCCAGCATTATTGTAAGACATTCAAACTTCATAAGTTAAAGTTAGCCCTTGTGCCCAGCATTATTGTAAGACATTCAAACTTCATAAGTTAAAGTTAGCCCTTGTGCCCAGCATTATTGTAAGACATTCAAACTTCATAAGTTAAAGTTAGCCCTTGTGCCCAGCATTATTGTAAGACATTATTGTAAAGTATTATTGTATTGTATTGTATTGTATGATAAGATTATTTATAAAGGACATATTATTACATGGTATTTATATGGCGCATTTCTCATATTTATAATATAACTCAATGCGCAGAATGTACATTCTGCGCATTGAGTTATATTATAAATATGAGAAATGCGCCATATAAATACCATGTAATAATAAATAATAATAAATAATAATATTGCGAAATGTTAACCATTTATTGCATGGAGTAGGTCGCTTCAAACTAATAAATCAAAGGATTTTAACTCATTCTGCCCGCGACATCTGCCAGCAAGATATGGCTTGACCATGATAGTTCAATGTAGGTAGCAGATTTGCTTGGCGCGTATAGGCGCCAAGCTATTCTGCCACCACCCTTGAACTATCATGGTCGTGCCGTCTCCTGAATTGTAATGCAGTCCTCAGAAGATAACTCCAAAATGTGGGTATTTCGTACCTCGGGCACAATGAGTTAATTGGTTTGTTGTCCAAAGCTGTGCTAACCGATAACAGAAAAAAAAATAATAAAGACAAACCAATAAGAAAAGCTTTGGTTTATATACAGAGTCATCTGATACATCTAACTCTGGATGTAATGGCGAATTTATCGCACAGATATTTGATGACAGAAGACGGGCGAAAACATGCGCTTTTTAAACCATGCTTTTGACAAATAGTATTTTAATCGACATTTCCGTGAAGATGGAAATATCGGTTAAAATGATTTTGTTTTCTCCAAAAGCACGGTTGCAAAAGCACACGTTTACGCCCAATTTCTGACATCAAAGCCCACACAAGTTGATACAAAGCGACTTCTCTGGATCAGTTCGGCTACTGACATCAAGTGGTAAAACTATCGGACTGTTCTGTCAATGAATACTACAGATCAAACGACCACAGCCAATGACAAACATATGTTTTAACTCATTCAGCCCGACGGCCGTATTTCCCAAATTTGGGAGGCGTCATCTAAAGACTATGCACCAGTTGCAGGAGATGGATCGATCATGATAATTCAAGGGCAGTGCCAGATTAGCTTGGCGCCTGTCGGCGCCAAGCTAATCTGGCACTGCCCTGAATTATCATGGTCGACTCATCTCCTGCTGTAGTGCGTCAGGGCTGAATGGGTTAAACCTATCTGACAGCCCACTTATCTGCAATAAAAATATGGACTCTACTGCATTCAGTCTTGCTTTCTGTGTGGTATGCGCGAGTGAGGTGTGTGTGTGTGCGTGCGTGCGTGCGTGCGTGCGCGCGCGCGCGCGCGCGCGCGCGCGTGTGTGTGTGTGTTGCATAGTGTATGTGGCATAGTGTGTGTGTGCGCGCGCGTGTGTGTGTGTGTGTGTGGTGTGTGTGTGTGTGTGTGTGTGTGTGTGTGCGTGTGAGTGTGTGTGTGTGTGTGTGTGGCATATCACTTCAGTTTGACCCTCTACTTGACAGTCATTACAGTGACTACGACTACGAGGACGGGGTTGACGTCGATGATAATGACTACTACGACGATGATGTGCCGATCCGTGGGCAATGCAAAATACTTGGATTTGTCGACTGGGGGCCAGAAGACATCATGGTGGCGAAATTGCGTATTACATCATACGAAAGAGACAGCAGAAATATGGAAGAGTGGCCAGAGCAATATTTTCATGTTTCCTATGCCGGTGAACTACAGGCATTAGATCAGTAGTTAATCATCTCCGAGGTGGCAGGCCTTTAAAAATGACTGAAAACCGGGTGATTGAAAAACAGCACTTTTAACGTGTCGGTCTGCGGCTGTCTCTCCTATTTTAGTGTGACATTTGGCTTTTGTCACGTGAAATATGGTCTCTCCAAAGTACACTGGCACTTTGCAGCAGCATCCCTAACACATTTCGCAAGTCGTGGCAGCTCAAACAGTGGAAGGAGGTGAACAAATTCCTAATCTAAGCATCTCCACAACCACAATCAATAACAACAACATTAATAATAATAATAATACAAATAATAATAATAATAATAATATTAATAATAATAATAATAATAATACAAATAATAATAATAATAATAAAAATAATAATAATAATAATACAAATAATAATATAATAATAATAATAATAATAATACAAATAATAATGATAATAATAATAATAATAATACAAATAATAATAATAATACAAATAATAATATACTACTACTAATAATAATAATAATACAAATAATAATAATAATACAAATAATAATAACAATAATAATACAAATAATAATAATAATACAAATAATAATAATAATAATAATAATACAAATAATATTAAAAAAAAAATAATAATAATAATAATAATAATAATAATACAAATAATAAAATAAAATAAAGTAGCAAAACGTCTTCGGGCCCACGACGGCCGCATTGGGCCCGCGCACAGCCGTGCGCGGGTCCAATGCGGCCGTCGTGGGCCCGAGGACCTTTGATTACTGTGATATTGGTATCATGTTGACTTACCCTGTTTCTCTCGTACTCTTTGCTGTAGGCCTCAAACAGCTGTGCGTTGTAAATAGCGATTCCGCAGAATGTCAAGTACGTAGTCAGCAGCTGTAACAGACACGCAAACTGTTCTCATTTACGTGTTCGTTCGTTTTTTATTTTTATTTTTTTATTTATTTATTTTTTATTTATTGTGCATTGTTGTTTTGTTTGCTTGTTAGTTAGTTAGTTAGTTTGTCTCTTTGCTTATTAACTTGTTTTCCTTCTTTTATTCTTGTTTGTTTGTTTGTTTGTTTGTTTGCTTGTTTGCTTCTTTTCTTGGGCTTCATTGCTTGCCTCCGGCTTGCTTGCTTGCTCTTTTGCTTGCTCCCTCGCTCGCTCGCCGAGGAAGTTTTCCTCGCCGGGGTGCTTATTTTCTTGTTTGTGTATGTGTGTGTATGTTTTTAAAAATGTTTCTCTCTAGTTAGTCTTTTTCCGTATTTCTGACTTCATAACGTACCATCTCGTCATCCCGGCTGAAATAGCCTTCCCCTGTGGTCTTGTTGAGGACCTGAGCCACGCCCACAATGTCGTCATCGGCGTTTCTGATTGGATGGCACAGCAGCGACTCCACCTTGTAGCCCGTCATCTGACTTATTTCATCGTTGTAGCGGGGGTCCTGCAACACAGGCAAGGTCAAGGTGAGTACACTGAGAGTAGAGTCGATTTTATGATAATGCTGACTCCTTATGATAATGCTGACTCTTCGTTAACCCATTACATCCTGAGGTTGATTTCTTCAGATTAGTGAGTTGTCATATGAAGGCTGCTTTTCAGTTCCGACGATACCGACCATGATAGTTCAAGGGTGGTGCCAGAACAGCTTGGCGCCCTGGGACGCCGAGCTGTCCTCGCACCACCCTTGAACTGATATGGTCAAATGTATCTCATTTGAGAGCGTATCAGGATGTAAAGGGTTAACTAATGTGTTAACTCGACTAGTGAGTACAATAAACTCGAGTGGTGTACTGTAAACTCACCAAACAATTTGTTCGATATTATCAGTAACCCTGTGCAGTAACCCTACAGGAATCATCGCGACAAAACCTGCTACCGACACGCAGAAGGTTAAAACCGTTTTCTTCACGTCCACAATCGAAATAATGTTAACCATCTCGTTTAGATTTTCGTTTATTTTGGGTACATTTTCTCTAAAGGTGAGATGTCCATCTAGGACTAAACATTACACATTTTGGGCGGATGGAAAGATATATTTGACGGGCGGGCGGGCGAACTGACGGACGGACGAACGGACGGACCGCCCGACCGACCGATTGAACGATTGAGTGATCATCGATCGATCGACCGACTACTCTCTTTTACAAGTCTAATATTGATAAAAGACGTCAAGAAAACTAATGCGTTTTCACACAAAGTTAATGTTTCTACCCTAAATTAAATAATGTTATGACGAAAAACAATCAAATAACGTTTTGATTTTTTTTTAAATGCGATTACCGTCATTATCAACTAGTTTATTGAATTTACGACTTTGCTAACGGAGATCACGAAGATTGGTTTAATTTCTCGCGTGTTCTCTTATGGTGACAACCCATCTCCGTCGCAGTAATTACTATCTTCTACGGACAGAACATTCTCTTTGGTTGTTCCTCCGTAATGTATCACAATGCCTTCTATCTGCAAGAGGCAAAGATTCTCATGAGCCCCTGCAGCGCAGAGGCTCATGAGAATCCATGCCTTTTGCTCGCGTTTGCCTTCTCTTTAAACAGAGAAAGTGACTCGTGAGTTGATTTGGTTTTTGTGTGTGGAACATACATCGAACTACTCCCAACAACGAACGAGAGCATAGCGAAGTCACAGCGGAAACCAGCTTGTACCATAAGTATTAAGTCACAGCCGCCAACTCTCCGAACATCCCCAGGAGGTATAGATCCTCACGGAGATGTGGTTCGGGGTGTTGTCTATGCTTTATGATACGCGCTGGTGATCCGCCGTGACTTCGCTTTTGTTCGTTGTTGGGAGTTGTTCGACGTCAGTGAAAGTATCATCTCTATTAGTGAGGTTTCGTTAATGACGAAAGACTCCCAACATTCTACTACAAGCATGGACAAACAATCCAAACATCTCTCTAACAAGCGTAGTTCCTCATGAGCCCGGAATAGACAACATTCAAAACATCTCCGGGCTCAGGAGGATCTATGCCAAATGTGATGTTTGGAGTGTGTGTTTAACCCTTTTGGCCCCAAGGTCCCATTTCTAAAATTTTGGAGGTGTTGCCTAACGACTATGAACCAATTGCAGGAGATGGCTTGACCATAATAATTCAAGGGTAGTGCCAGATTGACTTGGCGCCTGAAGGCGCCAAGCCAATCTGGCACTACCCTTGAATTATCATGGTCAAGCCATCTCCTGCTGTAGAGATCCGGGGCTAAAAAGGTTAAGATATCAGATGTTTGGCCGCCATGACTTTGCTCCCGTTTGTTGTTGGGAGTCCTCCGGCGTGAACCGTATTCTCTCTAATGTCACCAGCTAAACAGCTGTCGCCTCTCTGAGAGCAAAGTGAGACCCTGGAGAAGGTGAGGGTGATAGGGTTTTCTGGGATTCAGTGCCAGACCTCCATAAAGTTTAAGGTCGGCTTCAGAGTCTCTATTAGGCGCGTCAGCATCTTTGTGAGAAAAAGGTCCTCTGGCCGACGTCGGTCAGAGGACCTGTTGCTTACAGATGGTCCCGTGGCGCATGCAACGGAGAACGCAAAAAATAAACCCAACCCCAACAACAAACAAACTAATCAACACCCCCCCCAAAAAAAAATAAAATAAAATAAATAAAATAAATAAATAAATACAAAAATAAAATAAAATAAATAAAAAATAAAAATAAAAAATAAATAAATAAATAAATAAATAAAATAAAAATAAATAAATAAATAAATAATTAAAAATAAATAAATAAAAAATAAAAAATAAAAAACTTAAAAAAGACAACAAAAACAAACAACCCAACAACAACAACACACACAACGCAACATTAATCAAGGGGGGGGGGGGGGGGGAAAGACCAACCAGACAAACAAGACAAAAACAAAAAGAAAAACTGTTGCCAGCAGTTGTTTGCCTATAGATGGCAAATTCAGCCGCGGCGAGATTAAAATTTCCCAATAACACTATCGGCGGCGAGATCCGCCCAGACAAGGTACACTTGCAGTGTGCTTGCTTGGCTATTTTAAGTGCAAAATGTGACGTCACAAATCGTTACTTAGCATGCGCATCGAATTCAGAAATGAACTCCTAACAAAATTACCTGGTGCCAGAGATCATAATACAGAAAAGTTACTTAGTAGGCACATAGTTAAAGTTGGTCAGAATATGTGATCCGAGGCTTTCTTTTTACAAAGCGGTTGGGTGGATTTGATCCTGAGATACAGGTACAAAATTTCATCCAAAAATAGAGGGGGTCTGGGGGGAGGGAGAAGAGGGACGGGGATGGGATTCAAAGAACATGATTTCTTGCCATATAAATACCATGTATTATGATTTCTTGCCCAAATGTCACGAGGTTGCACTTGAACATCATTTATCTCGCCGAACAACACGCCGCCTGTATTTCCTGTAGCGCCAACACACACACACACACACACACACACACACACACACACACACACACACACACACACACACACACACACACACACACACACACACACACACACACAAACACACACACACAAACACACACACACAAAAACACAAAACAAACAAACAAACAAACAAAAAACCGCTGGAGCGTCTTCCAGAGACTTATTGCAGAATCGGTTGTGGCAACGCGAAAAGGCCCCTGCTGCCAGCTGCAGCCCCAGTAGCAAAACGTCTTCGGGCCCATGATAGCCGCAATGGGCCCGCTGACAGCCGTGCGCGAGCCGACTGCAGCCGTCGTGGGCCCGAAAACCTCTGCTAACTGGGAGGACATTTTTCAAACCAGTAACTGTCAATAAATTGTCCCAATGCACTGCAGCGAAAATGTATTGGAGTGGACAACACCAGGCAGTACACATGCCAAGGGGAATTACTCAACTCGGGACATACAAACAGTTATAAGAGGGGGCAGGGGATCTAACTGTTTGTATGTCCAGAGCTGAGTAATTCCCCTTGGAATGTGTACTGTTCTACCAGCGCTAGCCTGACCTTGGTGAGTAACGACAGGCAGGCACTGAATATTACAAACTACATCAGTGCAATTCGACCCTGGCTGCAAAACGGATATCGGGTAAAAAATATGTCTTCGGGCTGAGGTCAGCCATAGGACGCCGCGCACAACAGAACTGAATAGGCTAGTCACTGTAAGACGTCAGAATGATACCTACCGGAAACAGGACAGAGGTCAATTTAGCACGGCAAGTGTGGATGGGTAAAAAAAAAAAAAGAAAGAAGTCAAGCTATAAGAGAGAAAAAAAAAAGTATTTTTTGCCATCATAAAGGTTGTTTCAAAGACGGAGCACCAAAGAGGGTCTCTACAAATTAGCATCTCATTTGAATAAAAGTGTGTTTGCCTTGTACTGTGGAGTACTGGCCCGTAAACTGTACAGGTATCGACAAATATCCGAGCGCCTTTTCTGTATGAACAGAAAACTGCTGCCAAAAATGTGTATGCGGGATGCTACTTCATATTGTTTAAAAATTGTTGGATGATCACAAACGGTGTGTAGATTCTAACTTCAACAATTCCCCTGTGGAAGAGGCTAGACTAGTTCGCTGGAACAACATACCGAGTAATGTCCCTTTGCGCACAAGTTGGGTGAGAGTCATGTCCCTTCGTCTAGGTTTCCCGCCGTCACTGAATCACCAGACGACATTCCTTCCGTCAGCGTTAATTTCATCTGCAAGAGGCATAAATTCTCATAAGCCCCTGCGGCCGCAGGGGCTCATGAAAATCTGTGCTTCTTGCTACAAGGTAAAAGCATCTTTTACGTATACCGTTGCGCCTCGGATGAAGGAAGTGAAATGGGTTGGTGAGTTGGACTAATGGGACATGTGGGAAATACAGAATACAGTTATGGTTGCGAGGGGCATGGCGCGTGTTTCATTTCGAATGGGGGGAAAATAAATAATTTGTGTTGGGGAAAAACGATCTCATGCATTCATAAACTCCTGCCTTAGATAACCTCTAGAAAATCGGTTTAGCTGCTGTTGATGTAAGCCCGTAGAAAAACAATACAAAACGAGAATGATGGATTCTTTTGTTTTTTGTGAATGATGGCTGCTCTCTGTGACCCACGCATGCTTCTGCAAAGAGCCAGTGATAATGACAACGAACTTCTATTTTACAACGGTAGAAGAATTTGGTTACACGACCAATTTTGAACTTGACGTTGTTGCAAATTACAAACTATTCAATGAACATAACAGAGAGAGAGAGAGAGAGAGAGAGAGAGAGAGAGAGAGAGAGAGAGAGAGAGAGAGAGAGAGAGAGAGAGAGAGAGAGAGAGAGAGAGAGAGAGAGAGAGAGAGAGAGAAGGAGAGAGAGAGAGAGAGAGAGAGAGAGAGAGAGAGAGAGAGAGAGAGAGAGAGAGAGAGAGAAGAGAGAGAGAGAGAGAGAGAGAGAGAGAGAGAGAGAGGGGGGGGGTTACATAATAATAATAATAATAATACATAGTATTTATATGGCGCATTTGAGTCTCATATTTATGCGCAGGACATAGCCGCGAACTGAACCCAACAAGCACGCTCACGTGAATCACGCGCATTCCCTCACACACTGTACATAAACACAGAACATTCACGTGGTGCTAAGGGCAAGCTCAAGCGAGCTACTGAAATTTTGGAAATTTAAATCGGTTTTTTTTTATTAATATTTTTGAAATTTGATTAAGTGGACTGAAATTAATGCCGAATTCGTGGGGGAGGAAAGAGCCGGAGTACCCGGAGAAAGAACCCCCGACGGTCCGCCCAAATTAATGGTGACACTTACTAGAGGAGAAAAGTCCGACGCCGGAACCGGGATCGAACCTCGCACCTCTTGCATTGGTGGCAGGCGCTTTTACCGCTGCGCCACGGACCGCCCCGTGTTTTCTCAACGAACGTCTCAAGTGAGGCACGGGTATCTTAAAAGGACATTGGCTTATTCTCAACGAACGTCTATGCTGCCGTCATGTGGTTCCTCCTCAATACAGAATTTGACAACTGTGTGTAAAGGCGAGTGGTGTGCGAAAGCGCACTTCGTGAATCGTAACATATCAACAAACTTTAGACGAATGCCTCTGGTCCCTAGAGAAGCGATTTTAGCGATTCCACGAAAAGATTTAATTCCCAAATTGCACTCTGAATTCCTCAGGCTATTTTGACGTCTTATAGCGCTGAACACCCAACTGAAGCAGAGTCCGAATTAGCTCAGGCGATTAGGCGTCGGAGCAGGAGAGCGAAGGGAATCGCCGGGTCGTGGGTTCGATTCCCCGTCCCGGCCCCGGCCCCGGCCCGGTAGCTGGACTCGCAATCCAGGGGGAAAAGACGGGCTTGTTCAATAGCATGTCCGTTGAAAGGTCCTGGAAATCAAAGTGGCACAGTTGGAGTGCGCCTGAGTTGATCAGTGTTCAGGTCGAACTCCATAGGTAATAGATTTCCCTGTCCCCCATAACCCACCCGTCAGGGCCGTCCATTATCACTTCGGTGCCGTGGACGTTTAACCCGAACTAACCAACGCAACTGAAAACCACTCATCATTATCCTAGGAATGAAACCATCAAAGATGCATAGATTCTCATGAGCCCCCGCAGTTGCGATGGGCTCATGAGGATCTTTGCATCTTACTGATGGAACTAGAGCTTGCTCTTGCACTGTTTACCCTGTTCGAGCAAATTGCAAATAATTTGTTTTCAAATCCACAGCCAAAGGAGTGTTATAAAACAGTTTCCTTAGCACCACGTTGCATTTGAGCAATTAAGGTCCCTCCTAGAGAAGACAACTTTAAAAAGTTGTTCCTCTAAGGCCAACTTTGCCTGTGATATTTATTATTATTATTATTGTTATTACATGGTATTTATATGGCGCATTTCTCAAATTTATAATATAACTCAATGCGCAGAATGTAGCCGCGAACTGAACCCAACAAGCACGCTCACGTGAATCATCACACGCATTCACTCACACACTGTACGTAAACACAGAACATTCACGTGGTGCTAAGGGCAAGCTCAAGCGAGCTACTGACGGTATTTGGAAATCGTTTTGTATTTGAAATTTTATTAAGTTGGCTGAAACTGATACCAAAGTGAATGGGGAGGAAGAGCCGGAGTACCCGGAGAAAGAACCCCCGACGGTCCGCCCGAATTAACGGTGACATTTACTAGAGGAGAAAAATCCGACGCCGGAACCCGGAATCGAACCTCGCACCTTTAGCATTGGTGGCAGGCGCCTTAACCACTACGCCACGGACCGCCCCAGTACCGGTTTCAGGCCACTTTATAAATTTCAAACACAAGCGATTAAAATTTCCGAAACCTCAGTAGCTGAGCTGACCCTTCGCACCACGTGAATGTCCTGTGTTTGTCTTGTACTGTGTTTGTCATCAGAGTGTATGTGTGTGTGTGTGTGTGTGTGTGTCACGTGAGCGTGCGTGTTGGTTTCAGTTCGCGGCGCTTTGAGCCGATTCGCAGAATTGGGTAAAGCGCCTATACAATACCCGGTATTATTATTATTAAAAATCGCAAATACAACAGGTTCGATTCTCAATGTTTGTCTAGCCACAACAAAGACTTTTCTGTCCTTCTTTTCACAGTCTATGTGAGTAGGTGCAAATAACAGAGATGTGCTAGCGCGCTTTGTGTACAACAGGGGACACTCCTGACGCCAAAGGAGAAAAAAAGAAGAATAGTCTTTCACGGCTTTCATTTTACAAGATTCAAACTTTTAAAAAATAAACAAATGATAAATTAGCCGTTTTCCGCAGGATTATTAACAAAAAAAAAAAAAAAAAAAAAAAAAACCAAGAGCATCAATACAGGAGATATTGTTAATTAATTATTAACCCCTTATTGCCTGGATAAGGTCGCTTTGATGAAGGTTTAGAAAAAGGAATGTTACCGGGGTTTTAACCCCTTCCCTTCGCTGTAGGTCCTACGTACATTTTTTTTCTGAAATCTTGGTTCATTCAACAATCAAACGCCAACACCGTCCAAGAAACATTAATACCAATTGGTCTCAGCATGAGGCATAGATCCTCGTGAGCCCCCGCAGTCGCGGGGGCGCATGAGGATCTATGCCTCTTGCGGTTGGATCGTGCTCACTTTTTCTCTGCAGTGAAGGGGTTAATGGCGCGAAGTGTGAAAGCTCTGAAGGAAAATCATTGACGAATGCCTGTGGCATGAAACGTTATGATGTAATCAAACTCTTTCTTTATTTCATTTTTTATATAGGGGACAAAAACTGATGCGACGCTGTCAGATGCTCTGTCAAAAAATCCGCTGCCCCCATCAGTAGTGCAGTGCGGGCGCCATATAACTGTGCCGAAAAGCATACTGAGAGTTGACAGCTGTCAAATCACAGTTTTTGCCAAACGAGGAAGAGGCATTTTCTATTATGGCTTCTGTCGTCTGGTCATCCTTCTTTTACGGCTATTGCCATCCATTCTTTTTCCTTAACGGCTATCGTAAACGAATCTTTTTTTCCTTTACGAAAATCGTCATCGATTCGTTTCCGGTTGAAGACGAAGACAGGTCAGGAAACGGTTAGAGCTATATCAGCAAGTTGACTAGTGTCTGCATTAATGTTACTCTATGATTTCACTGCAACGCGAAGCACGTTTTTTTTTTTTTTTTTTTTTTTTTTTTTTTTTTTTTTTTTTTTTGTCGCCCCTGGACTGCGTTTGTGAGTTAGCTTTCATGGCACAGACTGGCTGTCTAAAGCGATCCTTTCGTATTATAATCACCATCGCTCCGTGCCGGGACGTGGGAGGTTTTATTACTTCATACTTTGAACACTGACCTTTTTTTCAAGATGATTTCTTATTTCTCGCAAATTCCATAAAAGCCTTAAAAAACTCTGTCTTTTTATTTCACAGGAAGATGCATTTAACCCCGTCCGCCAATGAACTCAGACCGTGATTTAAAAGCTGTTTAATTCAACGCCAAAAGAAAAACCAGCCGTGCAAACATGGATACAAAGTTGTGTCAGCAAGAGGCATAGATCCTCATGAGCCCCCGCAAATGCGGGGGCTCATGAAGATCTACGTCTCTTGCAGTAGGATCCCGTTCGCTTTTTCCCTCGGCCTGGAAGGGGTAAAGTATGACATCCATAGTTATATTTCCCTGTTGCTTGGAGCAGTGCGGTCTAAATATTCTATCGATCGCAAATGTCAGATTTCAAGTGTCGCTTGAGATTTGGTTTCCGTTTCGAGTTGTTTTCCTTCCGCGTGATTCAATTTGCAGCCCCGACTTGTAATCTGGTTATACTCATATTTTATTTTCTAATATTATATTTATTCGTTTCGTTCTGTTTTCCCTCCTTGATTTACTTCAAGTTCAGGTTTTCAATCACAACGTCCATATTATAATATTGTGAAATCTAAAATGGGGGAAATAAATCGTTGCGAAACGTCCTGGAGAACAGTTTTGACATCTTGGAGACTTCCCGTAACGTTTGCGGGAGTACTTCCCAGATAGGCCCACTTTGGTAGTACGCTTCAAGTATGCTTACGCCTATATTCAAATGAGATGGTTAGAAACTCGAGGAGTACGCCGCAAGTACACTTCTATGCAGATGAGATGCCTAGCATCTCATTTGAAATAGAAGTGTACTTGTGGCGTACTCGTCGAGTGGGTCTATCTGGGGAGTACTCCAGGAAATGGTACGGGACTTGTTCTGGTACCAACCGTGATATATATCATGGTTGATCCTGACCGCGGTGAATGATTTCAGGGCTGAATGGGTTAACTAACAGAACTAAATGGTTTCCACTCAAACTTAAAGGGGTTAAATCAAACAAAACCACCGTAGCAGTTTTAGGCACTCGGCATCTGGCTGGTAAGTATCGGTAGAATTTATAGCACTTACATCACGGCGCCTCAACTGGAGGGAGTCACGGGGAGGGGAGGGGGAGGGGAGAGAAGGGGGAGGGAGGGGTTAAGGGGGGGGGGGGGTGTTGAGCTAAAGACTGTCAAGACATGCTGATCCAAAGTTTATCAAAATATGTGCCCTGTAAAGGTAAAAGACAGCAAGTTCGTTTTTTTTGTGAAAAGCGAGTTTTCATTGAATTTTGATAAAAGTCTCGCTTTTCACAAAAATAGTCTCTGTCCTTTTGGCTTCACAAGGCAGTGTGTCACTCGCGCTGGTCGCCAGAATACATGCTCCCTTTCTCGTTTGTCGGTTTTGCACAATACACTTCGTGGGAGCAAAACATGTGGTGTGTTACATAACCTCGTAAAGATACTAATTCGAAGATTTTTAGGTTCACGGCTCCCCTCTCCGGATCGTCTAAACACTAGGTCACTGCTACAAAGGGTCTCCAACTTTGAGCAACGTCAAATCGGTGTGCCAATAAATACAGCATGTGTGTCCGTTTGACGCGGGGGGGAAAAAATGTCAGAGAATGTTTCTGGAGCTCCATCATAATCTTTTTGGAGCCGCATCATCATCATATCCCGGGTTCACTTGCATGGGTTTATTTGCAAGTGTTCCTGAATAGTTGTATTCACGCAGGACTTGGACAGTATACTAGAGATTTGCACAAGAAATATCAGCATGGGGCGGATCAGTTACCTCTAGAGGAGTTGGGGGAGGGGGGTTTCCAATTGTCTCTTAGGGACCTTCAACTTGATACAAAAGGCCTCCCCGACGCTAGACCTTGCTTCCAGAAGCCGAAAAATCGAAAAGCGAGGGGTGGGGGTGGGGGTGTGGGTGTGTGTGTGTGGTTGAGGGGGGCGGGGGACTCGCCAAATTATTAAACGTCCGAGAAGGGGGCTGGGTTTCAAACACCCCCAAAAGGGACTTTGTTATATAATTTTAACGACTTTTGGGTCGGTATTGGGGGTTGGGGGTGGGGTGGGGGGGAGGGGGTCTCAAACCCTTGGAAACACCCCGACCACAGATCCGCCCCTGTCAGCATAATCAGTTCTGTTGCAAACAAATTTGGAACAGTTTTGGCATGCGTTATAACTCGGGATAGTAGACTGTAGTCTGCCCTGTGGTGGCAAGCGACAGTAAGTACATTGTGTGAAACGCAAGATTGTCATTGCCTAATACCATAAACCTCGCTTTTCACAAAAATGGACTCTTTTGCCTTCAAAGCTAGTAAGCCTATGTTTGCCAAAAGCGAGATTTCCATTGTAATACAATAAAAATCTCGCTTTTCAGAAAAAAAAAACAGACTTGCTGCCTTTTCGGCTTTCACACGGCAACTATATTTAACGTCGACATCTCTGTGAAAGAACACACGCACGTACCCAATGCGCAAAAGGTCATCGGGCCGACGTCGGTCCGATGTCTTTTGAGCACCGGATGCACAGTTGTCTCAGTTTTTGAACGACTGAAACAGTTTTGAGCATCTAGCGTACACTTATCAATGGCTCTCGCTGCTTGTGTTTTGGTTTCGTGGCTGTGGATGGTGATAAATACTGGATGGTGCAGTGAATATGGCACACAAAGTGTCAGCAGAAGATTGTTAAATGCCAATATGCAAGGATCGGAGTTGGTCTTGAAACGTTTGGAAAATCTAGAGAAGCAAATGAATGAATATTCAGTCAAAGAAGAAGACTCGAAGAAACGGACTCTTCAGCAAGAAAAACGTATTTTTGAGCAAGAAAAACGTATTTCTGAGCTCGAGGAGCGTATTTCTGTCAAAGAGAAGCGTATTATTGAGCACAATAGCAAGTTGAATCGTCTCGAACAATTAGAGAAACGTCTCTTAGAACAGGATGGGCATATGCATGGACAAGAGACGCGCATTTCAGCGCAAGAGAAGCGTATTATAGAGCAGTATAACAAGTTGAAAAGATTGGAAGAATTCGAAGAACGTATTCTAGAGCAGGATGACAGATTGCAACAACAGGCGCAGCAGATAAAAAGACTGAGAGCTGCTCTTCTGCGATGCAAAATACAGATAAAGGTATGTCACGATTTAGAGGCGATACTGGATTCCATATGCATTGTGTGCTGGTCTGTGATTGTAGACCTTGCAGCTCTAATCGGTACGGTTCAAAATACCAGACCAGCACACCTATTATTATTATTTTAATTATTTATTGCTTAAAGAATCCTTTGAATGACGCACGTTACGGTTATAATTAACCACAGTGATCAGCGACAAACATACATGCAATGCTAAAATACCTGGCTGAAATGATGACAAAAAGTCGCCAGATCCACACGACAATGTTCAAACACGGTCAAGAGAGGTGACGGAAAGAGGGGTTTTAACTATGGATTCAAAGTTTTCAGAGAGATAT
Source organism: Semisulcospira habei (assembly GCA_036245525.1). Classification (NCBI taxonomy): domain Eukaryota; kingdom Metazoa; phylum Mollusca; class Gastropoda; family Semisulcospiridae; genus Semisulcospira; species Semisulcospira habei. Next base: position 276,246,800 of record BTPG01000001.1, read on the forward strand.
AGATCCTCGTGAGCCCCTGCAACTGCGGGGGCTCATGAGGATCTATACCTCTTCCAGTTGGGTGATGTTTCAATTTTCTCTGCACTGAACCGGTAAGAGCCCGCATATGCTCCGCAAACCACAGTTTCCTTCAGTGTAGGGAAGTTGGTGGTTCAAAGGAAGCAAACGAAGAAGAAGAAGACGGCTGACCTACATTACATTTAGTCCAGTAGAATGAAACATGATCGGGGCGGGGGGGGGGGGGGGGGGGGGGTCAGATAATTGCAAATCTGTTATCCTCTGAAGTAATTAATATAAATGTTATTTACAAATAGGAAGAGGAGAAAATCACAGGAGGGCTTGTGGACAATGCTGTGGAACATAAAAGGTAATGTGTACGGAAAAAAGAAATAACCCTCTCTCTCTCTCTCTCTCTCTCTCTCTCTCTCTCTCTCTCTCTCTCTCTCTCTCTCTGTTATATTTTTTTTCTGTTTGTAGGCCTATACGTGTATATGTACGCATGCACGTGTTCTCTTGTTCTAAATTACGTTTGATTTTATATTTGTTCCGGTTTTGACACGGTGCAACGGAAACTAACTTTCTGCGAGTTCCTGTGTGTTGAATATTGCATGTGTATGTGTGCGTGCTTGCGCTGGTAAGTGTGTGTGCTTGGTACACAGGGCTGACGACACCTCGGGCTGGGAGCCTGTGGTCAGCCAACTCAGCAGCCGCATGACAGAAGTCACTGCCGAGATCCAGGCCTTGAAGAACGTCAACGCGCAACAGGACCAGAAAATTCAGGACGTCTGCTCACACGGCATTGGTAAACGCACAGCAGGGGCCAGATGCGCGAGTGAGCTTAGTCCTGCGCCAGCCACTCAGCAAGGTGCTCCGCTATAGCGGAGCACCTTGCTGAGTGGCTGGCGCAGCACTAAGCTCACTCATGCAACTGGACCCAGCACCAGGACCAGAAAAGTCTGTACACACGGCATTGGTATGTTCAAATAAAATTAAATTTTTTTTTCGATCTAGGTCGAAAAACAAGATGAGGATTTCATCCCAAAGTCTACCGTGTTGTTTGGAGCTCATATGCGTTTTTCTTTTAGGAACATTCAGAGTTGTTCATATTTTTAGGCTTATCCTTCTGATCCATTTCTCACCTCTCTAAGCCAAACTCTGATCAACACACACACCGGCGCACACAAATAAAGACGGTCACATGGCGCTTCCCGCCATTAGTACGCTCTGTGGGAAAGTGTAGCGACAGGAATCCATCTCCTTCTACTCTAACCCACCCTCGCGTCACTTCCCGTCACTGGCACACATAAATAAAGACGGACACACGGCGATTCCCGCCATTCGTAAAGGGCTAGGCAAACTCTACCACAAACACCTATTGCCGGCCGCAGTTTGTGTGGCGGCAATGTGGCGGCCACATTGCGGGGCGCTAGCAATATTGCCGACACAACCTGCCGCCCTTTCGAGTCTATTTTCTTGTGGCAGCCCGCAAGGCTAGAGCAATGTTGCTGCCTCTCAGCCAATCAGCGGTGTCCTCGCGTCACTTCCCGTTTCTTCATCATCCGAGAAAAAAAATGGCGGAGAAGCTGAACGACTTTGAGACTGTTAAACTGATCAACCGTGTCCGAGAGCTCCCATGCATATGGGACTCCCGCAGCTCGGTATATTTCAACCGCGATAGTGCGAGGAGGGAGGCGTTATTGGTAATAGCGCGTGAAATAAACAATGGAATGAGAGATGAATACGCTATTTTTGGCTCACGTGCGAAGCAAAAGTAAGTCTATGTTCTGGGCCAGTGGTCGTCCGTCGTCTGTGGTAAACTTTAACGTTGGCATTTTCTCGGAGACTATTCAAGCTACTGTCTTCAAACTTGGCCCAAGGATACTTTGTGGCAAGACCTTTCTAAACATACCAATTTCAGTGACCTCTCACAATGGTCAAGGTCACAGGGAATCAGGAAATATAAACAAAAATAGCTATTTTTGGACATAATTTATTTTTTCTCAAATACTATTCACAACTTCAAACCCAAACATGGTACAAAGATACCTGATGGTAAGACCTTTATAGCACACTAATTTGGTTGACCCTCGGAAAGGTCAAGGGTCACAAGAGCTCAGGAAACAGGTCCAAAATAGCCATATTTTTACAAAAGATTTTTTTTCTCAAATACGTTTCACAAATTCAAACCCACACTTGGTACAAAGATACCCGATGGTAAGACCTTTCTATGCGTACTAATTTGGTTGATCCCTCGGAAAGGTCAAGAGTCACAAGAGCTCAAGAAATAGGTCCAAAATCGCCATATTTTGACAAAAGATGTTTTTTTCTCAAACACTATTCACAACTCAGAGATACCTGAGGGTAAGACCTATCTATGCATACTAATTTGGAAGACCCCTCGGAAAGGTTAAGGGTTACAAGAGCTCAGGAAATAGTAAAAAATAGCCATGTTTTGACAAGAAATGTTATTTCTTAATTACTATTCACAACTTCAAACCCAAACAAGCTACAGAGATACCTGATGGTAAGACCTATCAATGCATACTAATTTGGATGACCCCTCGGAAAAGGACAAGGGTCACAAAAGGTTGACAAATGTAAATAAAATGCCAATAATTGTAGTTATTATCAACATTTTTGCAAACGTTTCAATCAAATTTGGCACACAGGTAGCTGATGTTAAGACCTTCCTATGTATCCTAATTTAGTCGACTCATCGCAAAGGTCATGGGGGTTTGACAGATGTGTGAAAACTGATTACATTTTGAGAAACCATGAATTTTGTTAGTGCAGAAGCCATCCCTTTACTTATTGTCAGACATGTGTGGATCGGTCATATACGTGAGCCATAAGGGCTCTGTCTTTCTTGTATTGTTGTGATTCAGCCGCTTGTATTATGCTTTGTTGTAGTTTGAAACAGGTCGGTGAGACACACTACGATGAGTCCGGTGATCAGAAAGCGCAGTGTACCGCATGTCTAAAAGTGAAAGGGCTTTCCTTCGTGTTGACACGTGTGACACTCTGAACCCAGACTGATAAGACAAAGATAAGCGCAGTGTACCGCATGTCTAAAAGTGAAAGGGCTTTCCTTCGTGTTGACACGTGTGACACACTGACACCCAGACTGATAAGACAAAGATAAGCGCAGTGTACCGCATGTCTAAAAGTGAAAGGGCTTTCCTTCGTGTTGACACGTGTGACACACTGACACCCAGACTGATAAGACAAAAAGACACCTTTCCCACCATTGAAACAATGTCTGCGCATGGAATCGCTGGATACTGAACTCGTTCAGTGCCGAGAAAATGTGAACACCACCCAGCCGCAAGAGATATAGAGTGGCGTCAGCAAGAGGCATAGATCCTCATGAGCCCCCGCAATTGCGGGGGCTCATGAGGATCTATGCCTCTTGCTGACCGCCACTTTGAATGCACCTTCGTTGTACGTCTATTTTGTGTGTGTGTGTGTGTGTGTGTGTGTGTGTGTGTGTGTGTGTGTGTGTGTGTGTGTGTGTGTGTGTGTGTGTGTGGATGGTATTGAACTAACGAAGCAGAAACACAGTCGGCGTCCGCTGGCACTGAACGGGTTAAATTCTAACGACATTTTGCTCTACTGATCTGAGCCGGCCATTTCATTGCAGGATCAACCTACGTACGCTGGGGACATGGCTCATGTCCTAACTCAACTGAAACCGTCTACTCGGGTGAGTACACGTGATCAAAAGGTTTGGCGAAATTCTATGATTCGTCAACGAGATACTTATTTCATCTCGCATTGTTCACTTATGACGTCACGTACAGGACAACGGTTTCCACGTGAGAGTACAATTAATAATAATAATAATAATAATAATAATAATAATAATAATAATAATAATACCGTTATTATATAGGCGCTTTTTCTCAATTTTGGGGAAATCGACTCAAAGCGCCGCGCCTGAAACCCAACACACACACTCACGAAACAGACACGGATTTACGCCATTTAAGACAAACACAGTACAAGACAAACGAAGGGCCAGTCAGCTACTGAAGTTACAGAGATTTTTTTATCGCTTGTATTTTAAATTTTGTAAAGTGGCCTGAGACCGGTACCAAAGTGTGTGGGGGGGTGGAAGAACCGGAGTACCCGGAGAAAGAACCCCCAATTTTGTTAAACCTCTGGCTGTCGGCTGCGCTTTTAGTCGAGGTGATTCCCGCAGGAATCACCTCGACTAAAAGCACTACCGGCAGCGAAAGGGTTAACATCTTTAAAACTGTAACAGAAGTACCAAGATGCTGCCGCTCTTTGCAAAGATTGTAATTTTTATTCCATTTTCAAAGGCAACGCCGAGGACAGTGCGACTTCTGATTTATGCGACTTCAACATGGAATGCGTTTCAGGTTTTGTTTTGACTTTCAGGGACGATTGGAGGAGGCTATTTTGGTCATTCGGGTGCTCCCTCAGAGTACCTTTGTCTTCCTCCTGATCCTGTGTTTGATGCACATTCCACAAGCGGTGCTGAGTCCAGTCTCTATGGTGCTGAATACGAGGTATCACCGCAGAATGACTTGACACCTAGATGTGCTGTATGCCGCACTCACCGATCTGCTACCATTATGATACCTGCTGAAAACAGTTGTAGGCAGGGCTGGACGGTAGAATATATTGGACATGTTATGGCTGGCGCTGAAAGTCATAGCATGGCCTCAGAGTATATTTGTGTAGACTCAGCGATGGATTATGTTCCAGGCACAAATGGTAACGAAAATGGAAAACTACTCTACTACACACAGACTGCCTGTGGTAGCCTCCCATGCCCTCCGTATGAGAATGCGAAAATAGTGCTTTGTGTTGTCTGCTCAAAATAAAAAGATGGTGTGTGTGTGTGTGTGTGTGTGTGTGTGTGTGTGTGTGTGTGTGTGTGTGTATGTATGTGCGTGCGTGCGTGTGTGTGTGTGTGTGTGTGTGTGTGTGTGTGTGTGTGTGTGTGTGTGTGTGTGTGTGTGTGTGTGTGTGTGTGTGCGTGCGTGCATGCGTGCGTGCGTGCGCGATCGACTGGAAGGTTCATAGAAACTCAGCACGTTTGTATCAAACACCCACAAGTTAACCCTTTGCGTGTCGGTAGCGGTTTCAGTCGCGACAAAAACCGTAACCAACATGCAAAGGGTTAAAAGCGATCTGAACCAGAGCAGACTGTGCAAAAAAATTGATATAGCGGGCTCTCAATGTTGTCTTGCCTCAAGTGAGATTTTTCTACACTTTTTTTTCACAATCCATGTGACTACACGGAAGTCTCTTTCAACTGCCCCTGGCTGCTTGTGATGTTTTCCTACGTACAAAAGTAAAAAGTCTTTCATTTTACGATACTGAAACTTTCATAGTTACGTTACCTCTTATATCCCCCGCCGTGAGATGTCCTTAGTCGCCTGCTCGGGATTAAACCCAAATAACTAGCTAGCTAACTCATATTATCTCATACGGACACTTTATGCAGAACGGTAGCCAAAAATCGTTTCATGTTGTCCAAACTGAAATATTACACTTACTCGGACACGCGTAAACTATTCTATAATGCTCACATACATTCTCATATTGATTACGCGTCAACGGTATGGGATGGCTGCAGTGAAGTCCACTTGAAGATATTCAACTCGATACACAGAAGGGCGGCAACTCCCGGAAGTTAATCCTTTCTGACCCACGACTCACAACAGAGGAAAAACTCGCCAAAATAGGATTTCTGCCGCTGCAAGACCACTTCAGATACAATAAGGCCTATTTTTATGTTCAAAGTGTGGAAACAGAAAATACCAGAATATATCACAACTCTTTTCTCTAAGTCGGAATCTAGGCTTGGTAATATTAGGCAACCTTTCTTAGTCCCCAAAACAAGAATTGATATAATTATACAAATCTAGTCTGTCGTTCTCGGGAACACAGACTTGGAAGACTCTTCCTGATTATGTAAAATCCGCTTCCTCTCTAGCCCGTTTCAAAATCAGTCTCTTCAAGCACTTCTCGAAGCAGTCGTAATCTTTACGTTGTGAAATATATACTGCCCTGTAAATCTGATTACGTTTGCTCCCAGTTACAAACTCTGTGTGTGCGAGTGTGAGTGGTGTGTGTGTGTGTGTGTGTGTGTGTGTGTGTGTGTGTGTGTGTGTGTGTGTGTGTGTGTGTGTGTGTTTAGGAGTGTGAGATCATCATGGGACTTTCTTTCCCTAACTACCAATGTTTTTGTTTCATTTACATTTAACTATATACTTAGTTTTGTGTATATTGTCTCGTAGTTTTGTAGCAACGGCAGGTTTGAAAAATGGCTATGTCTAAAGGCCCCGCCACACATGCCCGATTTTGAGGCCGATTCTCGAGCAGTTTCGAATCGGAGTGTGATCGGACCGGACTACAAAAACGTCTGCACTGCCACACATTCCCCGACTTTTTTTTAACCGACCGGTTTGAATCGAAGATCAAGGTCGTACCTGTTCAGCGAAATGGCTGCTAGTTTTGACAGTGATGATGATGTGCTTGCCAGTGCATCATCAGCAGTTTTGCATCATATTCGGGAAGACTGAGGCGGGCCTCCGAAACATCGGCATGACGAAGGTGGTACTGAGCTTCCGCCATTTTCAAACTGAAACGACGTGCTTTGCGAGACGCGCTCTGATTGGTTGAAGCTTTCAATCGGGGCTAATTCGGATCGGAAAAATAGAGCAGGTTTTTAACACCCGATTCCCAGCCGATTGGGACCGGATCGGATATATGACGTCATCCGATCGCAATCGGATCGGAATCGGCTTCAAAATCGGGGCACAATCGGCATGTGTGGCGGGGTCTTAAGACGATGTCAATGCCTCAACCGTTGATAAATAAAGCTTCATTGAATCATTGAATCCAGCGTTATTGTGAGACATACTAGGAACATTCATTAACCCATTCAGCCCTGACGCACTACAGCAGGAGATGGGTCGACCATGATAATTCAAAGGTAATTCAAGCTAATCTGGCACTACCCTTGAATTATCATGTTCGCTCCATCTCCTGCAACTAGTGCATAGTCATCAGATGACGCCTCCAAAGTTTGGGAAATACGGCCGGCGTGATAAAAAAGAACTATCAACCCTTTGTTGCCTGCAGCAGGTCGCTTTAACTATATTTTCAATAGAATTCTTGCAACGCTTCTTCAACAGGCGTCTCAAGGCGTAAAGCTATTCTCGCACCACCACTGAACTACCATGCTTGATCAGTATCCTTTCATAGTGTGCCAGGGCTAAGTGGGTTAATGTGCTGTACGTACAGCATCTTCTTTCTCTAGTGGAGGAGGTGAACAGGATTTCACACTACCACTGTGTCCACTCCTACCCGGTAATGATCTTGCGGTCAAGGCAACTCTTCAGAGAGACTGTGATATTTCGTTCAGTGGGCCCTACACTCGAATGAGAAGCAAGGTATCCACGCATCAACACTCTAATAACACTTTCAGCCCCGGTGCCGCAATACTAACCCCTTTAAAGCCAAGCAACTGCGAGCAAACCAGCCACATGCAAGAGGGCTCATGAGGTTCTTTGCCTCTTGCTGATCTCATTTCAGTCTGTGTTCCTTGTGCGGATGAGATATTTTGGCGTTGGCTGAATTTTCCGTGGTTACCAAGACATAAGTTGTGTTCGCCGGTGGTGGAAGGGTTAATACGTTCTTCAATGACCGTCTGAAGACGGCTCAGCCGTGATAGTTTGAGGGTAGTGCCTGATTTTCTTGACGCCTTTATTAGGATGATGTTTTAGCCTCAGCGGGTCTAAGTGGAGGTGTCAAGATAGGCAGCGGGCGTCGGACAGACTTGAAAGGAAAACGTTAAACGTTTAGCGCTTAACGTCTTTTGTCCACCACGAAGGTGATTTCAAAGACTGGGCACCAAAAAAAAGGTCTGTACAAATTTTGACCTGAGCTGGGTTCCAACCCACGACCTTTCGGACGAGAGTCGAACGCTCTACCACCGAGCCACCCAGCTCCCCTAGACTTGAAAGGACATAGGAGGTCGACAGTAAACCAACAGACCAATATTGGCCCGATACCGAAAGGAACTCTGAGAAGACCTGGGCTTGGAGCGCGTGTGGTCTTTTCCGACCGCAGAGCCTCCATCATAACTGAACTGAAATTAAATTGATGCAACACTTCCAGGAGAAGCAACAAATCCACGCATGACAGTCAGTTAAGTTGACCAATATCATACTGAGGCTAAAAACTTCAAATTTGAACACTGCCATAATTATGCAAGCTACATTATAGTACTTACAGATAAGATATAGACCAATGATTTTAGTTCAAGGGTGGTGCCAGAATAGCTTGGCGCCTAGAGGCGCCAAGCTATTCTGGCACTACCCTTGAACTATTTTAGTCAAACTTATTTCACACACTGGTGTATTCCGAATGATAAGGGTTAAATATTTTCAAGCCCGTTACCGCAAAAGTAATTCGTTTTTCAACGATGTGAAGATAGCTCGGGCGTGATTTTCCGAGGGCAGTGCCTGTGTCGGCTTGGCGTCCTTATCACAATGTGGTAATAGTTTCAGCCAACTGAGCTTCCTAACATTTTCAGAACTCTTCTCGTGTGTACCTACCAGTTTCAGGAGACGGCTGGATCATACTAGTTCAAGGGTAGTGCCAGATTAGCTTGGCGCCTGGAAAGGCGACAAGCTAATCTGGCACTACCCCTGAACTATCACGACGGGGAACCCAACAGATGATGGCTAAGCATCGCATCACCGGCCAGCTGCCTGCGAACCAGAGCTCTCGAGTTCACTACAAGCTCTGAGTCACAGCCTGTAGTCTTAATAACGTGAAGGACGTGTCTAGCCATGGTATCAGTCCCCCACTGGACACAGTGTTATCAATGTCTGGAGGAGACCTTGTGGTTTACTCAGCGGTGTAAAGACCGTTGGAAGGGGGGTGGGGGTGGGGGTGGGGGGTGGGGGTGGGAGGGCGGGGGGTGGGGGGTGGGGGGCACAGTAAAATGAAAAGGGGAGGGGGGTGGGGAGGGGAGCAATTAATTTTGGGAGGGGAGAATATATATACTGATCAACAAAAGAAACACGATTTTTTCACCATAGCTAGTTAGTTATTTGGGTTTAACGCCGAACAGGCGACTAAGGCCATCTCACGGCGGTTTCACCATAGCGCTTTTATTCGTAAATATGCTTTAATCCGGGTTATTTTGACGTCATTTATTAGAAAATGTTATGAAGAGTGTGTTATGTCGTGTGCAAATAGAATGTTTAGTCTTAAAAAGCGCACATCGATGACTTAAGACGTCATCAGTGACACTACCATCACAGGATATTGAAAGTGAAATGGGGAGCATTTCAGAGAACACAGCTGAAAGCCAACCAATGTGCAGTGTCACTAGGGTCCGTGTGCATGAAAATCCGGCCTGTTTGGTCCTGACCTACTTTTCGTTTGTCAAAGGCACCTAAATAATCAACATGACCTACAAACATGAAAATCAAAAAGTTCTTTATTTTAGGTTAGCCGCCACATTTACCTGATCAAATGGATATGGGTGTGTTCATTATCTCTGTGTCAGTCAATGGAGCATAAAAAATGGTTTGAAAGTAATCCGTGGCGCAGTGGTAAGGCGCCTGCCACAATGCAAGGTGCGGTTCGATACGCGTTCCGGCGTGGACTTTTCCTCTGGTAAGTGTCACCGTAATTCGGGCGACCGTCGGGGTTCTTTCCGGTACTCGGTTCTTCCACCCCACCCCACTCCCACACTTGGTACCGGTCTCAGGCACTTACAAATTCAATACAAGCGATCAAAATCTCTGTAACTTCAGTAGCTGACTGGCCTTCGTTGTCTGTACTGTGTTGTCTAATGGCGTAATCCGTGTCTGTTTCGTGAGTGTGTGTGGGTTTCAGGCGCGGGCTTTGAGTCGATTTCCCAAATTGAGAAAAGCGCCTATGTAAACGGTATATATTATATTAAATAGATATAAGAAATGATGTGCATCGGAAGTTCTGGTTCTCTAATGAATTTTTCGAGTCAAATTTTGTTTGAGGCAGTTAATAACATCATAAGCAATCCACACAACTTGTGTGTTAAAACATATCACAGGAAACTTGCTTCACAGAGTGTGTCCAGTTTTGTTTATTTTCACCACTAATGAAACCCTGTGTCCTCCAAGGTAGCCATGGGCGATAACTCATCCAATTTTTGTGTGAAGATAGCTCAGACAGTAGGCAAGATTCGACAAGGCAAGACATTCAGCAATGTAATGCAGCAATAACCCCTTAACTGCCGGGGCAAGGCGAACGCTACCCATCTGCAGGAGACATAAACCCTCAAGAGGATTTATGTCTTTTTTTAGTCCTGTATTCTTTACGGCTAATTGTGTCCCACTCACTCATCTGTGTTCTTCACGCAAATGTAGATCAGTGCAAAGTCGTGTCACTGAGACACGCAATTCGTGATCACTAGCAGCGAAGGGGTTAAACCTTATAAGAAGCTTTAGTCCATTCATCCGAAGCCTATATACTCACGAGCAAAAAACCATGCGACATTTTTGGAATCATCGGAGACACTGAGTATATCGGTCACAGGTCAAAGCGGCCTTCCCATAACTTACCGCTGTCAGTGTCAAAAGCCGGACCAAGTCCATCTGCAGAAGGTAGGCCCTACAAAGTTCGACTAGCGAGACTATCAAACAACCTGTGTGACCTAACGTTCAGGTTTGGAGACATTTTTCGGTTAAATAATAGCACGCGAAACACCCAATTCTCAACTGATTTGGAGACCTATTCCGGCCAGCCAGTATAATGCACTAGAAAGGGACATAATTCTCAGGCGATGACGCGTTTCGGCTAACCAGTCTGACAACTTGAACTTCTTCGGGAAGATGTCAATGATTTGGATAAACGTGCGTCGCGGCTAGACAGTCTGAAAAGCACCGAGAAGACCTAATTATCAGTTAGTAGACACATTTCGGCTAACCAGCCTAACAAACTACCAACAAGATAGCCCATTCACATCATTAGTGAAGAGACGGTCGAACGAACGACTATGGACCAAGAAGACCTAATGTTTAGTTCTTCCGAGATGAGTTCAGTTTCGGCTAGCCAGCTATCAGTCCCCTGGGCGCATTGGTTTCGGACCCGGGCTGTAGTAAGCACATTGTCTTCGGGCCCACGTCGGCTGCTGTTGGCACGCGCACGAATGTGCGCGTGCCAACAGCGGCCGACATCGGCCCCATCGAAGACCTGGTGCTTACTGCGGAGGTGGTAAAACATTTATCACTGTTAGTGATGTCAACCTGATTTCTGGAGCAGACATCTACGCGCGTGAAAGGATGACTTAGAAACTCGCAAAAAAGTGTCGATTTCCATTCAGACAATCTCAAGTTCTGTTTCCCTTTTCCAAGCTGGTTTCTTTCAAGAGCAGGAAACGGAAGAACAATAAGATTCCGGTGAGCAAACAGTCATCGGGTTGTGTCAGTCTAAATATCAAACTGACTGAAATGCCGACACACATGAAACCGGTCATTGGGATGTGTGACCATAACATGACACCCTCCACCCCCCCCCCCATCCTCCACCCTCCACCTCCCCCCCCCACCCCCCACCCCCCCCCCCTCCCCACCCCTCATTTTCCTCAGACCACGACTACTACAAGTCGGTCCAAGCTGGACAGCGAGTTTGCGGCTTAGGCCATCTAGAGCTGTGATTTCTGGTCTATAATGCAAAATATCTTCCTAATCAGTAGGGTTCTTTACTGTCTGCTAGGTACATTACCTTGTTCCCAGTCGAGTTCTGATAGGAAGAACTCCAGGGAATGCAAACAACCACTTCTTATTTGTATTAAGCGGATTAGGAAGTGGCGAAAAATGATTTCAATCCAAGCACTGTTTGTGTTAACCCTTTTCATCCTGATCCTCTACTGCTTGAAATTGGTTTCACTATGATAGTTCAAGGGTGGTGCCAGAATAGCTTGGCGGCTGAGGCGCCAAGCTATTCTGGCACCACCCTTGAACTAAACTGGTTGATAAATCTCCTGATCTGTAATGTAGCCTTCATAGGACAATAAGCCAAAAAAAAAAAAAAAAAAAAAAATCATCCTGAGGATGTAATGGGCTAACCAGAGGTTTGCATTATCAGAGTTTGTCTTAACTGAATTCGACCGTTACCAGCACTGGCAGTCAACCCTATTATTTTGGTTTATGAGTTTGCAGCAGTTGTCTCGCCATATTAGTTTTATGTACGCTCTGCCCACGAAAGTAAGAACGGTACACGCTCAACTTTCGGTTAGCCCTTCCTTCTTCATTCCAAATGCTGGTTTTTTTCTTAGTCTCAGGGGTGGACAGACAATTACATGCTGCTGAGAGTGACCCGTGCATCATCGTTCCTTAGAGAATCTTGTGCTAATATTGTTAGTAAGGGTCGCTGCATACAGCAAACAGGACAAAGCCACGATCACTATCCTAGCCATAAATGAGTCATGTTCTAACCCTTTGACTTGGCGGCAGCGCTTTTTGTCGAGGTGATTCCTGCAGGAATCACCTCGACAAAAAGCGCTGCCAACAGTCACAGGGTTCAAACAGTTGGACTATGCTCTGCTGTTCTTTGCTTACTTGGAAATAAAAGTCGTAGTCAAAGAAAACAATTTTCTTCAGAATTATGTCTCCACATATGTTGTCATGAGGTTCTGGGCGTTTAAAAACAACCAAGCAACCAAGTAACCAATCCCCCCCAAAACAAACGGACGGAAGAGAAGAAAGGGCTGACAAACAAACAACAAACAAACAAACAAACAAACAAACAAATAAACAAACAAACACCAACCAAAACAAAAACAACAACCACCCAACCAACCAATCACCTAAACAAACAAACAAACAAACCAATCATCTAAACAAATAATAAACAAACAAACAATTAAGCCTTTACTAGATCAACAAACTACCCTTAAACCCATGAACGCCTATTTCGCAATACCGCCTAGACAAATGCGTTATTCCCATCCCTGCCAATAGCAAGCCTGAAATGCTGAGTCTGAAGCCATGGCAGATTCCCTGGTAGTTCTTACTTTGTCTCCCCGAGGCTATCAAACACCCAGTTGGCCAGACTAGGGGATACACGGACCAACCTTCGGATTATGCGCGTCAGTATATCGCGAAATCTGATATAACACTGTCCAGTCCGTGGCTCGATACCTAGTGCGGAAAAGGTTCTGTGGCGGACGTCAGCCTTAACTGGCCCACGCACGGCCGTGTGCGGGCCAGTTAAGGCTGGCGTCAGCCAGAGGACTTTTTGCTCAATGTGTGTTATTTCATCACATGCCTGTGTAAATTGAGCAGCACATTCAAGCGAAGGCCAATGCGGGAACACAGTCAGACCTCATGGTTCCCAGTTATCGCAATGTAATGAGGTTGACCTGTATGCAAATGGATCCAGATAGAGGCGTAGAACCTCATGAGGCCTAACCTAGGACGAGGCCCCAGCTGTTTTGTTGTTGTTGTTGTTTTTTAAAAAAAATGTTTTTCTTTAGCTCATGTACGATGCTTAGCGCGAGGAATACGATCGACATCAGGTGCCGCCGTCGGTGGAAGCTGATGGTGTTCTCTGTCTCTTCCATTTGAGTGATGACTAATTCACTTAGTGGTCTTAGCCTATTGTTTATTATGTATATTAGTGAGTTTAGGTTGTTTGTTTGTATGTATGTGGAAGGGTATGGGGGGGGGATGGGGGGGGGGAGGGTGTTGCGGATGACGTGAACATGTAACTTTTATTACTTTTATTCTTGTTTCTTTGTGTATGTTACTGCTGCGCCAAAATTTCCCCTCGGGGATAATAAAGAATTATTGTATTGTATTGTATTGTATTGTATTGTATTGTATTGTATTGTATTGTATTGTATTGTATTGTGAGTAGGTTAACATATTCGAGACGTGCCGCATTCGGTCGATACATGGTAATTGCCGCGTATCCGGATGCGAACAGGCTTGTATGAATTAAACTGCCGATCGCCAAATTATTACCACCAACTAACCCCGAATTCACTCATACGAAGACTTTTGTAGCAGTGGCGAACGAAAGCGAGAAGAAGATCTGCAGCAGTGAATGTGTTGACATGTGCGGAGTTTGCGGTCAGGCGCCCCTTGTTTTGAAGACTAGGGAGACAGTCGTCGGATTGATTACGTGCCTAGGGAGTCCTGAAGGTCACGCTAATACACTGAGCCCGAAGGTCACAATCCTTGTTATCTCTAAATCTGAGGTAGGTCAGACAATGCACGCACTTCAAACACTCCGTGGATCCAGTCCGCTCCATCGGCAAGAGGCGTACCCAATGTGCAAAAGGTCATTGGGCCGACGTCGGCCCGATGGCCTTTTGCGCATTGGGTATATTCTCATCAGTCACTGGTGGCGTATGAGGGTGTTTGGTTGTTTGCCTTGCTTAAAGTCCCGACAGCAACAAGACTTTCTCAGGACGTGCCTGAGCTGCTTGTGAAGAAAACTAAACAGAACATTGAATGTACGTCGCCAGCCAGTCTGATATGCTAGGGTCGCTGTACCTTCTTGCTATGTCCTACCCTAGTCAGTTTACCATTTAAAAAAAAAAAGGAATGAGAAAATCATTACAGTTACTAAATATGTACAGGGAAATGATATATTGGAAAAACAACAACAACAACGCATTAAACTCAAACAAGTAACTCATCCTCTCTTAGGTGCAGCACATAGGGGCCCGATGATAGTAACTGTGACTAATGCAAATCCGCTGCGCCACCGCGTGCGCGCCACCGTCGCCTACTAAGCTCAAGACAACACGCGCGAAATTCTAGATGTGGCCGGAAGTATCCCGGACCTCTTTCTCAACATCGAGAGTTGAACGTTAAACCCTTTAGTTGAGTGCCGTGAAAGAGGCCTCAGTACACTGCAGTGCATCCATCGTTTTCTGCCGTGTTTACTCTAAAGTCGAAGAGAATTACTCGAAAAGATATATTGACAACTGAGCAGTGTTTAAACCAGACTCCATTAAAGTAGACCTTTTCGGGCTGGGGGAAAAACGTACCTATACTCCATAAGCCAGTCTGGCTTCCGTGCACCCCCCCCCCCCCCCCAATACTCAATAAGATAGGTTTCAAAGTGTACCTTAGTATGTCCTAAGATGTTTAAGCCATGTTCCCCTAATATCCTGAGAAACACACCAGAGATATGGTACTTCACAGATCCTAAAGTGAGCTTGAGAAACATTTTCCTTTAAGTAAATCAGAATTTATTACAGGAGCCCAAATCAAGCAATATTATGTTAAGGCATACCTTCCGCGTCCTCTGCAAAAACAGAATGAAAAAATATTGAATCTGTGGCTCACAGTAAAGGTATTTGTGCACCCAGCAAATGGCCTTTTCCGCGAAATCAAAAAGAAAAACAAAAGTTTCCGATGCCCTCAGAAATTTTGTATACAACTGACAGGTCTCTTTTTTTTAAAGGTTTTATTGGTTAGGATAGAGTACCACAGTTACTCCCAACCTGATTTTATGATGCTGTGATGCATTTAGGGTCCACAGTGGCTGAATCTGCTGCCCTACCCCCATTTTACCAGTACGCAAAGAAACGCAAAATGATCAAAGAAATTGCTTACGTCATACTCCTCTGTTTAAATATTTTTGTTGCCAGTTTTCTTAAAAAGTATGCATATTGAGTATAAAAATCTGTGATCATTTAATTAATTTCAATGTGACCCATCAATTTAATTGTAACTATTTTGGATTAAGAACATAAAGGGGGTGGGGGAGGGGGGGGGGCAGTCTGTAATCAGGGGCTGCTGCTAAAGCTTTTACCATCTGGAGTTGGAGGCATGATTTGCCGATGGCTGAAAGACTTCCTCTTCAACAAAATTGCATGATTGCAGTCGACGGCACACTCAGCAGTCTTGTCAAACTCAGGGAAGATGTATCTCAAGGAGGTGTTGTGTCTCTGATCCCTTTAATGTCCGTAAATTATGTGGAACATTGGACTGTATTCTGATCAAAATGTGACCAAACAATTTGTTTGCTGTTTGTTTAGTGGAGAAAAAAGGCAAAAATGATAGACTGAATGAGTGAAACTAGCTGGTCTTTTAGGAGATATTTTACCTAGCGTAAGGCGGGTCTAGTATGGTCTTTTCTTCTCATTTATTTTCGCCTAGAAAGGTGCAAATATGAATATGCGTAATAACGTTTCATGGTTCCTAACAGCCAAAACAATGTTAAGAAAATACTCCAGATAGCTCTAAGAATGTCACTGCATCATGAGAATGACCCATGTTCTGCATCTTGTCAAGCCTGGCATTTTTAGTTTTGCAGGGAGTGTTTCATGTTGTCGAAGTATCTTGGTACCCCACTACTGGTCTGACCGAACTGGTGTTTGCTTGCGCCAGGATGCTGTAATTTGCGCCAATGTGGTCCCCACCAGTTTCTTCATCAGAGACTTTTTTCCCGCAGCTTCCATGGCTTCAGTGTGAGGCCTCCATGTGAATCCAGTAATTTATTTGTTGCCAGTAAAGTTGGCCTGTCTGTTTTTGGTACTGGAAGGTCTCCAGTTTTCAAGGTGACCTCTTCCATCTGATTAAAAGAGATGGTCTAGCTCAGTTTGAGTGGCCATCTTTTAGTCCAGCTGCTGACTCTATTGGCAGCATCCTGGATTCTGCAGGATGCTATTTCAGTATGTTTTGCTGTGCTCCACACTGCAAAGTCATCCGCATGGAGGATGTTCGAGACGAACCTTGGTACTGCTGTACTGTACTGATCTCATTAATGTAGACCAAGAACATCATCAGACACATCATCTCCCTGAGGTACACCTTCCCTGAGTTTGACAAGACTGCTGAATGTGCCGTTTACTTCAGTCTTGCTGTTCTATTAAAGAGGAAGTTCTTCAGCGGCAGCCCCTGTTTACAGACGTTTCCCCTTTTTATGCTTTAACAAAAAAGAATTAAAATTAAATTGATGAGTCACATTGAAATTAATGAAATGATCACAAATTTTATTCTCAATGTGCATACTTTGTTAAGAAAACTGGCAACAAAAATATTTAAACAGAGGAGTATGACATAAGCAATTATTATGATCATTTAGCGTTTCTTTGCGTACTGGTAAAATGGGGGTAGGGTAGCAGATTCAGCCACTGTGGCCCCGAAATAAATCACAACATCATAAAATCAGGTTGGGAGTAACTGTGGTACTCTATCCTAACCATTAAAACCTAAACACGATCTATCAGTTGTGTACAAAATTTCTGAGGGCATCGGGGACAATGTAATTTTCCCAATTTGGCAATTATAAATTGGGAAAAAGCTATCATTCACCACAAACGTGTCGTAAAGGATGCCAACTTTCCTCATTTTTTTGCACTTTATGCTCAAATTATTGAAACTTAATAGGTAAAGAGAGGTAAAAAAGAAATGGAATAACTTTAGTAATTTTTTTCTAATTAATTTTGTGTATTTTTACAACTTTGGGTTAGGGATACAAAATCAATCAATGTGGCACTCATAGCAATCACAGCATCACCTAGTCAAGTTTATAATAATTGTGACATCCTGTTTTAATGATGTAAGCCTGAAAATGGACTGCCAGTGCTATAGAAAATGTCTGAAGGCATCTGACATTATTTTTGTCTTTTTGCGATTTTGAGGAAATGGCCTTTTACTGGGTGACTGTGTTTCTTACAACAGCGTGTGTACTCTTTAGGAACCATTTGGACTGCTTTCACGTTAATGATGTAGTTCTACTACTATTGCTTTTAAAAAATGACTATGAAGTTATATACTAGTTAAGTTATAATTAACTTAAGGTAGTGACTGTTTATGCCAGAGCAACTGTCTAATGGTCGGCACTGTTCTTATGGCGACGGGCCCCCAGGTAGCAACTGTGAAAGTATTCGGGTTTTTTATTTTAAGAAAATTCGAATTTTTTTGTTGTTGTTATTTGTGTAACTAATGTCAGCCAAGCAGGAAGTTTAAAAACATTATATTATGTGTTACAGAGATGCTAAGATAGGGCCGTCTTTAGTTTGCTTTGTGTTAGGGAGGTTCAGGTCGGTTTGGGGCCGTTGGCGCCGGCCATTAGACGTCTTGGCGACGGGCTTCACCCGTCCCGAGCCATTGTCCATTTGTTTGAAAACTGTTGTGTGAGTGTGTGTGATTGCGATTTGCAACTGAGTTGACAAAACGAATTTCTCTTTTTGAGATAATAAAGTACTCTTATTCTTAAATACCTTCTCTGTGAGCCACAGATTCAATATTTTTTCATTCAGTTTGTATGCAGAGGCCGCAGAATGTGTGTCTTAATATAATATTCCCTGATTTGGGCTTCTGGAATGAATTTAGAGTTTAGAGGAAAATGTTTCTCAAGCTCATTTTAGCATCCGCAAAGAGCTTAAATGGGGATACCCTTGCGCCATCGGCTATATCTCTGGTGTGTTCCTAAGGATTTTAGGGGAACATCACATAAACATCTCAGGACATACTAAGGTACACTTTGAAACCCATCTTATTGAGTACTGGGGTTGGGGGGGGGGGGTGCACGGTAGATCGGGCTAGCTCTTAGACTACTACAGCGACTACTGCGTGCAGGTCACAAGTTCATGTCGACAGTATGACGCACTCTTGTTTTAATTTCATGGAATATGCTAATTTACATAAACCAATGAAAAATGAGCAGGTGGGGGAGAGAGGGGGGGGTGTATTTCCGGCCGCGTTTAAAACCATACAACTCGGCGTCTGCTATAATGATGGTTGACTGCAAAACGCCTTGATACTAAACTAAAGTTGGTATAAAGTAAAGTAAAGTAGATAATAATCTCTTTCCTATCTTTTTTTTGTGCTTTGGCCACAGTAGATCTATGATCACTGGTCGATCATGCACACTTCTCTCCCCTGACAGTGCTATTATCTACTTTACTTTGTAACCTTCTTAAAATATTAGCACTGGAAGTCTCCCCTTTTCTTTTCATTTACTACTACAATATCGACTGCAACCCCTTCCCCCCTTTTGGTAGGTTCTCTTTTAGGGAGCATGGAAATTTAGCTCTAGGTGGTGGCATGGAATGTATGCCCCTGCAGACACCACAGTAAAATGTGGTTGTCTTTGCAGGTAGGCAGAAATTCCTGCCTCTTCCAGTATTGCCGATGGTGTGCTGTAGAGGTCGCCAAGACCGAAACAGCTGTCCACACCGGCTAAATATCTGGACCCCCTTTGGGGGGACCTAGATTTAAATTTCCATGCACTGAGTGGCTGGAACAGTGGGATATGTGATTCGCTCCCCTTCGGGGGGAGGGGGGGGGGGGCTTCCATATGCATTGCTTTCAGTCACTTTTTTAGCGCCCCTCTCTTTCCTATCTTTTTTTTGTGCTTTGGCCACAGTAGATCTATGATCACTGGTCGATTATGCACACTTCTCTCCCCTGACAGTGCTATTATCTACTTTACATTGTAACCTTCCTAAAGTTGGTATAGATTTGTGGCAAAATATCTACCGAGTTTGATCAGTTCGAGGTTTTAGGCGGATGGTTGCTTTAAGGGCTGAAAACTGCTCTGGAATCACAGTGCTTCGCCACTTTTGTGTGATTTCGTTTCCACCCCTTGTATTCTGTCTTGAGCTTAGTAGGCGGCCGGCGGTGGCGCGCACGCGGTGGCGCGGCGGATTTGCATTAGTCAAAGCTGCTATCATCGGGCCCCTCTGGTGCAGCAGACCATTTAGCAAGCCACATCCAATATCAAGAGCTACAGAAAGTGCTGACAGTAAGGAGAGTTTAAATAGGAAAATACACGTGAACTGATCAAGGGTAGACAAAAACAAATCCCCCCCCCCCCCCCCACCAAAAAATAAATAAATAAAATAAAAATAAATAAAAATAAAAATAAAAATAAAATAAAAAATAAAATAAAATCCTGTGGAGGTGACCTGGGTGACCCTGGGAACTAAAACAGGGAACTAAAAGTACATGTAGTTAACCCCACCCAAGTCTTCCAGGGCAAATCCAGTTGGATGGGGGGAACTTATGAAAATAGAGCTAGCTAATGCCTCTTGCTCGCTGGGAGCTGCCTCAGTGACATCCACAGTTTGAGGAATTTTTTCGGTGTTAACAGTGCGACTGCTACGAGGACGCATACCGCAGCGAAACTGATGGTCCCATTAGTCCTTACTGTAAAGGGGCGCAACCTACTGTCTTTCCTTACTAAAAAGGGACTCAGTCTGCTGTCTTCGACCTGATCTGGATGTAGGGATAAGTGCAATGCCAATACTTGTGAATATTCATTGACTACATACACATCAGACAGATCGACCAAGAAAGTTCAAGGGTGGTGCCAGAATAGCTTGGCGCCTCCAGGCGCCATGCTATCTAGCACCACCCTTGAACTATCTTTGTCGATCATTCTGTAACATTGCATTAGGGATGAATGGAAATAGCAGTACCACGAACCCAACATATTAATGATGATATTTAAAGGGACAAGCCGGCGTGCATAATATGCATATACAGAGCTGAATCCTGGCTGTCAGTGTGTAAGCATCGCGCTACATGTATCCGTACACTGTCGGCTTGCGGGGCTTTGCCGTTTCACCTCAACTACAAACCTCTCGCTCCGCTGGAAGCATAGATCCTCATGAGCTCTTGTAATATATAGCAGGCGTTCATTTAGAGCTTTGCCTCTTGCAAGCATGAGACTGTAGCTCTGGTATTAACCCCATGAGCGTTGTCAGTACCGCTTGCTACATGAACAAGTGGGTTAGGACGACAGATCAGTTTAATCAGATCATCAGGCCCAATACGTTGAAAAAAAAAATCCAAAACCAAGAGAGAAACGCGCTTAGAAGAGGCAATACAGCATCATGTTAATTTTTTTTTTTTTGTCAGGGTAATTTAAGAAATGGTTGGAGTACTTCTTGTACTTTTCACAGTATCCCGCCCCCACGCACACCCGAATACCCGACTCCACCTGCTCTCGACCCCCCCCCCCCCCCCCCCCACCAGAGATCCATCTCCTCCCCGCCCCCCTCCTTCCTCATTCTCAGGAGGAAAGTCAGCAAGAGGAATAGAAGTAATCCATTTGAGGGACACAGAGGTAACTTGGATCAGCAAGTGGCATAGATCCTCATGAGTCCCCGCAGGCCGCGCTGCGGGCCGGGGGTTCATGAGGATCTATGCTTCTTGAAGAATAATAAATGTACGCAATTCTTACACTGCATCTATTGAGCACATCTTGCAGTCCGTCCCAATATTGTATCCTTGGTACATTTAATTGCTGTGAATAAGTAATGATTTATTGATGTAACTTTCCTTACGTGCACATAAAAAATGTCTGCTGCAATAAACCAGTTCAAATGTGAGATCTCTCTCTTTCAGAGGCATTTATCTAAGTGCCCAATGACGTCATAAGCCGGTGTGATGACGCACAACTCTGGATCGAATGTCCCGTAGTGTGAGAAGTTTTTCGCAGACTCGGAAATCAGAAAGACACTGAAGAGACTCTTTTCGTTTAGAAAACAAGAGTGACCGCAGCTGCGGGACCTCACGACAATCTGCGGCACTTGAAAATAGGGGGGGGGGGGGTTGGAGGGTGAGGGGGGGGTGGAGGGGGGAGGGGGCGGGGCGGGCAGCGAAAGGAAATGGAAGGGGGTGTAAGTCTGAGGGACGGAGCCTCAAAGACTCTCTACGCTTTGAAAACAGAGAGGGAAGACTCTACGTTGGAAAAGCATAAATAGTCACGTTCAAAGTCGTCTGCTTCTTTTGGGAAGGCGATTTCATCGTCTGATTCAGTCTTAGCTCGAACGTCGGCTTTCGGGACATCAGAACAGGATGTAATCTTGAAACGTGCAGCGGTTCGGCAGATAAAATTGATGGGGAAGCCTATGTCATTATCATAAAAGAATAATCTTTCCACAATTTTGGATCACTGCAGATCCAGACTTCAGACACTCACAAACCAGATGGGTGAGGCTAGCGCTGGTAGAACAGTACACATACCAAGGGGAATTACTCAGCGCTGGACAGACAAACAGTTAGATCCCCTGCCCCCCACCTATCAGGCACCCAATCGCCAGCCCACAAAAAAATACGCAGGTATATAACAAGACGATCATAAAGGTTTGTCTGTCCAGCGGCGCTGAGTAATTCCCCTTGGTATGTGTAAAGACTTCAGACAGCTTTGTCCCTACGCCGTCAGACCAGAACTTGACCACGCAGACCTACGTGCACACCTTTGTTCATCCCCTTCGCTGTCAGTGATCGCGGATTTCGCGTCTGAAACAACTGCAGGCAGACTAACATTCGCGTTAAGGTCACAAAATGAAATGGGATCAAAAATGAGGACAAAGAATACAGGACTAACAAGAGACATAAATCCTCATGAGCCCCCGCGACTGCGGGGGCTCATGAGGATTTATGTCTCTTGCATATGGGTAGCGTTCGCCTTGCCCCGGCAGTTAAGGGGTTAAATTGCGGGGGGAAATATGAATCAAAAGCTGCATATGAGAATCTTAGATTTATAGAGATGTGTCGCAAAGATCAAACATATGAAAGAAAGGCTGTACTGGGTTCATGCAAAATTCAAGCTGACAAAGTTTCTTGGAAGATATTTGATAGACCAGCTGATGATTTTTTTTTCCCATTTGATTGGTCAGACGATGAAGCTGAAAACAAAACCGGTACAGTCTGCGAGGCACAAAATGGATCTGTCTGTAACTAGCTGTTGTCTCTCGTAACCTTTCACTGTCGTCCGTAATCCTTTACTGCCGATACAAAATTGAACACAACCCAGTTGCAAAGGCATAGATCCCCATGAGTCCCCACATCTATGCCTCCGGTGGCTGACTGCACAAGGTGGTTAACACATGCAGCCTCCACGCACTACAGCAGGAGAGGGATCGACCATGATAATTCAAGTGTAGTGTCTGATTAGCCTGGCGCCTGCAACTCGTACGACACGATGCTCCCCAAAATTGGGACATGCGGCCGTGGGTTTAAATGGGTTAAGGTGAAGAATTGGATGTATGCATAAGTGTACGAAAACAACTGATTAATAGGAGACTTAGAACGACTAATCAACTTCGTTTCGTTTCGGTCCTATGAGACGAAACCGGCTACGCGAACCGCTGATGCGGCTTAGATGGGTAACGAAATACATTTCTTTGGTCCAAGGAAGGTAACTCTTCTCGGGCACGCACTTTACTTGTAGCGGTATCCATATGGCAACATCGGATGTCACTATCGATTTCTGCGCACTGCTGACGCAACAAAATTAAAACAAATAAGTCGCGTGTGCCTTTGCATACACCGCAATAGAAGTGAATTATCAAGCATCCCAAATAAATTTGTGAGATGTTGGATGCGTAAACAGCGACTGTCAAAGTCAGTGAATCGACGCAGCCAGCTCAAAGCGATGACCGCCATCTTTGCATCGAGAGCCGATGAAAGCGGCATGGGGTTCAGAAAACTGACATGAAAGCGTATTCTAGTGATACTTTAGTGACAATTGTTGACAAAGTCCAATTTTAAAATGACCCTCCCACTTAAATCTTACACGATATTGTGTCACATCAAAGATTTTTTTTTTATAGCCATAATCGACCTACGAATGGCGTTTCGTGAAAACCGATTTGACGAAGATTTCCGACCGAATTCATCTGCGTTCGTAAGGCCGCTGGTACACACAGTCTGGTGACGTCACTAACGAGATGGGCTAACGAAACGCACTTCGTTTGTCTTCTAAGTCTCCCTATTACTGTGTGACCTTGAGGTTGCACACAGTAAACGAAGTCAGTGAGTGATGGTTCAATTTCCAGTCGGTCTTCTAGGGAAGGCGGTCTCTAGTCGCTCAGACACGTTTGCATAGACGTGGGAGTTAGAGTGCCCATCGGGCCGCCGAAGTCGGCCGCAGTGGGCCCGCGCACGACAGTGCGCGGGCCCACTGCAGCTGACTTCGGTCCTATAGCCTTTTGCGTGCTGGGCGGACTTTTCGATTAGAGAGCGCTTCCTCTGCCCTGTTTTTTTGGGCGGCGGCTGGGTGCGTTGGGGTGGGAAGGTATATGTTAGCCGACCGATCCTGTTGAAACAAGGCCCGTCACTGTGGTCGTCAAATGACGAAGAAGTGGCGGTCCTGTTACAACAGGTTGATGTTAGCCCAGACCAGAAAACGCAACATTCGATCTTGCGGAAATTGACCTTTGCATAGTGACCCGGAAGTGAAAACAAAGCTTTTGTTTGTCGGTCATTGCCTGTGAATAAAGTTGTTTAGACTAGATGTGTTAACTGTAGACTTACTCTTGTATTTTTATTTTTAGAAACACTGAGATCTAAGTGTGAAAAGAAAAGGGGAGACTGCCAGTGCTAATATTTTAGGAAGATTACAAAGGAAAGTAGGTAAAAGCACTGTCAGGGGAGAGAAGTGTGCATGATCGACCAGTGATCATAGATCTACTTGGTCAAAGCACCAAAATAAAAATAAAAAGATAGGAAAGAGGGGGTGCGCTAAGAAAGTGACTGAAAGCAATGCATATGGAAGCCCCCCCTCCCCCCGAAGGGGGGCGTATCACATATCCACTGTTCCAGCCACTCAGTGCATGGAAATTTAAATCTAGGTCCCCCAAGAGGGGTCCAGATATTTAGCCGGTGTGGACAGCTGTTTCGGTCTTGGCGACACCATTCGGCATACTGGTGGAAGGCAGGAACTGTTGCCTACCTGCAAAGACAGCCACATTTTACTGTGGTGTCTGCAGGGGCATACATTCCATGCCTCCACCTAGAGCTAAATTTCCATGCACCCTAAGAGAGAACCTACTAAAAGGGGGGAAGGGGTCGCAGTCGATATTGTAGTAATAAATGAAAAGAAAAGGGGAGATTGCCAGTGCTAATATTTTAGGAAGATTACAAAGTAAAGTAGGTAAAAGCACTGTCAGGGGAGAGAAGTGTGCATGATCGACCAGTGATCATAGATCTACTTGGCCAAAGCACCAGAAAAAAAAAAGATAGGAAAGAGGGAGTGCGCTTTCACCAGTATGCCAGTATGGTATGCTGACGAGGTCGCCAAGACCGAAACAGCTGTCCACACCGGCTAAATATCTGGACCCCCCTTGGGGGACCTAGATTTAAATTTCCATGCACTGAGTGGCTGGAACAGTGGATATGTGATACGCCCCCCTTCGGGGGGAGGGGGGGCTTCCATATGCATTGCTTTCAGTCACTTTCTTAGCGCACCCCCTCTTTCCTATCTTTTTTTTTTTTTTTTTGGTGCTTTGACCAAGTAGATCTATGATCACTGGTCGATCATGCACACTTCTCTCCCCTGACAGTGCTTTTACCTACTTTACTTTGTAATCTCTCTCAGATCTAAGTGTGGCATTTCATTCCTTGCACTAATTACAGGAAGTGACGTATTTTGATTACCGTTAAAGTAAGCACGAGGAACCCCGCTAGTAATCAGGCCAATCGTTGAGTGCGGGTGTGATGTAACTTGGTCACGTGATTTTACGTTGGGCAGACCCTTTCTGATGTTCTTCTTCCCTCTCTCTCTTTCTCTGGGGCACGTGAGGGGGTTTGGGGGTGGGGAAGGACATAGGTCTGCATTTGCGGGGAGGAGGTCCTCTGACTCTTTCTCGAGCATTTGCCTACTTTGCAACTTGTTCTGTAAATTCCTCAACCCTTTGGGTGTCGGTAGCGATTTTGATCTCGGCGATTCCTGCAGGAATCACCATGACCAAAATCGCTACCAAAACCCAACGGGTTAAAAATGAGAACGACTTTTTTTTAGTACGAAAAGGGATTCCAGAATGCGCCCTTCCATATTCCGTAAAGGTTAAAACTGTTTTTGTTTTTTTTTTACGGAAAAGGCATTCAGAATGAACGATTTTACTGCGCCGCATAAATAGCCGATTTCAACACAAAATAAATTATAAATGCGTTTCCGATTCACACAGACACACTTCCAATGCTATAGAACCTATGCAAATCTTCCCGGGCAATAATCCAGTCCACCTTTTTGCCATTTAAAAGCATGATTATGTTGTGTGGGCGCACCCTCACTCGACTCGCTACCGCTGGTCAGCGGTAAGGGATAGAGGGAGGAAACCAGTGTCTGTGTGGTGTGGGCGAAAATCATTAAATTTAAACTGAATCAGATTTGTGTGATGGTCTGTGATTTTGGACGGCCGTAACACAGACCAGGACACATCGGTCGATCTCTGTAACATTGTTGTCATTTGCGTTGACAGGCCCTCACATGATCGATTTTCTTCACAAGATTTGTTTTTAAAAAATGACTTCCCCATCTGTTTGAAAAGACGGTTGCGATTAAAGATCACCCCCCCCCCCCCCCCCCCAATCATAAGAATCCCTTTCAACTACAAACAAGAAACAGTTTCATCATCAACTTCTTCGTCAAATGGGTCTGCTTTCAATGGTGTTCATGTGCAGCGTCCGTTATGTAACAATTTTCTGGTTTCCCGAAAAGAAGAACAAGAAGAAGAAGAAGAAACGGAAATTTTTTTTTTTTTTTTTTTTTTTTTTTTTTGTGGGGGGGGGGGGGTGTCATAATAAATGAGGCGGTTATAAGTATTCCTGTTGAGCTACAGCATCTAAATTTCGCTAGAGAAAAAAAATTAAAATATGATTTCGCGCCAAAGTGTCACACACGTGACCTCTTGCAAGGTTGCACGCGAACATTGCTCACAAAACAGATAGTCTCCCACTAATGCAAAAAAAAACGTCCTCAGACTAATGTATCAAGAGACCAAAAAAGGGTGGACCGGACTAGGGATCTAGTGCCACTGAGTTCTTGCAGCATGCGGTTCCCTATGGATGAGTTTTCTCGTTTGCAAAATAAGAGCGCCCACGCCAGACACTAGTTGCCTCCCTCGATTCGCTACCGAGGCAACGGGTGTGTGCGCGCCCACACGACACAATCATGCTGTTGAAGCGCAAAAAAAGGTGGACTGGATTATATCTTTGCCGTCAGCTTTGTTGCAATGTCTTTCTCTGGCAGGTGAATCCCCCTTAGAATGATACTTCAATAGGGTGAAAAAAAGGTGGACTGGACACCGGCTTTGTTGTCGTGTCTTCAGATGGCAGGTGTTCTCTTCTTGAGTCGACAGCAGGCCTGTTTGCAAGACTCTTTGCAAGTCACGGGCTTAAATCCCTGTGGCTTACTCGGAATAAAGAGCACAGATGTAAGTAAGTGAGGCTGATTCAGCGGCGGACTCTATCGGCTAGAGGCACATAGATCTTTCTTCGCAAGAGGAGTAGATTCTCACGAGCCTCTCTATAGACAAGATGCAGAGAAATAATGAATTCTTACCCCGCTCAGTGCCAGCTGACGCTTGTTTCCGCAATCTTCGTTAATTCAACACCAAAACCCCTAAAAGTCCCAGGAACACGGATTCCAAGTGGTGTCGGCAAGAGGCATAGATCCTCATGAGCCCCCGCAAGTGCGGGGGCTCATGAGGATCTATACCTCTTGCAGTTTTGTGGTGTTCGAATTTTCTCGGCAATGAACGAAAAAAAAAAAAAAAAAAAAAAAGAAATAGCGAGGACAAGTACAACACAATTCACCTTGCCACAAAAGTGCGTGTATGCAGTTGATTTTTGTCTGTATTTAAATTGCATTGATGTTCCAGCCCTTTCTAAGATTGTTCTTTTGTTTCTTGGGTATTTCTTTGTGATTTCCTCTTGGTTTTATTGTGGGGAATTTCTTTGCCTCTTACACGCTGGGTGGGTCACCTTTTGCGGCTGCATAAAAATATACGCCTATTGCAGGTGGAGCAGACAGGAAGAATCTACAGAATATTCGAAATCCTTCACTTTTGACCTACTTCTGATGTGGGGATAACCGCTGTTGTATGGAAATAGTGCTAATCACTCCTAGCAAGGGGCACAGATTCTCATGAACCCTTGCACCGTGCAGGGGCTCATAAAAATCTATGCCCCTTGCAGTTGGAAGAGACAGTATGACTGAAGGGTTGTGAGCGTAGATGGTCATCAATAAACACCCGCAGATGGTTAAAATAACACTGTCCTTCGACAGACACAACGACACAGATCAAAAGTCCTCTCTCTCTCTCTCTCTCTCTCTCTCTCTCTCTCTCTCTCTCTCTCTCTCTCTCTCTCTCTCTCTCTCTCTCTCTCTCTCTCTCTCTCTCTCTCTCTCTCTCTCTCTCTCTCTCTCTCTCTCTCTTTCTCTCTCTCTCTTGCCTATTCCCCACTTTAACCCCTGACGGACTTCGCGTCGGAAACCACTGCACTCTGATTGACATTCGCGTGAAATACCCATGTGAAATGGGACCAGACCATAGGCATAAAGAACAAAAGACTAACAAGTGACATAAATCCTCATGAGCCCCCCCCCCTTCCCCCCCCCTTATGCGGGGGGGTGTGGAGTGGGGGGGAGGGGCGGGGAGGGGGAAGAGTAAAGGCCCCCAAAAAGAAAGAGGGGTGGGTGTTCCAAACACCCCAAAAGGGACTTTGTTGTAGCATTTTAGAGAATTTCGGGTCGGGGGAGGGGAGGGGGTAGGGTAGGAGGTGGTGGTTCCGGAAACCCCTGGAACACCCCTCTCCCTGCCGATCCGCCCATAGTTCGCCTTGCCCCCAGGGGAGAAAGGCGTCAGTTGAGAAAACGTTGATCTCTCTTGTCTCTCTCTTCATCATCATCATCTCTCTCTCTCCTACTCTCTCCTACTGTGTGTGTGTGTGTGTGTGTGTGTGTGTGTGTGTGTGTGTGTGTGTGTGTGTGTGTGTGTGTGTTGGGTTTTGCGTGTGTGTGTGTGTGTGTGTGTGTGTGTGTGTGTGTGTGTGTGTGTTTGTGTGCCGGGTGTGTGTATGTGTGCAAGGACATGATTGAAAACAGGTCTATGTACCTAATCATTTATCCTTGAGAAATAATAAGTTTCATTTCATTTCATTTCATTTTATTTCACTCAGGCGCCTGCACTAAACCCTTCACTGCCGGGAACATTAACCGCCACCAAAATCCAAAGCGACAAAAATGGATGAAATGGATGGATGGACGGACGGTCGGATGAATGGATGGATGAATGGATTCATGGATGGATTATACAACATTCTTTGTAACCCCTGGCAGTAAAAGGGTTAACTGATATACGGCTATGCATGAGTACAAACACAAACCTTGCTTCTTCCGGCGTTTTAGTACTTAGTAACTGAATGCAATGGTCCCTCTTAGGCTGAGATAAAAAATAAAAATAATAATTAATAAGATTTTTAAAAAAAAACAGACGCAATTGCTTCGGGCTTATCTGACTCTACACACGCTCCCTGACACGTGTGGACAGACGATCAACATGCATATATATATATACATATATATAATTTTTCATTCAATTCTGAGAATGCTCTTGCTGTGCTAATGCCATGGAATTCCAGGCTGGTAGGCTTGCATTGTGTCATCAGGACATCAGCTGCCCTTTGTGTGACTGCATGGCTCACTAGATCTAGAAAGAGAGGGGAGTGGGAGAGAAGGAATGACAGAGTTATCATTTTAAGCTTTCCACTGAGCATCTACTGCATAGAGCAATAGGGACTACCCCCAGGCGCCCCGCAATCCACTGGAGAATATCCAGTTCCCCCCCCCCCCCCCTCCCGAGAGGGGAGGCTAGTGCATGAATATTCCCAAACAGATATTGGATCGGCTGGATAGTATATATATATATATATATATATATATATATATATATATATATATAATATATATATATATATATATATATATATATATATATATATATATATATATATATATATATATATATATATATATATATATATATTTAATAATAATAATAATAATAATAATAATAAGTTATTGGTCGAAGGGGTATGCTACACGGACCCTTGTAGGTCTGAGGGAGGTCAAAGGAATCATTGTACCCCGAAGGCCGAAGACCTGAATGGTACAATGGTTCCTTTTACCTCCCGAAGGCCTACAAGGGTCCGTGCAGCGAACCCCTCCGACCAATAACGTATTTGTTTTCATTCCTCCACTATTTTCTTAAAAGAAATCAAGAAGACATCTTGCGACCTGGATCATGCCAGACATGAATGACGTCAAAGGAATATACCTTTATACATAATAGACTTATGACGTAATTTAAAATATGTCATGACGTTTCCGTCTCCAGTACTGAGTGTGCTTGTTGTTTCGAACAACACTAAGTAACTTTGTACTTTAGAACGTTTGGCGATCTTTTATAGAACAAAACTGGCATCCGTGGCGGTCCGTGGCGCAGTGGTTAAGGCGCCTGCCACCAATGCTAAAGGTGCGAGGTTCGATTCCGGGTTCCGGCGTCGGATTTTTCTCCTCTAGTAAGTGTCACCGTTAATTCGGGCGGACCGTCGGGGGTTCTTTCTCCGGGTACTCCGGCTCTTCCTCCCCCTCCACTTTGGTATCAGTTTCAGCCAACTTAATAAAATTTCAAATACAAAACGATTTCCAAATACCGTCAGTAGCTCGCTTGAGCTTGCCCTTAGCACCACGTGAATGTTCTGTGTTTACGTACAGTGTGTGAGTGAATGCGTGTGATTCACGTGAGCGTGCTTGTTGGGTTCAGTTCGCGGCTACATTCTGCGCATTGAGTTATATTATAAGTATGAGAAATGCGCCATATAAATGCTATGCATTATTATTATTATTATCCAAGATGCGTCATCGAGAGGGCTACAAAACATCCGTCATTTGTTGCTACAGGGGTTTTTATATCAAGGTCACATGCTACGGTTTGCGCTAAAGTGACTGGTCGTGTGACGTAGGGAGGAAAACAATATATATATATATATATATATATATATATATATATATATATATATATATATATATATATATATATATATATATATATTTTTTTTTTTTTTTTTTCAAAATTAATTAGTCTTCTTCCACTGCAACACCTCATAAAGTTTAAATTTTTTTGGATGCAATCCGCGCTGTACTGGCGGTACTACCAGTAAATTCTGGAGGCAGCTTCTAGTAAATGAGTTGTGTTTCAATTTCAGGTTACTCCGTATGCCTACCTGAAGAGCCCCCCCCCCCCCCCCCCCCTGGGGCGAAACCGGTTGTAGGCGGCAAAAACTTAAATCTATCCAGCAGGTCCAAGATCTGTTTGGGTATATTCATGCGAAAAGGGCAGCTGATGTCCTGATGACACAATGCAAGCTTACCAGCCTGGAATTCCATGGCATTAGTGTAGCAAGAGCATTCTCCGAATTTAATTAAAAATTATATATATATATATATATATATATATATATATATATATATATATATATATATATATATATATATATATATATATATATATATATATATATATATATATATATATATATATATATACACTAGTGGTCAAAACGTAAGGGCCACTTTTTATCGCAGACGCACCGACAACACCACACAAATAATGTAACAATACTTGGAGTCAGAACTTTGCTAATTTATTCAGTAACAATTTCATTTAAGTTTTGAGTAAATCAAGCCATTGTAACAACAGCAGTACGTTAGAATGTTCACCCACCCCTCAATTGAAAAATCACACAAGACTGGTCCAGTCAGTAGCGAGTGTACCCACCGTTTGCAGCCAAGCATTCAATGCAGCATTGACGCATGGAGTTCACCAGGGTTCGGAGAACATGTTGTGGGATCGCTCCCCACTCTTGATGCAGAAACTGAGTCAGCTGGGGGGCGCCTTGAGGTGGGGGGTGGTTGCTGACTACACGTTGCCCCATCACGTCTCAGAGGTGCTCGATGGGAGCCAGATCAGGTTACGAGCTGGCCACTCCATCCTCATGATGCCCCGTTGCTCAAGGTACTCATCCACCACACGGGCGCGATGAGGTCGAGCGTTTTCGACCTGCAGAACAGCATTGTCGCCTATGGCTTGGACAGCATGCTGGATGAGGGGCTGCACAATCTTGGCCCGATAGCGCAGTCCAGTCAGGGTGCCTCGGATGACGTGGAGGGGGGTCCTGCCTTCCCTGCAGAAGCCTGCCCAGACCATGACAGAGCCTCCTCCGTAGCGATCACCTCTTGGACGCATCCATCTGTGAATCGCTCGCCCTGGCGTCTCCAGATCCTCACCCTGCCGTCGTTGAAGGACACAGTGAACCGTGACTCATCAGTAAACAGAACCTGAATCCACTGGAGTCTGTTCCACCTCACATGTTGACGACACCAAGCAACCCGGGCTCTGCGATGAGCTGGAGTGATGGGTATTCTCACTGCTGCTCTGCATGAAGCCAGGCCAATTTCGCGCTGACGTCGGCAGACTGTGCTTCTGCTGACGTTAACGTTTGCAGCTTGTATCAGTTGACGTCGCAGAGTGTTGACGTGACAGTTCGGTCGCGCATAGCCGCCACACAAAGGTATCTGTTCTTCCTTCTGCTGGTGCAGCGCGGGCGTCCTGAGCAGGGTCGTCGTTCTGCCCTTCCAGTTTCTTGGAATCGTGCCAGCAGCCTCTGGGTCACTGAATGGGACACCCCAAGACGTCTCCCAACTTCTCGTCCTGAAATTCCACCCTGCAGCCATGCTAGCGCCCGGCCTTGATCTACTGGCGTTAAGCTTCGTCGTGATGGCATGGTTAGGAAAGTGACAATTATGCCCCTACTGTACCGGTATTTGTAGCGAAACAGAAGTGCTCAGTGTTCACGACTGACCCCTTTAGCACGTGCATCACGACTTTACCAAGTTTTTCCACCTGCCTGCCTTTGGTACGCTTGCCAATATCGCACAGCTTTTCACAAAACCTGACAATGTTTCACGTGCATTTGACACGTTCGTGGAAATTGATGAATTGTTGTCTATTGTTCCCTGTACAGTGGACTGTCTAAGGTCAACTTTCAACCCATTTGGATTGAAAGAACATTGTATTTTATTAGCGTCCTTGCGACAATAAACAAAGACACACAAAAGTGGGGTGGCCCTTAAGTTTTGACCAAATTCGAGTGTATGTTGTATTTGTATGATAAATCCACGAAAATACAAGTTATACTATTTTTGATAGCCAGTGTACGAGCAACAACATGTAAGCATGCAGTCACCGTACTGTAGTAACCGTGTTACCCTCCCCCTGTGCACGAGGCACCCGTATTGGTTAGGACGCACGGCGTATGCTTTCCACGCACGTGCATACACTGTAGAGTGATGTTGGGTCATGAACTGTGTTCAGCAATGCAAGGCAATAAAAAATCAGCAGTGTTACGCCTTCTGTCACTTTTGCCGTTGCCACATCAAGCCAT
Organism: Semisulcospira habei; assembly: GCA_036245525.1. Taxonomy (NCBI): domain Eukaryota; kingdom Metazoa; phylum Mollusca; class Gastropoda; family Semisulcospiridae; genus Semisulcospira; species Semisulcospira habei. The sequence goes on from BTPG01000001.1 coordinate 276,280,045, forward strand.
GCCAAGACTTAGTGCTCCCCAACGAGAACGAGCTCTTGGGCGCTGGGAAGCCGGAGAATATCCACAAGATGTGGCAGTGGCCTTTAGATGTCACATTTCGACCATTTAAAGGCTGCAGCAACGCTATCATGCCAACGGGTGTTCTGCTGACGCTCCCCGAAGCGGACGACCACGTGTTACCACTCCACGGCAAGACCGCCACATTTTCCGGGCTCACGTGCGAAATCGCTTTCAGCCGGCCGAGGAAACAGCAAGAGAAGTTATCGGCAGGCAACCACCAGGCACCGATCAGTGGCCAGACAGTGCGAGACGGCTAGTGGAGCATAATCTGCACAACCGTCGTCCAGCCCGTGGACCTGTTCTTACTGACGTCATCGCCGTGCACGCCTACAGTGGTCACAGGCTCATGTCGAGTGGACCTGGCGACAGTGGCAGAACGTCCTGTTCACGGATGAGAGCCGCTACTGCATCAGCCATACAGATGGACGCAGAAGAATGTGGCGGAGAAGGGGTGAACGCTATGTTGATGGCTGTGTGCTGGAGAACAATGCCTGGGGCGGGCCAAGCGTGATGATTTGGGGTGGGATTACCCTGAACCAGACAATAGGACCTGTGTTCTTCCGTGGACTCGTACCAGGTCGCGGAAATGGCATCACAGCTCAGCGCTACATTGACCAAGTACTACACCCATATGTCCTGCCATTTTCTCAGGGACGCAGAAACTTCATCTTGCAGCAAGATAATGCGCGTACACACACTGCACGTATCCACCCAGCACTTCTTGCAGCAGCACAACATTCCAGTCATGCCCTGGCCTGCCATAAGCCCGGACCTCAATCCCATCGAACATCTCTGGGACCAACTGCAAAGGGAGGTCAACGCTGTACTGACGCCCCAGACCAACGACAGCCGCAGAACTGGAGAATACCATTGTCCAGCCCCCAGGGCAGCTGTCAACCGCCTGATGCACTCTATGCGCCGACGCTGCGAAGCCGTCATCAACGCCAATGGGCGTCACATGCCATATTTACTTTGTGCTGTGCCATGCTTGCTCCAAATACAGAATAAACTTCCACCTTGGTTACGCTGGTGTCCGTGCTTTCATTCCTAAAATGTCGATAACATCCGTTGTTTGGTTTGTCCGAAATCGACTTTCAAATGTTGGATTAAATGTGAAAGGGCTACTTCGCGTTTCTTTTATTGATCAGTATATATATATATATATATATATATATATATATATATATATATATATATATATATATATATATATATATATATATATATTATATATATATATATATATATATATATATATATATATATATATATATATTCTTTACTTTTAACAAAGGCGTCGCCCAAAGCCAAAAAAATGCACTCAATCAGAATAGCTCAAGGGACGTAATTTTTCATTAAATTCTGAGAATGCTCTTGCTACTAAACAGATCTTGGACCTACTGGATAGATTTAAGTTTTTCCGCCTACATGCACTAGCCTCTCCTCTCGAGGGGAGGACTGGATATATATATATATATAATCGGGCGCGCGCTCGTTGTGCAACTGAACGACCTGACGATTGTTGTGGGATCGGACACTGCGGGCCACACTCAGAGACCTGATATGAATTATGTATTGTCTTTTGCCATAAAAAATACACTCGAAGAGCTCTCAAGGACAGCATTGCGATGCACACGCACCTGCCGACAGCCGGTTCACAAAATCGATGAACACAACCACGTGGAATTAGCCACGTGGATTAACCAGCGAGCGAAAGGTCCTCGTCCCGACGTCGGCCGCAGTTGGTCCTCAGGCCGAGGTCGGCCGCAGTTGGCCCGCGCACTGTCGTCCGCGGGCCAACTGCAGCCGCATTCGGCATGATGAACTGGGCACGGATTATGCGGTCAGTGAACGGCGCGAAGTGGATAGTTTCAGCGTTAAGCTGGCCGACAAGGTAAGAAGCTGATTATGCACTATGCTACACTCGAGCTGTCATGGTCGATCCGTCTTCGTCGACTTGTCCCTGCCTGGATAAATTAATGGAATAGACGTGGTAATAGCTAATTTACGCTGAAGTAGTCACTATAGTATACTTTTTGTTTGGAATCCACGTGTTGAACTGTACCCCGTGTACACTGTATCCCGTGTACAACTTTCAAGTCTCGGGGAAGAGGTCACGTGAATAGGCCAACGATCGCGACATTCGCTTTAGTACTAAAATGGATCTCATTCTGCCGGGAAAAAGTTCGGCAGCGTTTGAATGTGTGGATTATTGAAGAGTTAATTTCTACTACTGCAAGTTTACAGAGTAAGACTAGAAACAGATGTCGAGCGTTACGGCACGATGAGCGACATTCTCGTAGGAAGCGAGACTTAAAAAGTCATGGATAGTTCAACACCGGACAGTATACACAGGGCACTGTGTCCGGAAAAGTATACTACAGTGACCACTTCAGTCTGATTTACGTAAAAAGAAGTGTCATTACTACCGTAAGCTTAACACGGGATTTGGCGGTCAACAAACGGGACGATGTCCTGTGAATGCAAAACACAGGAAGTACATGTTGTGAAACACGAGATTTTCATTGTATTGCAATGAAAATCTCGCTTTTACAAAAATCGAGTTAGTGTCTTTCTTATTCTCAGGGCAGAGATTGAGTGGGTGGTTATACTGTTCTGCTGTCTATCCTGCCTGCATCACGCATCTTCAGCGAAGTAAAGTTATTATAAGGACTATTAAACCTCACATAATAAGGTACTGTCATGTATGCTGAAGAGCAAAAAATGCGACATTTTTTAAGTCGCCGAAAACACTTCAGTGTTTCCGACGATTCCAAAAATGTGTCATTTCTTTTGCTTGTCAGTATAGATTCCTAGGTTCACAAATAGTCTGAATCTTTTAGCAGTAGTACAGCAAGAGAATGAAACATACTATCCTCCCCCCCCCCCCTCCTGCTCCCCATACCCCAAACATCTCCTGTCCAAATTTCAGATCGCAGATCGTTACAAGTTGTTGTCGGTGGTACAACAGTCCGCCACTTAGAGAAATACACGATCTACGTCTCAAAACACACACAATTTCATGTGATACGCGACCAAAGTTTCTTTTTTGTTTGTTTGTTTCTTTGTTTTATTGTTTGTTTATTTATTTATTTTTATTATTATTATTATTATTATTATTATTATTATTATTATTATTATTATTATTATTATTGGGGGTAGGGGTGGCGAGGGGGCGGAGGAGGGGGGGGGGGGCGCCTGTCGGAATGGAAACTTATGTCCACTTCAAGAGTGCACATGGTTTTTGTTTACACTGTTCTAAGGCCATAGGTGACCCACGCACAAAATACCAGGGTTCAGTTGCACTAGTGAGCTTAGTCCTGCGCCAAGGTGCTCCACCATACCTCCACCTCGCCTTGTGGCTGGCGCAGGACTAATCTCACTCATGCGACTGGCCCCTGCATCGGCTCTATTATCATTACGGTTACGAAGCATACAGATGTGTACGTAGATATGTTTCGAGGGAGGTGCAGGGTAAGGGTGGAGGGGGTTGAAGGGATGTGAGTGGAGGTGGGGGGCACGACAATTTAACCTGCTTCCAGACTCAAAGAATCAGACATAACACGAATAACAAAATGTACACCATTTTACGCGCCAAATAATATTGGCGGAGAAGGGATGGGGGTGAGGGGGGGCACGAAATACTTCCTCTCCCCCCCCCCCCCACCCTCCCCCACCCCAGTTCACACGCCGCAGATACATGGCTGGGTTCTGATGCCGTTGTGTGGAGCAAGCTTTATATTAGTAGCGTCTGCTTCAAGAAGCCGTAAAAACTACAAAGTCATTTAACACAATTAGTTATTGACCTTTACAGCCCATTTCCCTGAAAATGAAGGGCAGGCTCTGTCAGACGAAAACATACACTGAACACCATCCATCACCAAGAGGCACAGATCCTCATGAGCCCCCGCTTCATGCGGGGGCTCATGAGAATCTGTGTGCCTCTTGCTGGTACCAATTATATCTGTGCGAGTGAAAGCCTTGGTGCACTCTCTATATTCATGTCACACAGTGTCTAGCGCAATTATTTCTCTAGCTAATTCATGGTAATGTCGCAAACTGGAAATCTTGCAGACCAGGGACGGATCTAGCCGGGGGGGGGGGGGGAGTGGGTCCAGGGGTTCCGGACCTCCCCTCCCCCCCTCCCCACCCCGACCTAAAATGGCGAATGGTGAGTCTTATGACGCACATGCCTTCTCTTCTGAAAATGTAGAACCTGTACCTCAACAGGAAATGCTTATCACCACCGCCTTGTGAAAAAAGTCTTGGATCACACATTCTGACCAAAATATGAAGTTTTTTCTTGATACGATACGAGTTTGCGTGCGAACACAATCGATTTTCTCCCAGTCATAATCACAGTTATATTCAGCAAGACTCCAAATTCATCGAAAAAAATCAGCTCGGTGTCGCTGTGTTGTGTCCTCCAGCTAAACTCGGATGTTTTACGCACTCAGCTACTCTGGCATCGCCCTTGAACTGTCATAGTCGCTATGTCTCCTTATGTATTGTCAGGACAGGGTGGGTCAATCTGCCCCGAAAACGCACCAATGAAATTTCACCCATTTAACCACACGGCCGCATTTCCCAATTTTTTTTTACGTGTCACCTAACCACTATTTACCAGTTGCATGAGATGGATCGACCATGATAATTCAAGGGTAGTGTCAGATTAGCTTGGCGCCGTCAGGCGCCAAGCTAATCTGGCACTACCCTTGATTATCATGGGCAATCCATCTTTTGCTGTAGGCGTCAGAGTTGAATGTGTTAAGATAAATCAGTCCACGCCTATTCCTTAACCCTTGACTGCTACTGACGACACCGCTCAGCGGAAAGACGCGTAACGACGTCACTACCTAACTACGTCACTACGCGTTTTCCCGCCGATCGGTGTCGCCAACAGCAGTCAAGAGGTTAACCTGGTCGATAAAGGCTTGCCCGAAGATCAAGCCAGCATTCCTTCTCTCTTTTCCTTCCTCGTCCTAAAGACAGGACAAGTCACGTTTTCTGTGCCATTATCTTGATTAATAGTTCGTCAGCGGCGGATCTGAGGGGGGAGGGGGATGGGAATTCTCAGCAGCTCTGGAACGCTTCGCCTCCTACTCCCCACTTGCAAAGAAAAAAAAAAAAAGAAAAAAAAGGCGGGGGGAGGGGGGGGGGGAGGGCGGACAGAAATAATCGGTTGAAATGCTTTGAAACGAAGGGGCGGATCTGGGAAGGGGGCGGGGGGGGGAGGGTTCTCCCCTCCCCCCCTCCCCTAAAGAAAAGGGAAAAAAGAAGAAAGTCTCACACACCTCGGTGTAGACGTTGTAAATTAAATCGGTAGAAGTGTTAAAGTTAGATACAGACGTGCACCGCCTACGCCCCCCCCTACCCCCCACCCCCTCAACGCTCCCCTAAATCCCCCACCCCCACCTCCATCGCCGCTTCTCGATATTTGGCTGACTGTGAGAAGGTTGAAGAGGTTTTCACGTACACGCTATTCATAACGTAGGGCCAGCCGGCTTACACAGTTCTAAGATAGATACCAGAGACCCCAACACGCAATTTCATCAGTATCTGTGACAAATATCAAATACCCGTATGCTTCAAACTAAGAATCCCCCCTTGGCGTTACATGTTTTGGGTTCGACGGTTCAAACAAAAATTCGGACTCGTTTTCCCTCGTCATGACCACCCCCCACCCCCCACCCCCCCCCCCCCCCCCCCCCCGTCTCCCCTTCATCATGTGACTGATTTGCCACTGGTTTTTCATACTACTAGTATTTCAATATCACGCTTAGTCCTACGCCAATGCGCAAAAGGCCGTCGGGCCGATATCGGCCCGAGGGCCTCTTGCGCATTGGGACGCTGCATGCAGAGCGCAATCCACTTAATAGGGACGAGAATAAATGCAAATCATTTCACCCTAGCTGTTGACTTTTTGTCGCCTCTGTGTAATTATCCTATTATAAAGTCCTTGACTCCTTCGAGAAAACGCGCTTAAAATCCCTTCTCTTTTAGGAAGATCAAAATTTCAATGATTGAATTCCCAAAATGGCTAGCTAAACACCTTTGCTGACAGTGGACACAACTTCTATTTCTGAAATCTTTGTTAATTCTGCGCCAAAGAGTCTCAGACTTCGACCAATGAACGAGGACACAAAGTGATGTCAGCAAGAGACATAGATCCTCATGAGCCCCCGCACCTGCGGGGGCTCATGAGGATCTATGTCTCTTGCCAGACTGTTTTGCGATTTCCTGGGCAGTGACGGGATTAACAAATTTATCACGCAAACGCTCATCGATTTATAAATGCTTCGTTGCAATGGTACGCAAAACAATATTTGAGATTTTACTTCAAAGCCTGCAGAGAAATTTCTCAAAAGCATGTTGGTCTGTGATTTTGCAGCTTACGGCTCTGAGCGTGAGGCACAAAATCACACTCCAGCACACATTTTTGCTAATTATAGATCGAAAGCTGTAAAAGAAGTACCGAAAACGATTCTTTGATAAATTGCCCCGTGAAAAAATCAATGATTTTGTCCCAAGAAATGTATGGCGATATCGACCAGTAAAGCTTCCCGTCCCCATGTATAATTATTCGATCGAAAGGCTTTGGAGAAAATGACGTAGACGTTCTGTGTGCAGGACAAAGGAATATTGACCCACTGCTCGACTGAATGACGTAGGCGATATTTGTGTAGGTCAAAGACTGAGGTATTAGCGGTTTGGGTCTATTTCGATTTCTTACAGCCGGGAGACAATTCACACTCTCCTGCTTACCATTCAGGTAACTGATGCAGACGACAGGAGTAAAAAGAAATAAAAGTATTGACCACTGGACCAGAAGAAATTAAAGCGATCTGCTCTCTAGGGCGGGGCAGCTTGACTGCTAAACTTCACTGATACAACGGGTTGTCGCGGCTGTCTCGGTTCAGCTAAGGCCTTTCTTTCCAAAACCATGTGAGTAGGCACAAGTAATGGAGGTTTTCCACTTTCCCTAGTTTACCCATCGGTGGAGCGCCCTCCTACGTACAAAGAAGAAGAAACTAATTCGAGACGTTTTGCATCCGGATACTCGGCATATGCCGCGTATCCGGATGCAAAACGTCTTGAATGTGTTAATTACAGGGAGCCGCCAAAAATAGCAAAATAGCAATATATGTGGTGTATAAACATTGTGTTTAGAGAAACATCAGTCTGGTAGTTCTCTACTACTGGTGGGCCCTTTCTACCACTTACACAAGCTTTAGGCGATTCAATAACCTTTTACTATCTTAGGTATCTTTAAGTCACAAGTCAGACGGCCACATTAAGTCTCAGGTCACCGGCCCAGTACTTTGCGTTAAGTGTGTAGCACAATAGGTTGTTGATTCACTCCATTAGGCCAGAAACGTCTGCGTCGACTCATGAATCTATCGTCAGTCAGAGGTCGGAAGACCTCATTGGCTCGTATTGACCAACCGATAAGTCAATAATGTCTTCTAGTATGTCAGCGAAATCCCATGATGTGAGGTTTGGCTGGTTAGTCCGGGTTTTAAACCACTTAACCCGAAGGCAGCATTCGCGAATATGGGAGGTTTCACCTCACGACTATGTACCAGTACAGGAGACGGGTCGACTATGATATCATGACAATTCAAGGGTAGTGCCAGATTAGCTTGGCGCCGTCAGACTAGCTCGTGGTTTAACCCATTAAGCCCAAGGCCGCATTTCCCAAATTCTGGAGGTGTTACTTATGTGTTACCTAACGACCATGTACCAGATTGCAGAAGACAGGATCGACCATGATAATTCAAGGGTAGTGCCAGATTAGCTTGGCGCCTTCAAGCGCCAAGCTAATCTGGCACTACCCTTGAATTGTCATGGTCGATCGATCTCCTGCTACAGTGCGTCGGAGCTAAATGGGTTAATCACTGAACTGTGAAGTTGAATCTGTTGACTGCGTGACCCATGCCCCCTAGGTGATGAGTGAATTTTCCTGCCGTCTGTCACACTCGCGAGACGTCTTTGATTCTGACTTTGGCCATCCCGTGTCTGAATGATGTCAATCCATTAACCCCCGTCGGTCTAGTGCACCTTAAATGACGTAGACTTTTTCTTCCCTCGTCTTTAGTCACGTCCGCAAGACATCTTTGATTTCTGCTGTTGACAAACCGCTGGACCTGAATGTCACTCCGCTCGGTCTGTCATGGATCCCAGTCTTGATTCATCTCAGTGTGAAGGGCAGACATCGGAACGGGTGACTCGATCCACACTGGTTGTCTCCCTCGATTCACCACCGCTAGTCAGCGGTAGTGAATAGAGGGAGACAACCCGTGTTGGGTACCTCAAATCTACATGAGCTCCCGAGGATCTATGCTACGTCCTAGCGACGACTTGTTCTCGCTTCAACTCGGCCTTCTTGGCGACTGGACCTAAAGTCGATTGATTGCATGCTTTAGCCTCTCGTGATCTCCTCCGTTTCAAATAAACAGATGTACATGGAACCAATTTCAACACACGCAAGAAGCATATAATTATGAGCCCTTGAAACAGCACGAGCTCTTGACGATCAACGCCTCTCGCAGGAATACAGGAGTTCAATCAGATATCTCGGGTCGTCTGAAAATTAAATAAAACTAGCTGATCAAACCCCGTTCATTGCCACTGGCCGAAGATTGTGTTGTGAAAATTGTCCCTCATTCAACGCCATAGAGCCCAACAAGCTAGTCGCCCAAGGAACGTGGATACTCAGTGACGCCAGCACTGAAGAGGCATAGATCCTCATGAGCCCCCGCAATTGCGGGGGCTCATGAGGATCTATGCCTCTTGCCACCGCCGCGTTTGGTTTGTTTCTCGTTATATTCCGACAGCAGAGGCTCATGAAAATCTGCTCACAGGGGTCCGTGGATAGTAGCTTTGACTAATGCAAATCCACTGCGCCACCGCGTGCGCGCAAGCGCCTATACTAAGCTCAAGACTAAATTCAAGGGAGGAACGAACAAGCCCGCGAAATTCTAGCTGTGGCCGGAAGTATCCCGGACCTCTTTCTCAACATACAGCGTTGAACGTTAAACCCTTTAGTAGAGAGCCGCGAAAGAGGTCTCTATGCACTGCCGTGCATCCATTGTTTTCTGCCGTGTTTACTCTAAAGTCGAAGAGAATTACTCGAAAAGATATTGACAACTGAGCAGTGTTTAAACCAGTCTCTATTAAATTAGACCTTTTTGGGCTGGGGGAAATACATACCTATACTCCATAAGCCATTTTTAGCTACCGTGCACCCCCCCCCCCTCCCCACCCCCCACAATACTCAATAAGATGGGTTTCAAAGTGTACCTTAGAATGTCCGGATATGTTTAAGCCTGTTTCCCCTAAAATCCTTAGTAATACACCAGAGATAAAGCCGATGGCGCAAGGGTACCCCATGCACGCTCTTCACGGATCCTAAAGTGAGCAGTGAGAAACATTTTTATCTAAATAAATCGGAATTTATTACAGGAGCCCAAATCAGGCAATATTATGTTAAGGCATACCTTCTGCGTCCTCAGCAAAAACAGAATGAAAAAATATTGAATCTGTGGCGTACAGTGATGGTATTTGTGCACCCAGTAAACGGCCATTTCTGCGAAATCAAAAAAATAAAATAAAATAAAAATAAAATAAAATAATGTTTTCGATGCCCTCAGAAATTTTGTATTCAACTGATAGGTCTTTTTTAAAGGTTGTATTGGTTAGGATAGAGTGCCACAGTTACTCCCAACCTGATTTTATTATGCTGTGATGCATTTAGGTCCACCGTGGCTGAATCTGCTGTCCTACCCCAATTTTACCAGTATGCATAAGAACGCAAAATGATTCAAAAAATTGCTTACGTCATATTCCTGTGTTTAAATATTTTTGTTTCCAGTTTTCTTAACAAAGTATGCATATTGAGTTTAAAAATCTGTGATCATTTCATTAATTTCAATGTGGCCCATCAATTTAATTGTAACTATTCTGGATTAAGAACATAAAAGGGGGAGGGGGAGGGGGCGAGGGGAGTCTGTAAACAGGGGCTGCTGCTAAAGCTTCTACTGTCTGGATTTGGAGGCATGATGTACTGATGGCTGAAAGACTTCCTCTTCAACAGAATTGCATGACTGAAGTCGACAGCACACTCAGAAGTCTTGTCAAACTCAGGGAAGATGGTATCTCAGGGAGGTGTCATGCCTCCGATCCCTTTAATGTCGGTAAAATATGTGGAACGTTGGACTGTATTCTATAGTCTTGCTGTTCTATTAAAATGAAGTTCTTCAACGACAGCCCCTGTTTACAGACGTTTCCCCCTTTTTATGCTTTAACAAAAAAAAAAAATTACAATTAAATTGATGGATCACGTTGAAATTAATGAAATGATCACAAACTGTATGCTCAATGTGCATACTTTGTAAAAAAAAAAAAAAAAAAAAAAAGGCAACAAAAATATTTAAACAGAAGAGTGTGATATAATCATTTTTATGATCATTTTGTGTTGATTTGCGTGCTGGTAAAATGGGGGTAGGGCAGCAGATTCAGCAACTGTGGCCCCTATCCTCATTTATTTTCTTGCACTTTATGCTCAAATTATTGAAACTTAATGGGTAAAGAGAGGTCAAAATAAAATAGAATAACTTTAGTATTTTTTTAATAATTAATTTGTGTATTTTTACAACTTGGGGTAGGAATACAAATTCAATCAATGTGGCACTCATAGTGATCACATCATCATCTAGTCAGTTTATAATAATTGTGACATCCTGTTTTAATGATGTAAGCCTGAAAATGGACTGCCAGTGCTATAGAAAATGTCTGAAGGCATCTGACACATTATTTTTGTCTTTTTTCTTTTGTAATTTTGAGGAAATGGCCATTACTGCGTGCACAAATACCTTCTTTGTGAGTCACAGATTCAATATGATTTTTATTCTGTTTTTTTTTGTGTGCAGAGGACGCAGAAGGTGTGCCTTAACATAATAATGCCTGATTTGGGCTTCTGAAATGAATTCAGATTTAGAGGAAAATGTTTCTCAAGCTCATTTTAGCATCCGAAGAGCGTGAATGGGGGTATCCTTGCGTCATCGGCTATATCTCTGGTGTGTTCCTAAGGATTTTAGTGGAACATTGCTTAAACATCTCAGGACATACTAAGGTACACTTTGAAACCCATCTTATTGAGTACTAGGGGAGGGGGGGAGGGGGGGGAGGAGGAGGGGGAGGGGGCGGGCGGAGAGGGAGGAGGGGGAGTGCACGGTAGACGGGCTAGCTCTTGGACTACTAACGCGACTGCTTGCGTGCAGCACGGGTCACACGTTCATGTCGACAGTAAGACGCACTCTTGTTTTAATTTCATTGGATATGCTAATTTACTTAAACCAATGAAAAATGAACATGTTGCATACTTCCAGGCGCAGCTTCAACCTTACGATGGGCGTCTGCAAAAATGATGCTTCACTTTGCAAATGAGCATCGATACTAAACTATCGGTTTTGATCGGCGGGCAAAGTTGGTGTAGATTTGTGGCAAAATATCTACTGAGTTTGTACAGTTCGGGGTTTTAGGAGAATGGTTGCTTTGAAGGTTGAAACTGCTCTGGAATCACAGTGCATCGTCTTTTGCGTGTGCCGTTTGTTTCCTCCCTTGTATTTAGTCTTGAGCGGCTTAGTATAGGCGCACGCGGTGGCGCAGTGGATTTGCATTAGTCAAAGCTACTATCCACGGACCCCTATGTGTGAAATGTGTTCAGCTTTCGGATTGCATGAATACGTCATCTTAGGCCGTCTGAGCCTGTTGATGCATGCAAGCGTAAGGGAGTGCGGCGGCCGGAAAGCGAAAATGAAGGAGATGGTGCCTGCAGGCCGACTCGGCCCTGTCAGTCAGTGACTTACCAGTAAGCAAAAGAAACTCCGGCTGACATCGGCCCGAGGACCTTTGCTCACTATGTTACCGTTGCAATTTCAGGGCGAAGGGGATTAGGCCTTCAGTCTCTGTGAGCGTTCGATTTCCCGAAGGAATACAGACCCTTCGCCCAGTCTCCAGCGTAAACCCAATCAGTGTCGGACAGCCCAGCGAACAAAAACCCAAATGCAAGAAACACAGATCCTCATGACGGGTGGGTTATGGGGGAACGACAGCCATTGTCTATGGAGTACGACCTGAACGCTGATCAATTCAGGCGCGCTCTAATTGTGCTGCTTTGGTTTACCAGGATCTGCTTGGGTTCATGAGGATCTATGTGCTCTTGCTGATCATGTATTCACGTTTGTTGATTGATTGGTTGGTTGGTTAGTTCGAGGTTTAAAGTTCACGGCAATGCACGGCCCTAACGGGTGGGTTATGGGGGAACGACAGCCATTGTCTATGGAGTACGACCTGAACGCTGATCAAATCAGGCGCGCTCTAATTTTGCTGCTTTGGTTTACCAGGACTTTTCAACGGACATGCTATATCGAGCAAACCCGTCTTTTTGCCTAGGCTATTCACGATTGTATGTCTCGAATACTTCGAATGCAATTGAAATTTTTGCTGAGAGACTGACTGAACATGCCTTTTTTCCCCGACTGGAATGCAATAAATACCTGTGTTGTTATTACACTATATTATATTTAGCAACATTTTGTTTGACACAGTGTCAATAACAGGCAGATGTGATTACGAGACCCGAATCAAAATGTCCCGAGTCGTAAGACGAGGACATTTTGATTCAAGTCTAGTAATCACATCTGTCTGTTTATCTGCGCTATATCAAGCAAAACTGTTGCTCAATATAATTTATGTACCCAGTCCAAAACAAAACTGTGCCTCGCATCATTCATTTTCCGGGTGATTGCAGTGTTCAGACAAAACACATGAATGGCAGACGACTGCATATCCCTGTCGACTCCGTGCGTAGATTTCGTCTGGCTATAAAGACATCGGTGCATTGTATAACCGTGCGTGTTACTGAGTAAAGATCACTCATAATTGCGGAAAATGCCAGCAGGTTTGTTTATTTAGTTCTTTTCTCAGGTTGTAGATATCGCCAGCTGACATCTCGTCAATTTCTCTTCAGTGTCAGTCCAGCAACTCGCACGTTTCCTGGCGTCTTTTCTCCGTTTGTGTGTGTGTATAGGATATAAATTTCGAGCGTTCATACACACTAAGTAGTATTTCATTACTGCTACACATAAGGAGCTTGTTAATGTTGCAGTGTGAGCATATGTCGCGTTTCCGTTTTGAAAATGCAAGTATCATGAAGATCAAGTCTCCTTGGCGCGTAAGGGATTTTGGGAAGGAAAGTATATCAAGCAAGTTGATGAATATTAATTTTCTTGTTATACAATATATCAATACATGTGTCAAAGAATGGACAACTTTATGGAGTGGGTATATACATGTATAATGAAGATCTCGCTTTTTCTAAAATAAATATGGCTTTTGTCATATAACGACAGGATACAGGTACTGAAAAAAGAGCTGCATCTGTAGCAAACACGAAGGGAAAATTCAAATGAAGCAATACATAATATTTCTCAGACCTTATTATATGTCTTACTTTGTTCACTATAGCATCACCACACTCACCACCCAAAGCTGACTGTCGTAATGTATTTGTGGTACGTGAGTCATTGTCAAAAGCGCGCGCATGTGTGCGCGAGTTGTGAGTGCGTGCTTAGAGTTATAATTATTATAAGATAAGCGCATTATAAATACCGTAATTATTATTCAACAGTGCTTTGATAACTGAGAAACAAATGTCACTCCATTACAAATAAAATCTTCTGATTTATCATTCAAAGAAAAATCAAAGACAAGTTTTGAGTGTGTTGTACTTGTGCTTTCTAAGCGTGTTTGTTTTCTTTGTTTGGGTATTTCTGTGCCAGAAAACTAAGAAGCGGTATTGTTGCGAAAAGAAACACGTGCTGATGTTCACACGCTGTGCTCACAACAACAGATGAAATGCATTAGCCCTAAGTAATTTTACACGGCGAATTAAGGAAGAGGTTTTTTGTTTGTACAAAACCAGCATTAACCTCATCACTGTCGGTGCACGACGAGCAACACCATAAATGCAAGAGGCGTAGATCCTCATGAGCCCCCGCAGCCGCGGGGGCTCATGCGGATCTATGCCTCTTGCTGGCCTCAGTCACTTACTATGCCTTATACGAAGGGAACAGAAGGGTTAAGTCAATCAACTCCGACACGCCGGCCACGGCAAGAAGTGTAATACAGCCTCAAGGGGCAACTTCAAAATTTGCGGATTTCGGTCCTGGAACAGAATGTGTTAAGAGAATCGTTTTCTGCACGCGCTGCTGGCAGGAGAGTGGTTAAATAAACAGCGAGGGAAAGTGGAAAGTACAAACAAAAGGTAATCAACAAAATGTACGCATTAAGAGGAAAAACTGAAAACCTTAATCAAAACACATTCACCAAACACAAATTGCTTGTCAACCCTTCGCTAACCAGTGATCACGAAGTACGCGTCTGACAGAACTGCACGCTGATTGACATTCGCGTAAAGAACACATCTGAAGCCTTTGAGTGTCGGTAGCGGTTTTAGTCGCGATGATTCCTGCGGGAATTGTCGCGACTAACACCGATAGCGACACCCAAACGAAGAACATTTGCAGTGACGAGTTTTGTCCCCTCTAAAAAGAGAGGTTTGATTTCATTTAAAGTTCAGTAAAATTCGGAGTATGTTTTGCGCGATTAAGATCCCGACAGTGACAAAGACATACCTGCGCTTCATGTTATGGTGCTTCTTAACATCCGGAAGTTCTACTTCGCGAATTGCCCGAAGGGCACATCGGAAACATCGGCGAAGCTACTTCGGCCACTCCGGCGAAGCCGTCGAAGTGCCTTCCCAAAGCGCAAAAGGCATTCAGGCCGACATAGATCAGTCGCCGTTGACCCGCGCACGGACGTGCGCGGGTCAATGGCGGCCGACGTCGACCTGATGGCCTTTTGCGCACTGGGTTCGAACATCGACGAACCTCAGTGCTCGTCTAAGTTTGCTTCGGCCTTCGACCTTCGCCGCCGCGTCTGATTGGTCGGTCAAACCGAGGCTACTCAAACGTGGGACTCTCAAAATGGCGAGTAGGTCGGCTGTTTTGCGTTGCTCAGTGAAATTACGGAGCTTCGCGAAGTAAACTTCGGCGATGTTCACATCGGACGCTTCGGGATATTAGTATGGCCTCTTAAACCTTTGGCTGTCGGGAGCGCGTTCCTTCAGGAATCGTCTCGACCAAACACACTACCGTCAACCAAAGGGTCAAACAAAAAACATGCTGAACATCCACTTGCATCAGTGACATTACGACCTAGACATCTTCATGATCTGCTGCTTGTTGCTTGTTAGTGGTCGAATTTAAAAAGGAAAGCATGACACGATTCATCAGATGTCTGAAGCAGGGCTATTTTAATCTCTTCAATGCCAGTGGACGCAAATTGTATTTTTGGAATCATTGTAAATTCAACGTCAGCAAGAGTCGTAGATCCTCATGAGCCCCCGCAATTGCGGGGCCTCATGAGGATTTATGCCTCTTGCATTTGGGTAGTGTTCAATTTTCATCTCAGCAAGACCAAACAAGTGTTCAAAGTTAAGAAATCTGCTGATAGCGTAAGATGATTTGCAGGGGAAGAATAACCACCAAAAAAAAAAAAATCGCAAAAAGAAAAAAGAAAAAAAATCGCAAAAAAAAAATTGAATTTTTCTGTAGACTGCTCGCAGGCTTCCTAAATGATTACCAAATTCAAGGGTCCCGCATCAGTAGCTGCAAAAGTGCTACTGCTGCCGCAGTTATTGAAGCGAGACGCCTTCAATATGTTAGTGCAGCAAGCCCCTGCTCCCAATAACGTATTTGTTTTCATTCCGCCGCTATTTTCGTAAAAGAAATCAAGAAAAAATCTTCCGACCTGGATCACGCCAGAAATGACTGACGTCAAAGGAATATACATTTATGCATAATATACTTATGACGTAATTTAAAATCGTTTATAACGTTGCCGTCTCCAGTAGCGTGCCTATTGTTTTAAACAACACTAAGTAACTTTGTACTTTAGAACGTTTTGGTGATCTTTTGTAGAACAAAACTGGCATCCAAGACGCGACGGTCACAAAGAGGGATACAAAAAGTCCGTCATTAGTCGCTACAAGGGTTTTTGTAGCGAGGTCACATGGTACGGTTTGTGCTAAAGGGATTGGTCGTGTGACGCAGGGATGAAAACAAAGCGATTTGCTCCAGGCTTTGATTGCTAAATTTCGGCGAAACAACGGGCTCTCAATGCTGTCTTGCTGTAATTAACGCTGTGCTATCCTTTTTTTTTTTCGCAATCCATGTAAGTAGGCAACCAAGCCCTAGACAACAAAAATATATTTTAACGCCGTGCACCTGTGCCCTCGTCCTAGGCAGCCAAAGATGTTTAAGCCCGTGCAACAGAGCCCCCGCCCTAATAATAATAATAATATTACGGTATTTATAATGCGCTTATCTTATAATAATTATAACTCTAAGCGCGCACTCACAACTCGCGCACGCATGCGCACGCTTTTAACAATGACTCACGTACCACAAATACATTACGACAGTCAGCTTAGAGTGGGGAGCGTGATGGCGTTATAGTGCTAGAACTGTTGAAAGAGGTGAGTTTTGAGGACGGACTGGAAGGAGGAGAGAGAGAGAGTGTTTCTGACGGAGTGAGAGTGGGAGAGTGTTCCAGGTGGATGGACCGTAGACGGAGAAGAAGCGGGGTCCGAAAGTGCTGAGTGTGGTGCGGGGGATGTGGAGGCGGAGAGGGTCGGAGGCAGAGCGGAGGGAGCGGGAACGAGTGTAGGGGTGAAGTAAGTTGGAGAGATAGGCAGGAGCGTAGTTGTAAGGGATTTGTAGCAGAGAGACAGAATCTTGTATTGGATGCGTTGGGTGATAGGGAGCCAGTGAAGGACGTTGAGCAGGGGAGTGATGTGGTCGGATTTCTTCTTTCTGAGGACGAGGCGGGCAGCATTGTTCTGGACGCGCTGGAGAGTGAAAGTGGTGGAGTGAGGAAGGCCGGAAAGAAGGGAGTTGCAATCGTCGATGCGAGATAAGATGAGAGAGACAGCAAGTTTGGTTGCAGCTTCGTGGTGAGGTATTTTCTGATCTGACTGATGCGACGGAGGTGGAAATAGCATGCCCGGGCCGTGGCCCTAGACAACAAAAGATATTAAAGTGCCGTGCAACTGAGCCCTAGACAGCAGAAGACATTTAAGTGTCGTGCAACTGAGCCCTCGGCAGCACTAATGATAGTTGTTTTAGCTGCTACGGTTTGCCCCGTGAAATTGCTTTACAAATGTCACAAAAATAAAGTAGCATTCCGATGGGATCACAAGAACAGAAAATGATTACTCGCGTCCTAGACGTTCCTTAGGCTGAGACGCTGATGCTCCCGTTATATGATGAAAAGCAAATGTAAATGAAGCTGACCAAATCTAGGATGAAGCATATATTCATATGGACCCCTGCGGCTGCAGGAGTCAAAATTAATGTGAAATCGTCCGTTATCTGGAAAAAGACAGTGTGTCCATTTTTGAGAAAAGTGAGATTTTCATTGCTATACAATGAAAATCTCGCTTTTCTCTAAACGTGGACATACCTACTTTTGCCAAAGGGCTGCGGAGATGCAGAGATACAGTAAAGTAATATGATATAAACCGGCCATAAGCTCGTACATTAAATGTTTAAGTTTGAGAAAGTTCACACTTTAAAATTTGAATTTAAAATTGAATTTATATTTAAACGGAAATTCAAATTCAAATTTAAAGTATTAACATATACATGTAAATTTCAATTTACATATTTGGGTCTGATAGATCGAGTGCACACTGAAAGCGTCTTTGGCTTTGGCTGCGCCTTTGTTTGAAATTCAAAATATATATGTATACACTCAGGGACCATTGGTATCTGCATGGGTTCATCTGTGGCTGTAAGAGCTCCTTAGAATCTATGCCTCACTGCGGGGCTAGGACAGCGCTCTCAAGCGGCCAAAAATTGTGATTGAAGACAAATTGCAGACAGTGTTTTTAATTCTTTCTCTACCAGCCGATAGACGATGTCTCCAGATCCATCCCGAATTCACTCTAGTTCACTTTGTCGACGGGTAATAAATGCAAATGAGGCTAGTAAGAGGCATATATCCTCATGAGCCCCCGCGAATGCGGGGGCTCATGAGGATCTTTGTCTCTTGAATATAAATGTTCACTGTGCATAGAGCATTTTGGAGAAAGTTTTTTTTTTTCCTCGTGGAACACGCTGTTTTTGACACTGCAAAGTGGCACGTCGAGATCGCATCCTTCTGGTCAGTTTCCCAAGAACAAATCGACTTTAAACTGAAGTAAAAAGAAACACTGATTTTGCAAGAGCTAAACCAAAATAGCCCATCTAATGCAACTGAAAATTGCGTCGTCAGCGAGCGTCATCCATCTGCAAGGGTCCTAATCGAGCGAATCGACTCAAAATAAAAAGAGTCGTGATTTTGCAGAAGAGGCAGTACACCAAAATAGCTCATCTGCTGAAAGAAAAGTTATTAAAAAATAAATAAATAAATAAAATTTAAAAAAAAAAAGTCAGGTACGACGTATCGGATTCTAGATACGTCCTCGGGTGAAAATGAAAACTGAAAATGCCATCTCATGCTACGTCAGTGACGTATCTATGCATCTGACGCTGATGTAATTGCGTCACCGGAATGCGTCGTTCATCTGCAAGGTGAAAATGAAAGAAAAAAAAGTCGATCTAATGCTACACCAGTGGCGTATCTATGCATCTTATGCTGCTGTAATTACGTCATCCGAGAGCGTCGTCCATCTGCAAGCCATAGATCCTCGTGAGATTTAAAATTCAGGACAATTTGTTGATCTCAGAAGGGGGGGGGGGGGGAGGACATAAATTATTTTTTAAATCCCTTCCAGCTGCCACTGGACGCATAATTCTTTTCTGAAATCTTTGCCCATTCAAAGACCAAAAGCCACAACAGTCCAAGGAACATGGATACACAATGGTTCAGTAAGAGGCATAGATCCTCATGAGGCCCCGCTGTCGCGCGGGCTCATGCGGATCTATGTCTCTTACAGTTAGATCGTGTTCACTTTTTTTTTCGGCATTGACGGGAGTTAATCCATGGCATACACTAGACCCCGATTAAGGAAGACAGATATAAATGGCGACAGCATATGGGAGGGGACATCAAGAGCCCTCGCGTCTACGGGTGTACGTGGCGTTCTTTGCCTCTCGCGGTTGGGTGGTGTTAGCATTTTCCCGACAGCGAAGGGCAAATCCTAACCCAATTCATCCTGATACACCCATTGCTTAAAATAAGTTTGACTACGATAGTTCAAGGGTGGTGCCAGAATAGCTTGGCGCCTCAGGCGCCAAGCTATTCTGGCACCGCCCTTGAACTAAAACAGTTGAACTAGCCCCTAATCTGTAATGTAGTCTTTAAAGAACAATAAGCAACTTTACAAAAAAAATCAGCCTCAGGGTGAAATGGGCTAAGCTAGAAATTAGAATGTCTCGTTCCACCAGAACACATATTATATAAAGACATAGACATTTCTGACGATATGCACGCTGAAACTCAGATCAATTATTCAATCACTTCATTGACTATCATTGCAAGGGGTCGTGAGGATCCATTCCTCATCTTGGCCCAGTTTACGTCTGTGTCCCTTAGACGGATGATGTTATGTGACCGTGTTGACCGTGGCCGTGAATTGAATTTTTATTTAGTTTTATTTGCATAGGCCGTTTGGGCACATTTGTTAACTCGTTTTTGCTGCTTGCCTCAAACAGCATGCTTTCAGTGGCCATTTTTGTTTCTACCAAATCGATTACATGCCATTGAGCCATTACAATTTTCTGCTGATTAGAATTGATCATGCGTGTATTCGCATGTTTTCAAATAGTCTGTACAAAGACATATTAGCATGCGCGCACGATTAAGTCTACCCAGTGTAAAATTACAGTGCTACAATGGCATGTGGTAGATTTAGCAACAAAAAACCAAAAAAACAACAAAACAAAAAACAAAAAACACAAATCAACAACAACAACAACAAAAATAAATATTTAGCAAAAAAAAAAAAAAAAAAAAAAAGAAGAAGAAGAAAGAAAGTAAGTTTAAAAAAAAAAAAGAAAAAAAAAAACACCTTTTACTAAAAGCTTTTATGGGTGAAGCGAAAAAAAAACACCCGAGTTAACAAATACGCCTAACGGCGACAAAGAAGATGCACCCAGTGCAGATCATCAGACACTGTCCAAATGATACATTTCCCAGTGTCAGTGTTGACATCGCACAACCTTATTACCAGCGACAGATCGGACAAAACCAAGGGTGTAAACAGCCCCCAAAGCAGCGCGTTTCGATCTGTAACTTGTGTAGGAGGCACAAAATGAAACATGAGCACAGATTTCTGGTCATGGCACGCTACAGTTACACAGTAGAGTACCACTGCAGTGAAAGCACAGGCAAAATTTCCAACAACTGCAAGAGGCATAGATCCTCATGAGCCCGCACAGGGAGCGGGGATTCATGAAGATCTGTGCATCTTGTTGGCTCAAATTCCATCTTTGTTATGCTTATGCAAAACTGATGAATCTTATTGTCGAGTTCTCACCGTGTGTTCTTCATTCGGTGATAAACAGAGACATTGAATACACGATGAAAATCACGATTGAACGAAAGAAATTTCCGTCCGCGCCAGCAATATCGATGCTGTACGCCTACCGGAAGTGGCATGAAGAGAGATAATCACCAGCGCAAGATGGCCGCGTTTCCAGATCCGGTTGACACGGCGCAAAGCCTGCTGGGATGCCGCCACTACCCTCCCTCCGTTCTTCAAACGACATTTCTCTCTAAGTCAGCTGTAGGTATAGGATGACCTTTATCTAAAAGACTAGTTACTGTTAGGTTTAACGCCAAGCAGCTAACAAAGGCCATCTCACGGCGAGAAGGGTGAAAGTCTGGCCAGCCAGACTAAGAGGATAGCTTAGGACAGAATGTAAATCATGTCAAAATATTTCTGGTCAAAATATCGCACAGGTCATCATAAAGTAGCCTACAAGTCTGCAGACTTTCAGACGGCCACAGGAAAGAGAGACGTGTGCGCTGGTCCGCAATAATGTAAACGGTTCATGACTGGGTTGACTGTGCTTTCAATGCGGAAGTTGCCAGCAAAATTCGTGCTGGTTTGTAATTTTGGAGCTTACTGCTCAAAAGCAGTAAGGTTCATGAAGACAGTGTGCTGGTCTGTGATTTTGGTTTCAGCCGTAAGGTAAAAAATCACAGACCAGCATACAAATTTACAAAATTAAATAAAGTCAGTCGCTTGTCAGCTGCGAATAATACGACCGTACTGTGTGCATAATTCTCGTTAGCGCGAACTCCTACTCGCAAATCCTCCATTCACTGGCACAGCATAAGTGAAACCGTGGCGAGTTATTTTTTTATTATTATTTTTTCTCGCCCGTTGTTGTTGAGAAAATGAAAAGATCCATTGTAAACCAGACCGATATAGGCATGAAAGACTTCTTATGTGTGGCGTGGAGCTCGTATCGGCTTTTTCGAGGTCCCATCTAGATCGAACTCAGCTGAACTGCACCGCGGAATGAAAAAAGCACACGACTAAAAAATTAAAGAAATAAAAAAAAGTGCTCCTCAATGATTCTAATTTGCAGATTTAAAATGTGAAAGGAAAACAGAAAATAGAGGTTGAAAACCCTTTAAGTCAGAAACATGAAACACGACGTTTCGGATCAAAGATCTTTCTTCTCGGTGATATGAAAACAACGTAGAACAGAAAGAACACACGATAGAAAGAAAAGACGTCATCCTGTATAGAGAAAATTTAGAATGACGTAAAAAAAATTATAACGAAAAAGAAAGAACAGAAGATACATAATAACGCAAATACACAAGCACAAAACACGTAGCACAAAACTTACGTCTACATACATTCACGTCACTGCACGCATTTGCATTTACTCGTGCCTGCTGCCGCCCGCGTACATGCATACACATTCACACACACACACACACACACACACACACACACACACACACACACACACACACACACACACACACACACACACACACACACACACACACACTAATCAGTGCAACGGTAGCATCAAATATCAACGATAGCATCAAGTATCAGCAGTGAGGTCAAGTCTGGCACCAGCCACCCATCAGCCCGAGCATAACCCTTGCGGCAACAGTTTTACTACATTTAGATTTAAAATGTGTTCTTAGACATATGAATACTTTTATTAGACTTCGCGACTGCACTGCAGTGGATCTGTGATTATCTTAGATATATAATTTCTACCCGCATTAACCCCGTCATGCCGTAATACACGGAGGAAAGGTCAAGTACAAAGACATAGATCCTCATGAGCTCACGCAATAGTGCGCACTCATTAGGATCTATGCCTCTTGTTGACCCCCAGTTTGTATCTACGTTCCTTAGGCTAATGGGTCTATTTGGCGTTGAGTTAACTCATTTTACCCCAACACCGAAATCCGAAAATGTTGCCGTTGTCCTCTGAAGACTGCATTGCAGTGCAGCACACAAATCGACCACGATAATTTAAGGGTAATGCCAGAATAGCTTGGCGCCCATAGGCGCCAAGCTATTCTGGCATCACCCTTGAACTATCATGGTCGATCCTTGTCTTCCTGTGGTGTGTCTGGGGTAGAATGAGTTAAATCTTTTAGCTCCAAGGTCCCATTTCCCAATGGAGGTATCACCTAACAACTATGTGCCAGCTGTGGGAGATAAATCAACTATGATAATTCAAGGGTAGTGCAAGGCTAGATTGGCGCTATCAGACGCCAAGCTAATCTTGCTCTATCCTTGAATTATCATGGTCGGTCCATCTCCTGCTGTGGTATGTCGGGACAAAAGAAACAACGTTATATATGATTCTCGTATTGAAAAATACACCACTGAACAGCATGTAGCTACATTCTGTACAATCTCTACGCATTTAATGTTCTGAGGTGTTCTTTTTTTTCTCCTAAAATTTGTTTATTTTCGTAATCCCTTGCCACCACCTGAGAAAGTCTTGCTGCCGTAGGGACGTTAACCCATTTGGTGTCGGTAGCGGTTTTAGTCTAGATGATTCCTGCAGGAATCATCGCGACTACAACCGCTACCGACACCCAAAGTGTTAAACAATGTACAGCCAACTGTTTTATAGCTTCTCAGTACGCGCGCGAACAGCTAGTACCATAGACTGAACTGAAGCTGCCAGGAAGTTTGATTCGTATTAATTCCAATTTCCCGATTTAAAAAAAAACAACCCTGATTCCATTGTCGTCTGCTGAATGCCTGAACTGTGTGATTCAGTCTCGCGCTGATCTCCGGTCGATCTATCACGCTTTCACTTCCAGCCGCAGTTGCGAGGAAGGGATCGACCGCGACAGCGCAGTGGAAGCTCCTAAATAAGGCTGCTTAACCGTTGATAGGTTGCGTATGATTCTGAAAGCCCGATTTTAACCCCTTCGCTGTCGGAAAAATGAATTCTACCCAACAGCAAGAGCAATAGATCCTCATGAGATCCCGCAGTTGCGGTGGATCATGAGGATCTATGTCTCTTGCTGAAACCACTTTGGATCCTTGTTCCTTTATTGGCTGGGGATCTTAGACGTTGAATTTGCAAAGATTTCAACACAGTCTGCGTCCACGGGCTGTGAAGGGATCGGATAAAAAATAAAAATAAAAATCTTTTATTCCCTCGACTCTTCAAAAACAATAATAGTATGAGAGCTCGAGGGCCGTGCTTCAAGCCTGAAATAAGGTTTGCCCAACAGCTGGTTGCTAACGTCTGATTCCAAAATACCGATTTAAAAAAAATCTGATTTCATTGTTCTCCTTTCTAATGCTTGCACTGTATCGCGTAATCTTTCGCCCGACAGCGGTCGATGCATGGTCAACTCTACCACATCCAATGCGAAACAAGAGAGATGGATTGTCCATGATTATACAAGGGTAGTGCCGAATTAGTCTGGCGTCTGAGAAAGCGCCAAGCTAATCAGACACTACCCTCGTGTTATTATTTTCGACTGGACTCTTCCAGGCGTCGTATACACAAATGTCCTAAGTATGTGATGTTGTCGGGACGTTCAATATATCACAAAACAACAACTAAGATACAATCATGCAAGATACAATCATGAGGTGTTAGCCTTAACTGATTCAGTCCCGACACCCCACAGCAAGATATGGATTGACCATGATATAGGCGCCAAGCTATTCTGGCTCCACCCTTGAACTATCTTGGTCGATCTGGCTCCTGAATTGTAATGCAGTCCTCAGAGGATAACTCCAAAATGTGGGTATATCGTACCTGGGACACAATGAGTTAAAGCCATCATGGTCGGTCCATCTCATATGTCTTGCAGTAGTAGTGATTGGCTCACAGTCCCTAACCCTTTTTCACTGTCAGTGATCGCAAGTTGTATTTCTGAAACCGTTTCCTAATCAACTTGGCATGGGACAATAAAGTTCTCTAAATCCCGAACCTGAAATCTTTGCAAATGTAAAGCACAATAAACCTTATTCGCCCAAAGAACATGATCCATACAACGCAAATTCAGCAAGAAGCGTCGACCCTCATGAGCCCTCGCAACTGCAGGAGCTCATGAGGATCTATGCCTCTTGTAAGCTGGATCGTGTTTACTTTTCCTCGCCTGTACGCCGGTTAAATATGAAGCACTCGGCTTGGAAGTGAGAGGGATGTTAAAATGTGTTTTGAAGCGCACGGTTTGTTGGGTCGATATGAAAAGTGTACACGTATGGTTTCACCATCATAATTATTTCATGCACTAAAAAAATGCGTGTGCGACTCTTGTTTCAGTTGCTTCGGTGTGTTGCTTTGATTTTCATCCACTTGAAAAAAAATTCATGCGGCCTTCTCGACAGGCAATAAAAGGATTAACGGTTCACAATAATGTTCTTTCACCCTTTGGCTGTCGGTAGTGGTTTTTGCAGGAATCATCGCGACAAAAACAGCTACCGACAGGCGAAGGGTTACTAATATTCATCTAATACCCTATCCACTCTGTCTGTCTGTCTGTCTTGCCTGCCCTCTCTCTTTCTCTCTCTCTCTCGCCGTCTCTCTCTCTCTCTCTCTCTCTCTCTCTCTCTCTCTCTCTCTCTCTCTCTCTCTCTCTCTCTCTCTCTCTCTCTCTCTCTCTCTCTCTCACCTCTACATGGTCGTGCAAGCTGCCCAAACAAAAAAGGGATCAACATGTGTATATTACCTATAGGTCTTTAAAAAAACTAAACAAAGATGCTTTTCTACACGATCTTAGCCTTACACCCTTTCAGGATGTGTACAATTGTACTGAGCCAGATAGGGCTGTCTCTGTCTTACTTGATCTGTTCCTCGGGGTGCTAAACAAACATGCGCCAGAAAGAAGAAAGCGAGCCCGATCCCGCCAGCCTCCTCATGGATAACCGACGAAATCAAACAAGCAATGGCGGACAGAAATAACGCTAAAAAAGAAAAGAAATTTTAAGAATTTAAAAGATTGCGAAATAAAGTTAAGTACTTAGTTAGAGAGGCTCAGAGATCGTTTGTAACCAAAACAGTCGAAGAAAACAGAAACCCTTCCTCCATCTGGACAGCACTTAATACGCTTACCAACAACAAGCGTAAACAGTGCAATACCATTCCAGAAAACCTCTCCGCTGAGGAGTTTAATAACCACTTTCTATCAACCCGCAAAGACTTACTCAGTTCTCACAATCGCGATCAGTCGATATATTCTACTCCAGAGAAAGCTAACAAAGTTCTGTAAGCAAAGATTGTCCTCAGATGATTTCTTCGTCATCCCTGATATTGCTGTACACGAGGTAGGCAAATACATTTCCATCCTAAAAAAGAAAACATCTTCGGGCAGTGATGGTATCAATGGATATATCCTTGACCTGTCGCAACCATACATAGTGGAACCTCTTACATACATTTATAACCTGTGTATACAAAAAAATGTCTTCCCAGTAGCTTTTAAAAAATCAAAAATAGTGCCTGTTCCTAAAGCAAAAGATTCCTCTGAAATAAATAACTTTCGCCCCATTTCCCTTCTATCAGTTCTCTCGAAACCTCTGGAAAAGCATGTTCACAAACATCTTCTGGAATTTCTTGAAGAAAGGTCCCTATTATGTCATTACCAGTCAGGGTTTCGTTCCAAGCATTCATGCCACACTGCACTCGAACGAATAGTGAATTCGTGGGTCAACAGCATAAATGATAATAAAATGGCTGGTGTTGTCTTCTTGGATCTAAGGAAAGCGTTCGATCTTATCGATCACACCATCTTATTAAAAAAAAAGCTTGCCACTTACTAAAACAATAAGAGCCAGTCAACTCTTTCGTTTCTGAACTCATATCTTACAAAAAGAACACAAACAGTGTACGTCGATGGAAAATGTTCTTCTGAACAAGTTGTTGAGTAAGGAGTGCCCCAGGGGTCTATTTTAGGCCCACTACTGTTCTGTATCTTCATTAACGATCTACCGTTACATGTAACTTGTACTGAGGCTGAGTGTGACATGTTTGCCGACGACTCAACATTACATTCCGCTGGTAAAACTGTGCCTGAAATTGCAAATAATCTTCAAGAGAGTCTTCATGAAGTCGCTCGGTGGTGTAATGAAAATCGCATGCTTGTAAATCCCACAAAAACAAAAGGCATGCTTATCACAACCCGCCAGAAACATCAGCTCCAACCTCCATCACTCAACCTTTCTTTTGACTCCATCCCAGTTGAGCAGGTCAGTAAACACCGTCTGCTTGGAGTAAAAATAGCTGATGATCTAAGCTAGCAAAACCACCTAATCTATATGCAAAAACATTTGTCCAAAAAGTTGTTTCTACTTTCCAAACTTAAAAAGACAATTGACCTTAGGACGCGCAAACTATGTTTTAATGCCTACATTAAACCACACATTGATTATGCCTCAACAATATGGGATGGCTGCAGAGAAAATCACTTCAAGAAGATAAACTCACTATACAAGCGCGCTGCTAAGCTTATCCTCCCTGATCCGTCTTTATCCACTGATGCCAAGCTGCAGACCATTGGACTTATTCCTCTGGTTAAGCACCTCGCACTAAACAAATGTGTACTGATGCACAAAATTCTTAACGACAAAGCTCCACCTTACTTATCTAGACTTTTTTCGCCAACTGAAAAGAAATACAGCACCTCCAGGAACAGTCTTTCTATAAAAAGGCCCCGTATAGATCTGTACAAATCTAGTCTGTCTTATTCAGGTGCTCTTTTATGGAACTCACTTCCTCCCACTATTCAACAAACCACGTCCCTCTCTCTGTTTAAAAGTAGAGTACATGATTACCTTTCTAAGACAACGAAATCCTGATCCTTTCTTCTTCTTTGTTTCTAGACAAGATACGCTTCATGTTCTCACTTTTCGCTAGTTTTTTTCTGCTTCCCATCTAGCCTCCAAATCGTTTTTTTTTCTTTCTGTTTTCCAGCTTGTTTTTGACAGTACACAAAATATCTTACCTACCTAAATGTTAGATATGTGTGCACGTACGTGTGCATGTGTATGTACAAAAGCGCGCATGTGCACGAGTACATATTGTATATGTGTGTCTGTGTCTCTCTGTGTCTCTCTGTGTGTGTCTCTCTCTCTCTCTCTCTCTCTCTCTCTCTCTCTCTCTCTCTCTCTCTCTCTCTCTCTCTCTCTCTCTCTCTCTCTCTCTCTCTCAAACTCTTCTTCCCTCCCACGTTGTTCCAAGGAAAAAGATCAGATAATAATAATAATAATGCATAGCATTTATATGGCGCATTTCTCATATTTATAATATAACTCAATGCGCAGAATGTAGCCGCGAACTGAACCCAACAAGCACGCTCACGTGAATCACACGCATTCACTCACACACTGTACGTAAACACAGAACATTCACGTGGTGCTAAGGGCAAGCTCAAGCGAGCTACTGACGGTATTTGGAAATCGTTTTGTATTTGAATTTTTTTTTTAATTATTAAGTTGGCTGAAACTGATACCAAAGTGGAGGGGGAGGAAGAGCCGGAGTTCCCGGAGAAAGAACCCCCGACGGTCCGCCCGAATTAACGGTGACACTTACTAGAGGAGAAAAATCCGACGCCGGAACCCGGAATCGAACCTCGCACCTTTAGCATTGGTGGCAGGCGCCTTAACCACTGCGCCACGGACCGCCCCTGTTGGATGAATTGTTTCTGGTGAAATCAACTCACGTACGCGCACACAAAAAACAAAAAAACAAAAACAAAAAAAACCCACTCCTTTTCTAAACTTTCAGATCCTTAGAAATCGAATCATTAAATGCAATGTGCATTTGTACGTCTTTTCTGTCCAAAAATTAATTCTTGCGAAATGAATTTAATCTTTCTTCTGAAAAAAAAAGTCTTGATTGCCTGAAGCATATTTCTTTCGAAATTACTTGCCGATAATTCATTTAATTGTTAACACATTTTTACTTTCATTTCACTCGCACACGCCACTGTAACTCCTTTACGGCCGAGAAATAGTGAAATCAATTAAACTGCAAGAGGCATAGATCCTCATGAGCCCCCGCGGCCGCAGGTGCCGGGGCTCATGAGGATTTATGCCTCTTGTCGACCATTGTTTTGTAACCAGTTTTCAGGTCGGAGTTTGTGTACGTTGAGTTAACAATTCTTTAAGAAATACTAGAGTGGTTAATGGCAGGGAAGGGGTTAATTTTGAGGAGCGCCGAATGAAAGAACTGATCGAACAAAATGCATCTTTCACTTCAAGCGCGGTCAAAGTGAGAAGCTGATTGATCAAGATCAAAAGAAATTACGGTGTGTGCATGGTTTGGTATGGCTAGCACTCATCTATACTTATATATATGTCTGGCTGTTGGTCTGTGTATCTGCATGTCTGCCTGTCTGACTTGCTTGCCCGCCTGCCTGTCTACCTACCTATCTGCCTATCAATTTCTTTCTTTATTTCATTTATTTCTTGTTTCTTTATCCATCCATCCATCCATCCATCCATCCATCCATCCTTCCTTCCTTCCTTCCTACAAAATCCATCGTTGTTTAAAGTTTTGTCCCACCCAGATTTATAAATGCGCTTCGCAATTCTTCCTTATTATCAACTCTTGCTGGTAAGAACTATGCCTCTGCTGGGGGCATTCAGTTCAATACTCTGTGAGTAAAGTACTTTTCTTTCTGCTGCGAAAACGATCCGTGTTATAAATAATACCGTCGTCTCATCGCTGCTCACGAGTCGCGCGGGGAGGGGGCAAGTGGGGGGATAGATCTGCCGTGACAGATCAAGGGAAGTGCCGGATTAGCTTGGCGCCTAAAACGGCGCCAAACTAATCCGGCACTTTTCTTGAGCCGGCAAATCTGGCTTCCACAGTTGGCGCCGGTAGCGAGAGGATTATAATGCGAAAGGTATATGTGTCTCTAGAGCTTCTGTGACGTCAAGATTACGTGGGCTTCAGGAAAAGATTTGCATGAGGACATGCAGCATAAAAATTAAGAAGAAAAAAAATCTAGGACAATAGGTTCCCAGCAAACTAAGGGTACCCGGACCGACGTCGGCTAGTCGTTGGCCCGCGCACAGCACAGCAGGCTGTGCGCGCGGGCCAAAAACATGCCCCACGTCGGCCCGAGGAACCTTTGCTCAAAGCGTAATTTTCGTAACACTTGTCGACAACGCAAGTTAGCTGAACGAAAGGTGGAATCGATATCTCGTGCAGCATACATTACCTTACAAGGATGTAATAAAATATTAAAATAACAACGGAAGCTGTCTCGTTAAAATTCAGCTGCTCGGTCATTACGGTGCCGACGTCAGCCGCCGTTGGCCCGCGCACGTCCGTGCGCGGGCCAACGGCGGCCGACATCGGCCCGATACGGTACTATCGTTGCTACGGCAAAGCACAGAGCTTTTCATGAGAGTTAGAACGTTAGAAGAACAAGATCCCTAATGAGAAGGAAGGCAAAGCACTTGGTTTTCTGATACCATCTAGCTTTCTGCAGATTCCGGATAAAACTCCTTTAACCCATTCGAGACGTGTCGCATCCGGATTTGCGGCTTTACGCCTCGAATCCGGTTGCGGCACGTCTCGAAAGAGTTAAATCTTCGGGTTAACCCCATCCCTGTCACTGTACGTACGCTACACGTACATGTCTGTTTCTGAAATCTTGCTTCATGCAACGACCGAAAGCCGACACCGTCCAAGATACATGGGTACACATTGACCGCAGCAAGATGCATAGATCCTCATGAGCCCCCGCAGTCGCGGGGGCTCATGAGGATCTGTCTCTGGCAGTTGGATCGTGGTCATTTTTTTTATCAGAGGTCATGGGGTTAAAACCATTTTTTTTCAAAACAGACATACAAACAAGTGCACAATTTGGTACTTATATTTTTTAACCCTAAATATTAATAAATTGTGCAGCAACTGTCTTTTCTTAATAATAATAATAATAATACATAGTTCTTGTATAGCGCTGTTCTCCAGGAAAACACTGGACTCACTGCGCATGCACAACAGCACACCCTTTCTCTCTCAGACACACACGCACAATTATGCACTACTTTAAACCACCCCATCCCTTCCCCACACCTTACATTCACTTCCTCTGGGATCAGAATAGGTGGCAGTCAGTCAACAGTTAGCTAAATATGAGCTAAGTGTTAAATGCCCGACAAAAAAGAAAAGTCTTTAAGTGAGCCTTGAACTGTGACAATGTGGGCAGATTCCGTATTTCCGTTGGCAGCGAGTTCCACACACTTGGGGCGAAAAAGGTGAAAGAACGCTCCCCGACAGTTTTCATGTTGAGCTTCGG